>CM071934.1:88514278-88871319 GCA_016081115.2 Rehmannia glutinosa
TCATTACCCATATCAGAGTCGTCATTGAAGTTTCAGTTCCAGCTCCAGGCATCCTATTTTTAATCAAGGAAATAATTGTGATAGCAAATACCATATGAAATAAGATAAGTGATATATATGGTAAAGACATGCATTGCACCAACACGCTACTTATTTTTATTTGAATATGGCAATTTCTCTCCCTATGTCATTGTTAGGGTCGTTCTATTGAGATATATTAAGAGAATATTGAGATTTGCTCTTAATGTGGATATATATGGTTAATCATGATTTTAGAATTAGATTAAAATTAACGTGATGTCAGGAAAAAGTGATGTTAGGAATTAGATTAGAATTATAGAATTTAGCTCTATTTTCCTATTTTCTAGTTTCCTTATTTTTCCTATTCTTTTCTATATATATTGCTGTATCATATCAATAGAAAAAGCAAACCATTAACTATTTTATCATGGTATCAAAGCCACACGGCTAAGATACACGATTGACATAGCAGACAACACCGATAAAAATAAGATTCCACCGTCCACTTCTCGAAATGACCATACTTCTCCTTTTTTTCTTGGCTCGCAAGATAGACCTGGAGATCTCATCACCATGGTTCGCTTACACGACAACTACGACGAATGGGCAAAATATGTCCGTCTTGCTCTTATCTCGCCGAAAATACGCTTCGTCGATGGAACGATTATGGAGCCTAAAACACCTTTCACAATGGAGGATTGGCTTACCATTCACTCAATGCTTGTTTCTTGGCTAATGAACACTATTGATCAGGAGGTTAAATCTACTATCTCCTTCTATGATGATGCTAAACTTTTGTGGGATGAATTGCAGGCTCGGTTCTCGGTTGTTAATGGACCAAGAATTCATCAGGTTAAAAACTAATTTAGTTAAGTGTGAGCAATCCAAGTCATGTCTCTGTTTCTACATATTTTGGGAAGCTTAAGGTTTTATGGGATGAATTGGCTAATCATGAACACATTATTTCATGTAAGTGTGGAAAATGTGAATGTAATTTGGGTAAGGCACATGAAAACAGACGGAATAATGAACGTTTTTCATCAATTTTTGATGGGTTTGAATTCTGATTATTATGCCCCATTGTGTACTACTTTGTTGTCTCAAGAACCTTTACCTTCTCTCTTGATCGTGCCTACCAACAAATTAGTCGAGAAGAGCGTGTTCGTGGAATTACTCATGCTCGAGAATCTTTCTGCAGGAAGTGGTTTTCTTTGTTTGTCCGGGCGTGGCGGCGAAATCAAATAAAATTGATAAATTTGGGCTTATATGTTCTCATTGTAATCGATCTCGACATGGCATTGTTACATGTTTTTCGACTTCTTGGTATCCGAGAATGGTGGGCGATAGGCTCGCTGATCGGGGAACCACTCATACTCGTGGAAAGGAGGTGGTGGTCGTGGGTACACACTCACATGCATCTAGTCGCGGTAGAGCTAATGTGCGAGCTATGGCGGTAGATGGTTACATACTATGGTTGGAGCTTCTTGGTCAATGGGCGGAGAAGTTCTTCCAACCACACCGCCCGCACTTAAACACTCCCGTCTCTCTTCTAATTTGAGTGGAACAATGGGCGGACTATAGCTACTATGTTTGGTAATACTCAATCCTCTTCCTCGATCGTTTGCATTGTGAGTTTTCTTAGATTTCTTGGATTATTGACATTGGTGCTTCTAACCATGTGACGTGGAATGCATCATATTTGTTTGATATTCATGATATTGCAAAGATGTCCCATGGACTCACGATGGCGAAAAATAATTGCTACTAAAGAGGGAATCAGAAACTCTTGGAAGGATTGTATCTTAAAAATGTTCTCTATGTACCTAACTTGCAGTGCAACTTGATTTCGATTACACAACTCATTGATGACATGCCTTTTTTGTACAATTTGCTTCTCATATGTGTGTTATACGGGACCGTCATACGAGGAACCTAATTGGAATGGGTGAACGGAGAGATGGACTTTACTACTTGACAACCATCTACCGTGCAAGCTATATCGGTGGATAGTTCTTCGCTTTGTTGGAACTTTGGCATCAACGTCTTGGACATCCTTGAGAGAAAAAAGTAGTCAATACCTTTCTCACGTAATTCTATTGATAAATTAAATAAGGAATGTGATGTGTGCCTCGTGCCAACAATCTCGGGATTCCTTTTCTCTTAGTGATCATAAGGCCTCTCGAATTTTGGAATTGATTCATTGTTATTTATGGGGTCCTTACAATCTTTTTCTTCTTGTGGAACTCGTTATTTTTGACTATTGTGGATGATTTTCCCCCATTTGTATGGGTTTATCCGCCGATTGATTGACAAATTAGTGGTATTTAAAATGTTTATGTCATTTTTTGCTATGGTTGATCGACAATTTGATCAAAAGATTAAGATTGTTCGGAGTGATAATAGGATGGAGTTTCACCTTTGTTTGAAAAGGTTATTTTCTTTCAAATGGGATTTTATTTCAAACCTCTTGTGTGGGAACTCCACAATAGAATGGCGAGTCAAGCGAAAGCACCGTCATATTTTAACATTGGCAAGGACCTTGCGTTTTCAAAGTAATCTTGCTCTTTATTTTTGGGGTGAATGTGTCTTGGCAACGTCTCATCTGATCAATCGAACACCTTCTAGTGTTCTTCAGAATAAAACACCTTATTAAATTTTATTTAAGACTTTACCCAATTTTGATGACTTGCGAGTGTTTGGTTCTTTATGTTATGCCCACAATCAACGAGCTAAGCATGATAAATTTGCAAGTCAATGAAAATGTATCTTTGTTGGGTATCCTTTTGGTAAGAAAGGGTGAAGACTTTTTTTGATCTTGAGAGTAAAAGTTTTTTTATTTCTAGGGATGTTAAGTTCTTTGAAAACCAATTTCTGTTTGGAAATAATCCTACTGCTTTTCGTTTTAATTATAATTTTGGAAACATAAATTTGGGTGATGATGATTTTGATATTTTGGGTGATCTGCATCATTGTCTAATGAATTTGATCCCATAGACAAATCCTCCCCACTCACTGCGTCACCACCTAAAGCTCAACATCTACCACTTTAGAGCTGCTCCCATTTTTCCTCTTGCCAATGAATCACGGTCGACCAGGATGATGAATAAAGTCGATTCAACCACATTTCCACTCCAACGATCACCTACGAGGGGCAAGGTGGGGCTGCTCCAAATTCTATCAATGACACTCATATAGGATATGATTTTCGTGAAAAGGTCCCATCTATTAGACCGTGACTATGTTACTAACACACATGTTGTCATAAAAAAGTCCATCTACTCTCTCCCTAAGTTCACTGCGCCATCCGCTTCCCAATTTTCACCCTTTCCTATAACACATTATATTAATTGTGCAAAATTTTACATTAGGCATTGGAAATTTCTTGTCGCGATTCTGCGGTCGTGAACAAAAATCATTTAAAGAGGTTATGACAGGATGTAGAATGGTGTCATGCTATGCAAAAAACAAAATAAGTGCCTTAGAAGATAATGGTACTTGGACTATGGAAAAATTACCACATTAAACGTGCTCTTGGTAGTCAATGGGCCTATAAAATCAAGTATAACTCGATGCGGTGTTGAGCGGCTTAAAGTTCGGTTGGTTGTTTTTGGTAATCATCAAATTGTTGGGATAGATTATAATGAGACTTTTTGCGGCGATTTACCTGAGATGGTCACGATTTGTGCTTTCTTAGCCATTCACATCTAAAAATGGAGTCTGCATCGGATGGGCGTACATAATGCCTTTTTGCATGGGGATCCGAATGAGAAGTCTATATGAAGCTTATCACGGTTTTAGTCATCTAAACTCGATATGGTGTGTCGTCTTGAAAGTCATTATATGGGCTTGAAACAGGCCCAGTGTTGGTTTGCCAAACTAATTCTTTAAAAGAGTATGGTTTTTCTCTAATCCTATCTTGATTATTCTCTCTTTACTTATACTAAGGGTGATATTCAAATTAATGTTTTGGTGTATGTTGATGATTTAATTATTTCTAAGAATAATTAAATTGCTTTAAGAGTCTATAAGAACTATTTGAGTACATGTTTTCATATGAAGGATCTCGGATTCTTAAATATTTTCTCGGGATTGAGGTGACACGAAGTCCTGATGCTTTATTTCTTTCTCAACGAAAGTATATTGTTGGCATTATTTCTGAGACTGGTCTTCTAGGTGCCAATCCTGCAACTTTTCCCATTGAGCAAAACCATCGGCTTGATCATGCTTTCGGTGATTTTTTGTCTAATCCGGAACCTTATCGTCGTTTGGTTGGTCGTTTGATTTACTTAACAGTCACTCGTCCTGAATTGGCATACTATGTCCATGTTTTATCATAGTTTTTACAAGAACCGCGACAAGAACATTGGGAAGCCGCTTTGCGCATTATTCGCTATTTGAAGGGTTCTCCTGGACAAGGAATTTTACTTCGAGCTGATAGCTCTCTTTCTCTGACAGGTTGGTGAGATTCTGATTGGGCAGCTTGTCCTCTTACTCGTCGCTCTCTCACAGGTTGGATTGTGTTTTTTGGTCATTCCCCGATCTCTTGGTAAACCAAGAAACAACCTATTGTGGCTCGTTCTTTGGTAGAGGCCGAATATCGCTCTATGGCTTCTCTTACTTGTGAATTGAAATGGTTGAATGGACTTCTTCTTAGCTTGGGGATTCAACATCCTACTGCTATTGGTTTATATTGTGATAGCGATCGACTTTACATATTGCCTGCGAGAATCATGTTTTCCATGAGCGAACAAAGCGCGATGAAGTAGACTGTCACTTTGTTCGTGATGCTATCCAAGATGGAACTATTCTTCCTTCGTATGTTCCTACAACGGTTCAACTTGCTGACATATTTACCAAGCCTCTAGGGACACGTCAATTTCAGTTTCTGCTTTCCAAGTTGGGCATTTACGATCCTCATGCTCCAACTTGAGGGGGGTATTGAGATATATTAAGATAATATTGAGATTTTCTCTTAATGTATATATGGCTAATCATGATTTTAGGAATTAGATCAAAATTAACGTGATGTCAGGAAACATGATGTTAGGAATTAGATTAGAATTATAGGATATAGCTCTATTTTCCTATTTTCTAGTTTCCTTATTTTCCTATTCTTTTCTATATATATTGCTGTATCATATCAATAGAAAAAGCAAGCCATTAACTATTTTATCACGTTCCTATGTTTTGAAGGGCCTATTACGGGAAAAAAAGGGCCTTGTGTATTCATATTAAAAAAAACTAAATAATCGGTGTGATGAAAAATAATTTCATTGATCAAAACATAAAATAATAAAATATTATAATTCAATTTTAACATTTCAAATTTCAATAAAATAGTGACAAAAGAGATACTTTAGTAATCAATATGTTTAAAGGAAAATTTACCAGTACTTTAGCCAAATAAAATATATCTACTTATATTTTTATATGTGAAATCATCAATCTCTTTTTCACAATCAAGTTTGTCTAAAATTCATTTCCAATGGGAATCAACGATAAGAAATTGAGGAAGGTCCTTAAGCAAAATCGAATAGACATTGGGAAGACAATGAAACCCCAATCAAAATAGAATAAATATTGATACAATTCATGTTAATGACGAAAATAAAACAACTAAAACAAATAATTTTTATTTGTTAGTTTTCTTGGAGATGGAAGCCTCTATTTTTGTCTTTTTTTTTTGTTTAAGGTAAAACATGGCTTTGTGTTAAAGGGAAAAAAAGAACTTTAGCTAGGAAGAGTTTGAGATCATGACCTAAATGCGCAAATGTACCACACAAACCACTTTGGGGCGGGTGATTTGTGTTGAAAAGCCACAACTTTTGCAAGCATGAAGATTCAGACTCACGACCTCAAAAGGGTATGCAAAAGTGATTCGCAAACCACCTTTTGAACTAATGAAATTCTTAAATTAAAGTATCGGTGTTTATTTTAGATAGGCGTTAACTTTACACAATTCAAAAACAAAAGAAAAAATCTTGGGGACAGTCCTATCGGTGGCGTTGTCTTGACCGTCCCAAAGATGGTCTGTTCATTTCACAAATAATTGTCGCATGTTTAGTTAACGTTTATCACTTGCCTTTTACAATCTCACATTTTATGTTTTAAAATTAACATGGTGATTTTTATATACATGTGATAATTATCCGTGCAGTGATATAGGAGACGAAATACCATTTTAGAATTAGGCCTTGTGTGGTTATGTTTTCATGGATCAGTTTCAGTTTCTAGTGTTGGAAACTGGATTTTGAGAATTTATTTGTTTTTGTGTGAAAACTGGAATTATGTTTGGATAAGAGAATGAAAATGAGTTTTAGGTAAATTTGAAAATGGGATTATGTTTGATTGAATTGTTTTGAAGTAGTATTTTAATTATATAATAATAATAAAAGTTGATGGTGGTTGAATATATTAATTGAATATATAATATTATATTAGTGAAATTGTTGGTGGTGAGTCCCATTAGATAGATATAATTAAAATATAGTATATTTTGAAGTAAATAAAGTTGGTAATTGAAGGTCTCACATATATAATTGGGTTAAAAAATGAGAATAGTGATTGATGAGTGATATGTAGGGTAGTGTACGTATATGGTTGAGAATGAAAATTATAGGTTTGAAATAAACAAGGTTTGAAATGTTGTTTATGAAAAATGAAAATGATGATTTACATTGAAATATTTATAAACAAACATGATTCAATTTCTATGAATAGTTGAAAATTGGTTCTTAGAAACATAAACAAACGAGGCGTAGGAATCCATTGGGCATGACATTCATTATTAATTCTACTCGGTTAGAATAGATGAAACAGAGAAGGGAGCATCGGAAATTGTGTTACAAAGAAAAGAAAAGAGAGACGTGGTGTTACCAGAATAACAGCTTTGAGAGATATTAGGTCAATGGAGACACCAGGAGTATTACCCATGTATATACCAAGCAAAATATCTACAAAATTTTCTTTACTTTTACCATCATCTTCATCTCCATTTGATGAAGTACCCCTGCTCATGTGATCTTCAATAACTGCATTAAGTACTTCATCTAGTTCTCTAGCGTACTTGTCCAAACTAGCATTGAAACCATTCAATCTATTAATCCAACCAAGCCACGGCACAAATTCCCCTATAGTAAAATTGAACAACAATGCCACAGCGTCATCCATCTTATCCAGGAATATTTTCCCATGCCCGTCTCACTATGCTTTTTCCCGAAAGCGAACGACAAATCATATCGTTGGTCAGCCTCGTAAACATGTATGTCAAGTTGACGGGCGAAGAGGACACGCTGTTTAATTTTTTCCACCATCAGATCTATTTCTTCTTCTCTTATGGTGTTAAACGATTTCACCCTCGTGCTACTCAGCAATTCGTGAACGAATATGCTTCTTATCTTCCGCCATTGTTCGCCATATTGCAAATTAACAAGGTCTTTCAAGTCGTAGAAGATTTTCTTGGGAGCACTCATTACAGGCTTGTTTGCGAAGGCGAGGTCATGAGTTTTCAGAATCTCCTTGGCTATCGCTGCGGAGGAAATCACGAGCGTTGGTTTTGAGCCGAATTTGAGAAGCATTATGGGACCGTATTTAGTGGATAATTCCCAGAGAGAGCGATGAGGCAAATGGCCGAGTTGATGAAGATTTCCGATGACAGGGAGTGTTGGTGGTGACGGTGGTAACTTAATGTTGCCACGTGAAGTTAATTTATTTCTGGTGAAGTACAATCCACAGAATAAAACTATAAGAGCGACCAAAAATGCAAACAACTGAAATTCTTCCATTGTCTGGTGTGGCTTGTGGGGATGTCTGTTTAACTATATATATAGTATTTAATTAACACATGCAAAAATTACTTTCTAATCCCATAACTAAATGTAACTGTAATATTTTGTACCATGCTTATGAAAAACTTTTAAGTTCAATCCTTAACTCTCCTTTTTATTGCAGTTTAGCTAGATGTCCATTTTAATTGCCGACGGAGGAAGGTCACATCACATCGGCCTAACAAATCTAATCTGTTAGACAAATCCACAACAAAAAATGTTGGAAATTTTGGTTTTGATAAAGTGGGTGTCGACCCGACTTTGACCAATTTTTCGGTGGCTAAATATTTAATTCTGGAGGAATTAAATTATATATTATTAATCTACGTTAAGTAGATGTTTGTAGTATTTTTATTTCTCAAACCGAATTTGGTGGTGAGAAATTAATACACGAAGGTAGCCACATAAATTGGCATTATGTAAAGATTATGTAAAGGGAGATGAAAGGCTTATGCCTTATCCCACATGAAATACAAATCATAGTTTATCCTAGTTTATTTACTAGAAGGTGTTATTTGTTGTATAAACTATAACACAAGTGGATGATCACAAGTGGGCCACACGCGGCCCGGCTCGGCGGCCAGGGCATGGGCATGGGCCTTGGCGAACCAACCCTATTGGGCCCAGGCGGGTCCACTAAAGTTTTGCCACTCGAAAATGGGCTTGGCCTAGATTCGAGTGATTGTTGAGCCCAATGAATCGGGACATTGTAGGTGTCCGCAGTTAGTGTGATCGTTGGAGTTGTAACTCTGCGCAGGTGGTCACACGAAGTTAGCACACTACTCCGATTATGCGTGAGGATGTAACACCTTGGTTGTTACAAGTGATTAATGCCCACTACCCAGTTTTTCTCCTGCGTGTGGAATGGTTGGCTATTTTTACATTGTTGTGCATTGCGCTTTAGATCTTGAATTCTTACTCCATAAAAAAGCATACACTCATCTTCCATTCTACGCACTAAGTCCAAAGAACTATCTTGAAAGACATTTCTAGTTGAAGGTGCTTCGTGTTAGTGGTGCTACTACCACGAGAAAGACATAAGTCGTTTCATCTTTGGAAGCAATACGTCAAACGCGAGCACTAGCCAGGGCGTAATTACTTTGCGAAAGAGATTCGTCTCGGCTTCGCGAAAGTTCTATTGACAAGTTGTAATAGCTAGTTCAATTTATGTAATCTTTTGGTTTTTGTTCTTTGCCATTTTGAAGGCATTCCCAATTGTATGCCGGTGTAATATTGTATTCAACAATCGCAAAGCAATTATTGAACTTCACGATGGCGGCTCAAGCGAACCCCGATCATCCCTCCCGCCTGCCGAGAAACCGAAAAAATTCATGGGTTTCAACTTCAAAAGGTGGCAAAAAAATGATGTTTTACCCGACTACCTTGCGTCTGGCGAAGTATCCGAGCGAGGACGCTCCTATTGTTCTTTGAGAAATAAACGAATGCTAAAAATTGAGTTGCGTTTGATGCGTGGGGCTAGGGTGATTTTCTAAAAACTATGTCCTAAACGGACTTAGTGATGCAATTTACTGATGTGTATTGTCTTGTGAAATCCTCCAAAGAATTGTGGGATTCTTTGGAGAAGAAGTACAAAAACAGGATCTTGCGACAAAGAAATTTGTTGTCCGTAAGTTCTTGGATTTTGTTATGGTTGATTCTAAACCGTGATGGAACAAGTTCAAGTTCCAGTTGATTCTACATGAAATCTCTCCGAGGAATGGCTTTGGAAGCATTCCAAGTGGCCACCTTGATTGAGAAATTGCCCTCAAGTTGAGGGATTTCAAGAATTATCTCAAACATAAGCGAAAGGAGATGGGACTAGAGGATCGATTGTCAAACTCGAAAGAAGACAATAGAAGGATTGACTCTAAGTCAAGCTTGTCCCTATGGAGTCAAAAAGCCAACTTGATGGAGCACGACTCGTCAAGTAATTGAAGAAAAGGCCTAACGATAAAGGAGGAGTTTGCTACGGTGTGGCAAACCGAATCATATGGCAAAAGTTGTCATCGACCAAAGAAAAAGAAAACAAAACCGCATCCAATGCTAATGTGTTTGAAGAAGGGAGTGACGGATGATGACATGTCGGTGGTGTTTGAAGCGATTTGGTAGATAACCGAAAGAATGGTTTGTGGATATCGGTGCCACTTGCCGTGTATGCTTACGATCGGGATGCATTCTCTTCTTCATCCCAGGAAGAAAGCTCCATATGGGGAATCACGCCTCTTATGATGTTGTTGGCGTTGGAACGGTGGTGCTAAAGCTTACTTCGGGAAAGGAGTTGAAGTGAAGGGTGTCTTTGCATGCCCCAGGACATCCGCAAAAAATCGGTTTCGGGTTGGTCTTTGGTCAACCATGGGTTTAGACTAGTTTTTGAGTCCGAAAAGTTTGTCTTAAAAATTTGGGACGATTCTTTGGTAGGGGTTATCTAGACAAAGGATCGTTTAAAATGAATGTAATGACCGACGCCATTTTGGCGAGAATATGAATAAGAATGAATCTTCTTCATTTATATTCTTTGAGTGCTCTAATTTATGGCATATTTGATTAGGACATGTAAATCTGAATGCTACAAAAAGATTGGTAAATTTGGAATTAATTAATTTACCTGAAGTAAACTCACAAAGAAAAAGTTTTTGTGTTGAAGCTAAAATAGCTAAATTACCATTTCATTCGGTTGAAAGGAGCACTTCACCTTTAGAGTTGATACACAGTGATGTGTGTGATCTAAAATTTGTGCAAACAAAAGGTGGTAAAAAATATTTCATCACGTTTATTGATGATTGCACAAGGTTTTGCTACTTATATTTGTTAAGAAGCAAAGATGAAGCATTAGAAGCTTTTAAGAATTATAATAATGAAGTTGAAAATCAACTTGCAAATGATAAAATAATCCGCAGTATAAGTGGAGAATATGTTGCACCATTTGAAGAACTATGTACCCAGTCGGGCATAATTCATCAAACAACAGCACCATATTCACCACAGTCTAACGGTGTTGTTGAATGCAAAAACCGGACTTTAAAAGAGATGATGAATGCCATGATGATAAGTTCCGGATTACCCTAGAATATGTGGGGGAAGCTGTTTTAACAGCCAACCACATATTGAATAAAATACCACTTAAATGGAAAGATAAGACACCTTACGAATTATGGAAAAATCATAAACCTTCTATAAATACCTTAAAGTGTGGGGTTGTTTGGTTAAGGTAGCAATACCTGAACCAAAACAAGTTAAAATTGGACCAAAGACAGTTGATTGTGTCTTTGTGGGATATGCATACCAAAGTAGTGCATATAGGTTTATGATACATAAGTCAGAAAATCCGGAAATGACTGAAGGTACCATAATCGAATCAAGGAATGATGTATTCTTTGAGGATGTCTACCCTTGTAGAGAAAAGTTAGAAGTGAGTACTAACAAAGAACTCACGAATCGCAAGTGGTTCAACACCATTAGTGAAGAATCGGGAGCGCATAAGAGGTCTAAGACGGCAAAGTCTTTTGGGCGGATTACATAACATTTATGTTAGATGGTGAGCCAAACTCAATTAAAGAGGCTCTAAGTAGTCCGGATGCTCCGCTGCGGCAAGAATCTATCAATAGTGAAATCAAGTCCATTAACGAGAACCATACTTGGGAGTTGGTTGATCTCCTGCTGTCATAAACCTTTAGGATGTAAATGGATCCTAAAGAAGAAGTATAAAGCGAGATGGAACTATTGATAAGTATAAAGCACGACTTGTAGCCAAAGGCTTTAAACAAAAAGAAGGATATGACTTATTTGATACCTATTCTCTAATGAGGATTGCGTCTGTTCGGGTCTTTGCGATTGTTGCTTTGCACAATCTAAAGATTCATCGAGATGGACGTCAAGATGGCGTTTACGAATAGAGATAGATCTTTGAAATATACATGGAACAACCTGAAGGGTTTGTTGCACCCAATCAAGAAAAGAAGGTGTGCAAGTTAATAAGATCCTTTGCGGACTTAAACAAGCTCCAAAACAATGGCATCTTAAGTTTGACAATACGATGTTGTTAAATGGATTTAAAATCAACGAGTGTGATAAATGCGTATATGTCAAAGGGGCATCAGAAGCATTTGTCATAGTTTGTCTATACGTAGATGATTTGTTAATCATGGGCAATAGTCATGATACTATCATGGAAACTAAAAGAATGTTAAAGAGGAACTTTGACATGAAGGATATGGGGGCTATTGATGTAATCCTTGGGATAAAAATCGCGAGAACTCCCGATGGAATTATCTTGTCACAATCCCACTATGTGGAGAAAGTGCTCAAGAAATTCAATGCTTTTGACAGTTCACCGTAAAAACGCCCATTGATTTAAGTATAAATTTGGTTGCTAATAAAAGCGAAACCCGATGGCTCGAGATGGAATACTCACGTATAATAGGCGATTTGATGTACATCACAAATTGTACACGCCCGGACTTGGCATACCATGTAAATATGTTGAGTAGGTTCACGAGCAATCCAAGCCATGAGCATTGGAAAGAGTTAACCAGTGTTAAAAATACTTGAAGTATACCTTGGATTATGGGCAATACTACTCAAGATATCCAAACTTGTGATTGAAGGATATAGTGATGCTAGTTGAATTTCAGATTCGAAAGATTCTTATTCAACTAGTGGATTCATATTCACTATTGGAGGTGGTATTGTATCGTGGAAGTCCACGAAGCAAACGTGTATAGCTCGGTCCACCATGGAATCTGAGTTTATCGCTTTGGATAAAGCTGGTGAAGAAGCAGAGTGGCTTCGAAACTTTCTGGAAGATATTCCATGTTGGAGGAAACCTGTGCCTTCTGTGATGATTCATTGTGAGAGCCAAGCGGCTATAGGAAGGGCGCAGAGCAATATGTATAACGGTAAGTCTAGACATATTCGTCGGAGACACAATACCGTTAGACAATTTATCTCAAATGGTGTGATGTCAATTGACTACGTAAAGTCAAAAGACAATTTGGCAGATCCTTTGACAAAAAAGACTGAATCGAGATCAATTGGGTAAATTGCTAGAGGGAATGGGCTTGAAGTCCACAAAGTAAAAATAACTATCATAGTGGTAACCCAACTATGATGACTGGAGATCCCAAGAACTTGGTTCAATGGGAAAACTAAACTATGAAGGTTATGTTGTAACACTTGGAGACAATGTTATAACCCATCACTAGAAAGCTAGTGTACCCGATGGTATTGACTACGGAAGGTTTAAAGCCATAAGCTACCTTTCCAAATACAATATTGTCTCTTGAGGACTGGTTTGCATGTCTGCATTCATGCATACAATAATTTCCACTCATGTGGGGGATTGTTAGAAATTTTGGTTTTGATAAAGCGGGTGTCGACCCGACTTTGACCAATTTTTTGGTGTCTACATATTTAATTCTGGGGGAATTAAATTATATATTATTAATCTACGTTCCGAGTATATGTTCGTAGTATTTTTTATTTCTCAAAATCAAATTTCGGTGAGTGAGAAATTAATACACAAAGGTATCCACATAAATGGGCATTATGTAAAGTGTAAAGGGAGATGAAAGGCTTATGCCTTATCCCACATGGAGTACAAATCATAGTTTATCATAGTTTCTTTACTATAAGGTATTATTTATTGTATAAACTATAACACATGTGGATGATCACAAGTGGGCCACACGCGCAGGGGTTGAATAATATAGGCCTCTGGTGCCCCGTATAGAAAGATCACGTCTTTTGGCTCGAAAAGACACATTTTGCACTGACAGGCGCACTTGTAAATAGACACACGACCAGTGCGCCTGCCCGTGCGCAGGTACGGCATGACTTACGACTCGGCCTTACGGGCCATGCGCCCGGCCGTGTGCGTGGACTCAGCAGCTACGGCCGACGCACGGCCGTGCGTCCGCCCGTGCCTGTTCCCAGTTGAAATCCATTTTAATTAATTACAAAAATTTACAAAAATTAATTAAACATTTATTTTTAAATGTTTTTGGTCCAAAAAAAATAAGGGCCTTGAAGCCCAAGCCCGCAACCCTCGGCCCGAACCCGGGCCGAGCCGGCAGGCGGCGGCGGCGGCGACGCGCGCGCTGTGTGCTTTGAACCAAACCCACAAGCATGTAGGTCCTCACCCCTTTAGAAACTTGGGTGCCTCAAAGGGCCAAACCCATAAGTCCAACTTGGGATATATTAAGTGTGCAAACTTTTCAACATTTTTCTATGTGGGATGGAGCATTTCTCCTTCCCACATTTTCTATTTTCCTTACCATTTATTTCTATTAAGTGGCTAACTTCTAGCATTAATTTCTCATTCACCCGAAATCGGTTTTGAGAAATTCCAATGTTATTCTCATCTACTCTCTTACAAGAATTTTTACAAATAATTTAATTCCATTTTTCACTAATGGAAACCACTTAATTATTTGGTCAAAATCGGGTCAACACCCATTTCTCAAAGACCAAATTCCAACAATCCCCCGCATGAATGAAATTAATGCATGCGTGTATGCAGATTCGCGTGAAAGTCTCGGCGAATCGTTATTGCATCAGGATAGGTAGCTTGTGGCTTTGAACCTTCCTGAGTAAAATACTATCGGATTTACTAGCTGCTTAGTGACGCGATGTCTTGAACTACTCAACCGTTTTGTGTAAACCGAGACAATAGTACTTACACAATAACAACTCTAACACTTGTTGTTCTCACGTTGTGTCCATTTCGGCCCTGGACCATAACTTAGATTCATTAGTGTTTCTTTGAAGCGACCATTACTTCTCACTTATATAGGTAATCTCCTATTGAAGAGTATCTTGCCATACTCCACCTTTCGGTATATGAATCATTAAAAGTCTTAAACTTAACCTCACCACATTTAGCAGATTTACATTCACTTGGATGTATCAAAAATGAGCTAACACATTTTCCAAGTGTTCAACTGAACATTCATAACTTAGTTGTCTCATTGAACCAAGGTCTTGGGATCTCCAATTCACAAGGTTGCATTACCACTATGAACATTCTTTAAGTTGTGGATTTTAAACTCATTCCCCTTAACAGTTTATATAATTGATCTCGATTTATGCCTTTTGTAAGCGAATCCGCAAGGTTTTCCTTTGACTTCACGTAGTCAACCGAAATAACCCATTCGAAATCAACTGTCTATGGTATTGTGTCTCCGACGTATATGTCTAGACTTACCATTATACATATTGTTTTGTGTCTTTCCAATTGCTGATTGACTATCACAGTTTATCATCACAGCAGGCACAAGCTTATTCCAACAAGGAATATCCTCTAAGAAGTTTCTAAGCCATTCAGTTTCTTCTCCAGCTTTATCCAAAGCAATGAACTCGGAATCCATAGTGGATCGAGCTATGCACGTCTGCTAAGAAGACTTCCATGATACCGCTCCTCCACCTATTGTGAAAATAAATCCACTTGTGGACTTGGAGTCTTTTGTGTCTGATATCCAATTGACATCACACTATCCTTCTAATACTGCTGGATATCTTGTATAAAGTATTCCATAGTTCATGTATACTTTAAATATCTAAGTACCCTCATCACGGCTTTCTAGTGATCCGTACTTGGGTTACTTGTGAACCTACTTAGTTTACTCACTGAATATGCAATGTCTGGACGTGTACAATTCGTTAAGTACATCAGACTGCCAATTACCCTTGCATATTCCAGCCGAGAAACTGGTTCGCCTATATTATTGGCCAAGTGTGGACCTAGATCTATAGGTGTCTTAGCCGGAGGACTATCAAAAGCATTAAACCTTCTAAGTATGTTTTTGACATAATGAGACTGTGACAAGACAATTCCATCTGAAGTCCTAGAGATTTTAATCCCTAATATAACATCAGATAATCCAATATCCTTCATGTCAAAGTTCTTCTTCAACATGTTCTTAGTATTCATGATTAAATCATGACTACTACCCATAATCAACATATCATCCACATAAATGCATACTATGACGTAATCATTTGTATACCTTTAATGTAGACACACTTGTCACATTCGTTGATCTTGAAACTGTTTGACATCATAGTCGAGTCAAACTTTTCGTGCCATTGTTTAGGTGCTTGTTTTAGTTCATAAAGTGACTTAACAAGTTTACACACCTTTCGCTCTTAACCGGGTGCAACGTACCCCTAGGGTTGTTCCATATAGATCTCCTCTTCAAGCTCACCATTCAAGAAGGCAGTCTTAACATCCATTTGATGTATCTCAAGGTTATGCAAGGCTGCAATAGCAATGAGAACACGAATGAATGTAATCCTCGTGACAGGAGAATATGTATCGAAGAAGTCATATCCCTCCTTTTATCTAAACCCTTTAGCTACCAAACGGGCTTTATATTTATCAATAGATCCATCATCTTTATACTTCCTTTTAAGGATCCACTTGCATCCCAAAGGTTTGCAACCCGGTGGGAGATGAACTAACTCCCAAGTGTGATTTTGCATGATAGAATCTATCTCATTATTGATAGCTTCTTTCCAGAGAGGAGCTTCTGGACTAGACAATGCTTCTTGAATAGTTTGGGGTTCGTTTTCTAGCATATAAATTAGAAAATCAGGACCAAAAAGCTTAACTACTTTTGTCCTTTTACTGCGCCTTGGTTCCTCTTCATCATCACCTTGAGGTTACCTTGTAGTTTCATAAGTTCGTTTACTTGAACTTTCTTCTTTCCGTTCTTTGTTCAGAAAGATATTCTCGAAGAATACATCATTCCTTGATTCAATGATCATACCTTCATTTTTATCAGGAATTGCTGACTTGTGCATTTAAAAGTGATGAGCACTACTATTGTTAGCAAATCCAATAAATGCACAATCGATCGTCTCCGGACCGATTCTAACTTGTTTCGGCTTAGGTACTTCGACTTTAGCCAAACACCCCCACACTTTTAGGTATTTATATGACGGTGTCCCTTCCATAACTCGTATGGAGTTTCGTTTTTACCTTTGTGTGGGATCTTATTAAGAATGTAGTTTGCAGAAAGTATGGCTTCCCCCACAAGTTTTGGGGTAACCCAAAACTTAACAACATCGCATTCATCATCTCCTTAAGAGTACGATTTTTGTGTTCTGCAACACCATTTGATTGAGGTGAGTAAGGTGCAGTTGTTTGATGAATTATACTCGCTTCCGAGCAAAAATCTTCAAACGGAGCAACATACTATCTGCCTCTATCACTCCGAATCATCTTAATTTTCAAATCAAGCTGATTTTCAACTTCATTCTTATAAGTTTTAAAAATTACTAAAGCTTCATCTTTGCTTTTCAAAAGATACACATAGCAATATCTTGTGCAATCGTCTATAAACGATATGAAGTACTTTTTCCCACACGAGTTTGCACAAGTTTTAAATCACACACATCTGTATGAATTAACTCGAGTGGTTTGGTACTTCTCGCTACCGAATGAAATGGTGCTTTGGCCAACTTTGCTTCAACACAAATTTCACATTTGTCTTGTGAATCGGTTTTAAATGTAGGTATTAATTCCAGATTCACTAACGTTTTAATTGTGTTGAAGTTTACGTGTCCTAATCTATCATGCCATAAATTAGAACAATCCAACAAGTAAACAGAAGTAAAGTTTTTATTCTTCGCCTCTTGGTGGAAAACAAACATTACAGACATCTTGAACAGGCCCTTATCAAGGTAGCCTTTACAAAGAAACTGACTATTCTTGGTCATTACAAACTTGTCGGACTCAAACACTAGTCTAAACCCGGCTTTACTAAGCAAATGATCGGAAACCAAATTCTTGCGGATGTCTGGGACATGCATTACATCTACAAGCGTAAGCTCCTTTCCGGAAGTAATCTTAAGCACCACTTTCCCAAGCCCAACGATATTGGAAGTCAAAGAATTCCCCATGAAAAGTTTTCTTCCATTTATCGGAGTATAGGAGTAGAACATCTCCTTGTCGGTACAAATGTGACGAGTAGCCCCGATATCTATTCACCACTCCATTGGGTTATCCACAATATTGGCTTGAAACACAACGGCGGTGAGATCGAGCTCCGACATGTCGATTGGAACCGACTTGTCCTCCATCACATTGGCTTGTTGGTTGCCACCTCGATGGCTCTTTTTAGGGTGTCGGCAATCCTTCGCCATGTGGTTCGGTTTGCCACAGTTGTAGCAATTACCCTTGAACGTTTTGGCCTTTCCCTTTTCTTTCTCGGAGTGCTTGCATTTCTTGCTAGTGCTCGATTCAGCAAGAATGGCCTTAGCCTCCGTTCCAGACTTATTGGATTTCACCTCTGATTTTCAGTTGTCTTCTTCGATCCGAAGCCGAATAATCAGATCCTCAAGCCCCATCTCTTTACGCTTGTGCTTGAGGTAATTTTTGAAATCTTTCCACAATGACGGTAATTTTTCGATTATTGCATCCACTTGAAAGGATTCATTCAAAATCATTCCTTCAGACACTAAGTCGTGAAGTATGATTTGAATCTCCTGAACTTGGTTGATCACCGCCTTGGTGTTAACCATCTTGTACTCAAGAAATTTGCCGACAACAAATTTCTTTGTGCCGGCATCTTCTGTCTTGTACTTCTTCTCCAAGGAATCCTACAATTCCTTGGACGTCTTGAACGTGCTATAGACATTGTAGAGGGTGTCGTCTAGCCCGTTCAATACATAGTTGCGATACAGAAAATCGCTGTTATGCCAAGCATCCACAACGATTCTCCGATTATAGTCGACTTCTTCATCTCCAACGGCGGTAGGGGGTCGTCTTTCAGAAAACGAGATAACCCCAAGGTGGTAAGGTAGAACAACATCTTTTGTTGCCAACGTTTGAAGTCGGCACCGGAGAACTTGGGCGTCTTTTCGCCGTGAGCGGAATCAATAGTCATTGGTGTGAACGAGATTGATGTTGATGCCATCGTCTTCAACAGAAATGGATATTTCGTCTTGCGATTGTTAAGAAAAAATTGTATGGTTTCTGTTTAGGAAAATGACTAGTGTATAAGTGTATGGTTAAGTCGAGGCCTGAATTGAATTCAGTCTCCGCAAGACGAAATACACCCCGTATATCGAGTGCTTACGGTTTCGGCGCTCGTCTCTAAGATACAACGACTTTTACTGTTCTGGTTAGCAGCACCAGCAAAATCGGAAGTACATCGAACAGCAAGAGTTTCTGACTTTCAAGCTATGAATGAGGGAAATAAGTCAATATGCAGAATGCAATGACCGATTTTATGTTTCTGATAGTTTTCGTGTGTTAATTCAGTCAGCAGGGGTCGAATAATATAGGCCTCTGGAGCTCCATATGGAAATATCACGTCTTTTGGCTCGAAAAGACATATTTTGCACTGACAGACGCACATGTTCATAGATGCACGACGTGCGCCTGCCCGTGCGCAGGTACGGCATGCCGCATGACCCGATGTACGAGCCATGCGCCAACCCGTGCGTTAACTCGCGCAGCTACGGCAGGAAGCACGACCCGACGCACGGGACGTACGCGTCCGCCCGGGCTCGTTAAACATTTATTTTTAAAGGTTTTTGGTCCAAAAAGAATAAGGGCCCATGTTCGCGGCCCACGACCCAGACTCGGGCCGAGCCGGCCGATGCGCGCACGTGTGCTTTGAACCAAACTCACAAGCATGTAGGTCCTCACCCCTTTAAAATCTTGGGTTCTCCAAAGGGCCCAAACCCATAAGTCCAACTTGAGATATATTAAGTGTGCAAATTTTTCATTCTTTTCCTATGTGGGATGGATCATTTCTCCTTCCCCATATTTTCCATTTTCAATACCATTTATTTCTATTAAGTGGCTAATTTCTAGCATTAATTTCTCATTCACCCGGAATCGGTTTTGAGAAATTGCAAATGATATTCTCATCTACTCTCTTAGTAGAATTTTCACAAATAATTTAATTCCATTTTTCACTAATGAAACCACTTAACTATTTGGTTAAAATCGGGTCAACACTCATTTCTCAAAGACCAAATTCCAACAAATACATTGGCCCCACGAACGTATCCGAACGTGCTAATATTTCTAAATTGTCAACAATTTCAATATTTGTATGGAATGAAATTGATCCACATCACATAGATCACATTTCGTAAGCAAATTAAAGAATGTGTGCTATTTCTTTCGGCCGAAGTAAATTGTTGGGTGAAAAGGTTTTATTTAACTCTTATCGGACTAGTAATTAAAGTCGGGGTGATGAAAAGCTTGTAGCTTCCCTTCAATCTATAAATGCATGGTTGGCGTAGTCCACATTTGATGCCTGAATGAGGCACACAATTAAAGAGAGTAATTGTTGAGAGGTTGGAAGTTTAAGAAATTCAAAGTTAGGCAACACTTGAGACATAACAGTGGATTTTTCTCTTGGGGTGTTAGTTAGGCATTAATTTTTTATTGTTATTTTTGTAAGCTCGCAACCCTACCACATAGAGGCGTAGCCAGCCTATACGGTTACTCCTAGCCCAATTTTTTTCTCTCTATCTTAACTATTTTTACTCCTTAAAAAATATATATAATTTTTTTGTATTTTTCTTCCATAGAAAAAACGAGACAAAAATATTTTTGGGTGCAGGCCCCCCCTTGTATATGCCCATGCTACCACATACGTAGGCTTGTCATCATCCGAACTAGGGCTACAAATGAACCAAGTCGCTCTTGAGCTATTCGAAGTTCGATTTGATAAAAGCTCGTTAGAGTTCGTTTAATGAGGCTCGTTAAAATAAACAAACTTGTAAACTCAAACTTAGAGATATTCGGTTCTTTAGCTCGTGAACATGCTCGTTAGTAAGCTCGTGAATAGGCTCGATAGTAAGCTTGTATAAATTAAACTAATATTTTGATATTAATTTAATTTTTCACATTTTTAATTAAGATAATATAAAAATATCTCAATAAAATGATTTTTTGAATAAAATTATAAGTTTTAATTAATATATTATGAATTTTAAATATAAATAATTTTATATTTTGTATTAAATTGAAGAATAATTTAATTTTATTAATATTTGCTAAGATCGTTTAGGCTCGATTAAACTCGAAAAAGTTCGTGAGCCATTAATATGTTGGATAAATTCAGGCTTGAGTTCGACTCGATTGAAATGAGTCAAACTCAAACATTCAAAAGCACGACTCTGTTTGTTTCGATTGCGGCCTTTATCCAAACCACATAAACATTTATGTCATTTCCTTTATTTTCTCTGTTCATTTTATCATTTTATTGTCGTCTTTTCGGAAAAAAAAAAATGTATTGCTTGATCTGGGTGCTAGCCTACAAAAGATTTTCGATTATTTAATAATGTTGATTTTGAATAAGTCCTAGTCATGTAATCAAGTACCTCGTGTATTAATAATGTTCTTCACTTTGAACTTGTAATCTCCTCCTTTGTTTGGAGTGAAATTATCTATTTCCGTCAAAAGAACACGACCAGAAAACCGCGGATTAGCAACGGCAATTAGCGATAGAAGTACTATTCGTTGCTAATAGATAGGGGTGATAATTTTTGACACGATACGATAACATGACAAGAAAAATATACGAAAATAGCAGGTTAGTGTTTAGCTTTATCGTGTTCGTGTACTTATCGCCTCGACACGATAAGGACACAAAAATTTCGTGTCGAGTTCGTGTTTTTGTCGTGTTTACACAATAAGGACACGAACACGATAGTGACACGATAATGACGCGACACAAACACGATAATTACACGATAATGGCACATTTACCTGTTAGTGACACGATAACCTGATATTTTGTATGCTTGTATCGTATATTGTTGTTGTAATATCGTGTCATATTGTGTAATTTGCTATCGTGTATTGACATGTAAATCATTTTCTTTTAATTTTTTACTTATCGTGTCACTATCGTATCGTGTCGTGTCGTGTCGACACGAAAATTTTCGTGTTCGTGACGTGTCAGAGTAGATCCTTATCGTGTTGTGTTCGTATTTGCCCTTATCGTGTCGTGTCGTTATCGTGTCGACATGAAACATGACACGATAACACAATTTGCCACCCCTACTAATAGAGACGGATTAACGAAGGAAATTATATGTAAAATAATACCACCTAAAATGTTAAAGAAATAGCATATGTATAATCAATCCAAATATGATAGTTTTTGTTCACTACTACTTAACATGGTTAAATAAATAGTATGTAAAATTTGATGCAATTATGAACTCAAACTTCACTCTACTTTAAATAAAAGACAACAATGTCTCGCAATTTTGAGAAATTGTCCAATTTGTTTGTTTAAACTCAGATGATACCTCACGATTGCTATCAAATTAATTTTCCTGTAATAATCACTTTTTATATAATATCAATCAATATAACATATAAAATATATATAAAAACGTGTCATCTAATTAACTTGATTTCAATTAAACCTTGTTCATTCTTTAAAAATAAAATGACGGAATAATTACAAACACCACTCTTGCGGTTTAGTCTAATTAAAAAAAAAACTCAACTATCTTTTAAAATTAGAAATACCGTCTTGATATATATTTTTATTTTACAAAGCAGCAAACCCTGCACCTTAATGATGTTTTTTAGGTTTTTAAGTTGTTAATTGTTAAGTTAATTTGTAGATTGATGCCCGAGACAACTTCGTGTGATATTACCAAGATTTTCAAGCAAAGTATCCACGTAAATGGATACAACTAGAAGAGCGTAAAAGATGACAATAAGGATCATTACTTTGAGGTGGTCAAGCTAAGTTAAGTAACTTAATATTCATGCATATTAATATATAGTTGTTGATTTTCTAGTTAGAAATAGTTAATATGTGTTGAACACGTCGTTAATGCTAGTGAATATGGTGTTGTGTTTTTGTTTATGTTTGTTGGCTTTCTAGTTAGAAATAGTTAATGCGTTTTGAACACGTCCTTAATATTGGTGACTATAGTGTTGGATTGTTTTATTTATGTTTGTTGATTTTCCAGTTAAAATATTGTTTAATGCGTGTCGAACATGTTGTTAATATTGGTGATACGGTGTTGTTATTGTTGGTGAATAATGAGTTGTTTTTATTTAGATTGTGGCCAGATATTATCAAATTTTAGGGGAAATGTTGTCGGAATATATTTTATGTTGTTTTATTAAAATATATATATGTTTTTGTTTTTTTGTTGTGTTTGTTTCGTATTATATCTTGACATTGTTGATTTTTAAGAAACTAGTAAGAAACACGTGCATCGCACGTGATCCACATGACTTTACTAAAATAATTTTATCATTCAATAATTTTATTGATTAATATTAAAATATTAAAAAGTGAAATAAATATTAATTAAATTTAAATATTACACAATATTTAATATATATATATATATATTTTGATTTACTTTAATTATAGATCGATATGAATTGTTAAATATTCATTTTAAAGAACTCAATCCCATAAAAATTTTACAATTAGTATAACAATGAAATATGTTTTAGCTTACAATCACATTCATCGGTCTTTCTTTTCATTGTTATGGCTAGAAAAGTATTTTCTCTTACATGATTTTCGAATTCTTTAGCATTGGATGCATTTTACATAAAATAATTTAGCTTATAAATCATAAGCTAATGATTAGTGAATCGCACACAAGCTATCACATTAATAAAAAAATAATTAATTCAATATTATACTAAAATCCATCATAATATCACCATTTTATTTTTTATTGTTATTGTTATTCAAATAAAATAAAATAAAATAAAGGTTAGTCAAATTCTTATACTTCATGTGCTTATTTCTTTTATTAAATCTCACTTCTTCGATTAAAGAAATATAAAAAAATTACAATATAATATATATGTAAAAAAATCATATATTATTTTAATTCTAGTAACAAAGTTAATATTTTATCATTAACACTTAAACTTAAAGTTTGTAGTCCTCCTATTTCCAGTGTCTTAAAAACAATAAACATTAACCTAATTTATAAAAAAATTAATCCATTACTTTTATCGAGAGCCAGGTATTAAATAAAACTATGAAAAAGTGATAAGTCGGAATCTGAGTTTTGAAACTCTATTCAATTGCACACAAAATATATTTATTTAATAAATAATAAAACCAAAGACAATCTTATTAAAGAAAAAATAAGTTAACAATTTTCACGTGTCAATCTTCAATAATTAAATATAATACTAATTAACTTTTATGTTTGAATTTCTTTTTGCATTCACTTATGTTTTTAAAAGTTATACATAATAAACTAAAAACTATAGTTTTTAAAATTTCATAAAGTTTTAAAAATATATGTTATACTATTCGAGTTTGTACTTGCAATTGAATTTGACTATTTTGGTTTATTAAAATTTACATAGTTGTAAATTTTGTGAGCCGTATAGTTATGAAAATTGAAATTATTCTTAATATACTGAAACTAATCTATATTTGTTTGAAGAGATCAAATTTAAAATTGATCTCATTTAATCTGGTTTAAAAAATTATATTATTTGTTGTAAAAATATAATTATCAATCCATTTTTAGTGCCTTTTATTGAGAAAATGGTATATAGTACTTTAATATTTATTTAAATTTCTGATTGAATTTTTGATCAAATAAGAAAATATAGTTGCCAAAAATTTTAAATATCATGTGTTAAAAACTCCCCCTAAACTATTCTCTTCCACCTCCTTATGCCTGGAATAATTCATATTACTTGACACTAAACATGGCCGCTTCACTCCAATTTATTATTATATATAGTTTAACAAAATAAATTTGATACATAAATATTATTTTGAATATTTTGATTATTAATTTGGTACCTAAATTAACATGTAATTTAAGAAATATTAATCTTTGACATAGATATCAAACTATTTCATATTAAATAAGTTTAGTTTATTTATTTGTTTACAATTTCATATACACACAATGACTTTTCATTTCTATTCTTGTTTTCAAGTTTTTCATAATATTTGATTTTGTAAAGATTAGAATAATTTGTACCCAATTTTATAATAATTGTCTTTGTGCTTGAATATTTATAAGTCATAAAGGTGTGCTATTAAAATGAACTGAGATATTATCGATCGAAAATGTCAAATTATACATATTATATGAAAGCCATTTAATTTTTCTTTAGAATTCCCAGTTATGGCCCACATATTGTTTTTAACTATTTACTTTATTCTTTCAAATCTTTATAATATATTTCATTTGGTTTAATTCTAGACTATCTATATATGTGAGATTAACCCCCCAAATTATTTAGATCAGTCTCAACTCATTAATGTCAACGTATAACCATTTATTCTTCAATATCTTTTGTTCTTAGTTTTAACTCTTATTTGTTGTAATTATTTAATTTACTTAGTTTATGAATGTTATGTTAGTATTTGAACTAATATATAATTTGTAATATATCATTACATTGTCAATAGTCAAATTGTTACATATTAAATGAGTTAATTTTTTTTTCTTTTACATAGTAGATAAGATCTTTTAGACTAATCCGATTTTAGCTCTTGTTTCACTCTTTCACACCATTTTATTAAAATTCAGTTATTTTGGTATATGTTTTTATTATAAAATATATACCATATTGATGTTTTAAACTTATAATTTTTAAGGGTGTAAATTTCAAACGACATTCAAGTTTTATCACAAATGTCAATTAAATACATATGGATTTTTTTATTAAGTTTGTCTTCTTTGTTTTTTTATAAATTTACATATACAACTTTTAACTGTTTTTTGCACTTGTTCTTAAAATTTCTAGGATATAAAATAATCAAAAGATTAAGATCATAATATATTAAAAAATAATAAATTAGAAACTAAAACTTATAATGTTATATATAGAAAATTAAGTAAAAGTCATATTAACACATATAGTTAAAATTTAAAAGGTAACTTTTTTGCCGCGACAAACTTATTTTGCTTCTTGTTCGCTTTTTTTTTCATGTTAATCTTATTCATTTTATTTTATACTTTTTATTTTACTGATATGGCTAATTAAAATAAAATATACATGAAATTGCAATAAAAATAAAATATGCAACTCTCTTATTTTTAATATTATTTCTTTAACAACCATCAATAAATTAATTTTTAAATTACATATTACCAATTTAGGGAGAATGTTTGATCATAAAGGAATTATGTATTTTCTCTACTTTTTATTTAGCATCAAAACCACTTAAAATATCATGTATATTGTAATTTGATTTTTTTTCTTATAAAATATAATAGATGTTAGGAAATTTATTGAGTAGATTTTGATGATACCATGTAAAACTTTAACTAGGAAGTTGACACCCCATTTTCCTTGTAATTTGTATTGTAATAGATAGAGAAGTGGAAAAGGTTCAAATGTCGAAATCATTATGCCAAAGGTTACAAGAAGTCAATCCGTTGATCAAAGGACTATGTGAAGACTCTATTAAATCAATGGGAAACATCACCGAGTAATGTCATGAACGAAACATCAAGGACTCGAAGACAAGCCAACGAAGGAGAGTCACCGAGGAATTACTTATCTCCTCCAGTAAAATTTCAAATGTGCAATAAAAGTGTCAATCAAGTCAACTCAAGAAGCCAAGTCAAGTCAACCCGTATTGAAAACATTTAAGACAATTTGAAACTCGTTATCCAAAAGACGACCGGAGTTGACTTAAGTCACCCAAGAACTTGGGTACAAACAATCGCCTGTCTAGTCAAGACAACCGACTTAGATCCTGATTAAAGTCAAGAATATTACTCAATATAGTAATATGTCAAAGTTGTCGCATCCAAAGTGTTAGTCCTTTTTTTTTCACCTATTGTGCAAAAGGAATAAACCAATGGGAAACAAAACCTTTTCATATTTTTTTTTGCACTTTTGCCTTAGTGATGTGCACCTTCACAATGTCGCGAAGACATTTAATACGAGGAAGGGTCAACATCAAGGACTCGCAGACCAAGACAAGCCAACGAACACAAAAATCAAAAACGACATTTGAAATTAGCTTATCTCCTCAACAGGCAAAATTTCAAATGTGCACTATAAAATCTCGCCGAGGAAGTTATTGAGAAGAGGTTACCTTTTCAACCTTTTCACGAACAAGCAAGCAATATTCAAGCATCTAACCCGCAATATTCTCATAAACATTTAAGCAATTCCTCAAGCCTCAAAACTCAAGGAAATCGATCCAACACAAGTTGTGAAAGAAAGACAACTTCAAATCATTGAAGAGGAAACTTTTGAAGAAATCAAAGGGGTCTACTTTCCAAGCTAAGATTGTAGAAAGGTTCCAGGTCGAACCATTACCAAGTTTGTTGGAGCGCTTCGTGATCAAATCCAAGAACTTGAGAAGTTAGGAGTCAAAATAAGAACAAACACAGCAAGACATCTCCATCTCTTTTTTTTTGGTCTTGTCAAGAAGCCGAGTCGCAAGAGAAGCCAATACTCTTGTGATCAAGGTTATCTCCACATCGTGAATTATCCACCACTTTGTAATCTGGTCTGTTAGATATTGTATTCCTCCAGGAATTGGAGAAGAGAGGATTAGAAGAATTACCCCATCTTCGAACCTCTATAAAATATTTGTGTCATTTACTTTCAGCAAAATTACATTCCTGCACATTTACCTCTAAAAATCAAGTGTTTAAAACAAGCTAAAATCTAATCAAAGGGTGTAAAGTCTTCTCAGTTTTGGTCGGGTATTAGAGATTAAAAACAAATCAACCAAGTTAAGTATTTGCCTTGAGCAAATTAAAACTCTTATACTATCAACAAAATACTTTATCGAAATCATTGGATACTTAGGGTAGTGGGTAACTTTAGCGTTGTTTAAAAGCCAACTTAGTTGTCCATCAAGGACACAACTTTGTTAATCGTAAAAGTTTGAGTCAACTCTAATGAATTATTTTAAAAGGACTAAATAAAAAATTGGGTAAGGTTTATTCAACCTCCCTTCTAAACCTTACTTCACACCCTTGCGACATACAATAGACATATTTAATTATTAAGAAAATTTTAAAAAATATAATAAATAAATAATTTTGCATCATACTAAATGTTAAATAGTTAAAATTTTCTTCTATAATGACTTGTGTATATGTTTAGAACATATGTGATGCGGGAAATGATTTGGATGCCGATGTAATTCGTTCTATTTAGTGTCTAAAAATGTTTGACTTTACATAGGACATGGAGGATTTACATGTTTGGCCATTTGTTTCACATAAACACATTGAAGATTTTGAAACCTAGTTTAAGTTTAAAATTGATTTTATAAGAAATTTAAAGTATTCTTAGTGTTATGATTAAAAAAATATATTTTTGGATTCTGATTTTTTTTGGCTATAATGAACATCTCTCATATAATTAAACAAAAAAGATTAAGTAAATAACAAAACTATAGAAAAATATAAATTCTTAATTTTTACATAGTGTTGAACTTTATATTGTTAAAATGTTCTCATGTAAAGTCCTTATATATGCTTATGACATATGGTTAGAAAACTCTCGAAATCTAGTTTAATATGAAGCTAATATTATTTGAAAATTCAAAATATTTTAAGAGTTATAGCTGAAAGAATAAATACTTTTAAAATGTAGAATATAAAAGGTCACATTGTTTTATAATTGAACAAATAGAAGATAAATAAATATCAAATTACATAGTTGTCCTAAAATTTTACTATCTCTAAAGGAAATTTTACTATCTCTAAAGAGTATTTTTGTCCAATGAAAATTATTTTAAAAGTTGAGAAGGACTAAATCAAAAATTTGAATTAAAACAAGCTAAAATTTAAAAGGACTAAATCAAAGTTAAGCAAAAGTATCATTATTTCAAGAAACATTCACACTTTTAAGATTATATAGATAGATAGATTATTGTCAAATTTTACTCAAAACTATAGAAAAATATATATTGTTTTGATTTATTACACATATTAATTAATTGTACTTTTTGTTTGTATAATCTAAAAGCTATTGTTTTATAATTGACATATTAATGACATATTTATGCACTGATTTTTATTGCATTACACGGACATGGTATGCAAATTGTAGGTCACAATTGGGGTTTGTTTGTGTTTTATGCAAGTCTAGAAGGGGGATTATATAGATTTAACCCATTTTTTATTTTTGATCATTAAATTAGAGTTTTTACACAAGTAACAGTTTAGTCCTTTAGAGACAACTTAGTTCAACCTCAATAGGAGATTTAACCACTCAACAGAATTGACTGAACTATTGATAGAGTAACTCATGAGTTGAGTGAAGTGAGCTCTTTATAAATTCAAAAATAACTTGGTTTTTATCAACCTGAAATCTCACATCCTTTATGTTAAGTGGTTTTACAACACTTGTTTTGATTATCAGTTGAGTTTGGAAAATATATCAATCAACAGAATAAAATGTGCGATAAGTAAAAGTACTGAATATAAAAAGACACAAAACAATTTATGGTGGTTCGAGGATGTAGTAATTCCTCTACTACACTCTTCTCCAACTCTTGGAGATAATCCACTAATTCAACAACTGTTACAAGATGGATACAATAATCCGAGTAAGCCTTGATCAAATAGCTAACTCTACTCCCGGGACTCTAATCCGAGTAAGCCAACATTCAAGAAGTAAAATCCAATCATGCATATTGCTTGAATGTGTGTCTTATTCTCTCTCGTATAAGTTCTCAGCATCTTATCGTGATAGTTTGAAAAAGTGTCCGTTGAAGAAATAGACATTTTTCAATCTTTACTTCTTGAATGTTGGCTTGTCTTGTTGTGAAGCAAATGATGTTGACCCAACATTAGTTTAATGCCCTGCAGGTTGCCTGAAACTCTGCAGCAATCTGCGAACTTCTCATTGGTTGCCAACTTTTTGCAGTCTGTAGTTTGTCCCCTTTCTAATTTGGTAATAACTTGACTTTTGATTCCAACGGACTTCTTTAGCTTTCTTCGAGTCCTTTCTTTGCTTTACCCTTTTAATAACTCTTCTCCATACTTCTGGGAGTGACTCAACTGTTAGTCTGCTGACAACACAACTTTTTGGTACTTGACTGAATCTCTTCTTCGACACTCAGCTGCAACTCAACTGATTCTTCATCGCGTCCTTCAATCAACTTCTGCGATCTTCAACTTGGTTGTTTTGATACTCAACTTATCGATCCTATCTATTACATAGTTGAATTACAACAGAAAATGGGGTGCCAACTTTCTAATCTAAGTTTTACATACATCATGAAAATTTATATAATTAAATTTCCCAACAATTTCCCCCTTTTGGATGATGCCAACACAAAAAATATAAATACAATGTAAAAAGTGCTAAATAAAGAATGAGAGAAAGAATCTATCATTTTATTAATCAGCATTATGCACTTTACATTTATTTACAGTATTTTTGTGTATTTACAAACGTGTAAAAATACAAAAAAATTTCTTCACAACTGTGCCATCGTTTCTGTTGCTCCTCCTTCTATCTTCATCCTCTTCTCGCCTACAACGATCTTCATCCTCCTTTCTCTTCTTCTCCTCAGGTTCTTTCCTTTTTCTTCCTTTCACAGTTTCTTTCTCATCTTCTCTCAATCTTTCTTGATACTCTCTACCTTGCCCGCATTATCTTCTTCATATTGCTTGCTAGTTCATTACTGCGATGATTAACTTCTTAGTTCTCAAGCTCTTGGAAGCCTATCCAGTATATGATCCTTTTTATGAGGGTCTATGTACATAACTTTCTTAGGTATTCTTAGTGGAGAACCTCTGCCTCTTCCACCAGACCTAACGTCTCATTCTCTTCCCCTAACTGATCAGGCCCCCTGAGAGTTTAATTACTAGTTGATCCCTCGAAGTCTGCTGACTCTTTGAAGGTTGAGTCTCGTACTTCCTGGCCAAATTCACAACTGCAAACCCTTTCTCCCATTACATTTCCAAGCTTTTTCTAAATTCATCCCATCAAAATATCCTTCAAACTAGAGTGTTTCAAACTCCTCATGTGATCATTCCACTAAGTCAGCTGGAGGAGTGGATTCTTCAGTTGAATCCTGGAGTAATCCTGATGGCGTACCATGGAACTAGGCTTTCAAGTTTTCAATCATGCAATGCTGCCTTCTCTCAAGTTCTTTTATTTTAGCTCAAGATTTCTAGAGAGCTAAGTTAGAGATTAGAGATCTAGAGATCTCTCAGAGAACTGGTACATGAGGCTTTTTTTTTTTTGATAATAATTTTCAGGGGAGGGGTCTTCTTGACTGATTCTTCCCCTTATTACTTTCCCCCTTGCTACTATGTTCAAGGTAGACAAACTTGGATCTGGTTGTTTTCGCCATTCTGGAGGATCCCGCTTGTACGTTGTGCATACTAATGCTATCGTAAGCTACTTTAGTTTAAATTCTATTATTTGAGGTTTTTATATTATTATTATGGTTTTTTTAATACTTGTGTATTTGGATGCATCAATGGGAGACTAAGCAAACTCCTAATTAATACATACGATGCTTCTGCATTTGCATATGAGGAAAGATGGTATATTTGTGGATGATAAGTCTAAGTGGGTAGTTGCAAGTATAACTTTGGAAGATTTCAAATTGTTTATATATATGTCTTAGGAAAAATTGTAAAATTGGTCCTGTAACTATAAGGTGGTAGCAAAAAGGTCCTCTAAAAACTACATTTTTTAAAAAGGTCTTGTAACTATAGTAAACACTTGATTTTCTTCTTGCAAAATGCATAGTTTACAAAATAGTCCTGTAACTATATGGAAATCTCAATTGAGGCACTAATTTCACTGGAATTAAATCATGTGAGCGGCACATATAGATATTGGTGAAATTAGGATAAAATTGAATTTTTCATATAGTTGTAGGACTATTTTGACTTGAGTCTACTATGAATTTATTCACTGGAATTAAATCATGTTGAGTGACTCTGCTGTGTAAGTAAACTTAGTTGACTTGAGTCTACTATGAATTTATAAAAGGACTAAAACTGACAAAATAGTAAAGTCTAGGTGATAGACTTTACTTATCTCCTCTTGAGACTTACATAAAAGTAAATCACTTTTTACCCAAAGCAACATGTCAGTTATCTGTTTTGGACGGAAAGATAATGGCCCGTAGTGAAAGTGATTAATGTCAGAAACTAAGAATACTAGAAGTGATTAAGTTGGAACATTGGGTACCAAAACTGAAAAGATAGTAAACTTTGGATACCAAAAGTTTAATTATTCCTTTATTTCATGGTAAGTACAACTTATATTTAAATTGATACTAGGACCCTCAATCGATTAAATCAATCGATTTTTTTAATACATGAGGTACTTAATTACATGACCAAATCAACACGATTTAATATTGGAAAATCTTTTGTTTGGCTGACACTCAGATAAAATAATGGGATAATTAAACCTCCTTGATGTTCGGATTAATTACAAAATACCCAAAAAAAATTTAAAATTACAAAAAGTTCCTTAAGTTTTGATTCAGGTTTCATTTTCCTCATTCATAAGCAAAAAAAATTCTATTTCAAAAAATTCCAAACATGATATTTTTAAAAAATATTTTTTTGTAATTTTGCAAACCTTGGGGAGTCTTAAAATCCACTTAAATTTAAGATAAAATCAAACATGTTTAGGGTTCAAGTGTTTTTTGTAATTTAAAATATACATGTGAATGGTTTTTTTTTTTGTAATTTTGGTGTAAAAAAACCTTTGGGAGTCTTTTTGTCAAAACTAAAAATCCCTAAAATAATATTTTACTTTTTCTTTTATAGTAAACAAATTTATGTATTAAGACTACAATAAAGTGATAAAAATGAATATTTAATTAAAAAAAATGTATATGACATATTAGTGTTTAAATTATAATTGTTTGTGGTTATTATTATTTAATGACAAACCTTATTATTAGAATCATATTATATAAATTAATTATATATAAAATGGGTTCCGTGCCTAAATTAATAAAAAAAGAAAAATTAATGTCTAACATACTAACACCCCAAAAGAATAACCACCAAATTTGTGTTGTCTCAGATGTGTTACCTAACTCAGAATTTCTAAAACATTCATGATTCAACCCCTCAACAATTACTCTCTTTAATTGTGTGCCTCACTCATGCATCAATTATGGACTACCGAACATGTATTTATATATTGAAGATAAGCTTCAAGCTTTTCACCCCACTTTAACTGCTAGCTGGGCCGATAGAGTTAAATACAACTTTTCATCCCATTTCGACCGAAAAATCTAGCACACTCCCTTTAATTTATGAAATGTGACACGGCTCAATTTGTTTCCACATAAATATTGAAATTAACAATTAAGAAACATTAGCACTAGGGACAGAGCCAAGGGTGAGCTAGCGGCGATGGCCGCCCCTCAACTTCAAATTTGTTTTACGATTAATATTAATTTTGTATATGAAATTATTAGATTTTAATATTTTGCCACTACTAAAAAAGCAAAAATATCAATTTATCTATTAGTTTTAAAAAAAATAAATCTCGCCCCTCAAAACTTCATTTTCTGGCTTCGTCCCTGATGAGTAGATTCAGATACATTTGTGGCAAACGTATAATTCCCTTGCAATATTAGTCATGCACCTGTTAGATAAATGTTTTTATCCTAATTTTGTTGATTTTGTTTAAATGATTTTTTCACCAAAATAATGTTCCTAAATGTTATCTAAATACTCCCAATCGGTATAAAATATTTTTACTAATTTTTTGGAATATTTCTTAAAGTTTATTTTTGACAAAAATTGGACAACACTTCTGTCTCGTGGACAACACTTCTGTCTCGTGTTCAACCGATTGTCCTATAGGGAAACCGGTGCCTGAAAGTTTGATTTCTAAAACAAAAATGAACGTAGGAAAATTCCCAGGAGGTCGACTGGCCTACCACTTTAATTGGTCAACCAGTGCCTGGGAAGTTTCGTTTTTGGAATATCTTCTCTGTATTGTATTTTTAGGGTGTAGGACTGGTCACCTTGGGGGTGGGCCAGTCAAGCATGAGGTCGACCGGTCAAACCCCCTTGACTTTGGTCCAACACTTTTTTTTTGTTGTGTACTTGAATTTTTCATTTGTGTTCAATAAGTCGATCTAATGTTTTATCAGAAAACTATCTGTTGAGCAGCAAGCAACTTTTCATGATTTAAGGAATTGGTTTCTAACAACTATAATCTTCATTTGATTTGAATTTGATTCGACGCCAACAATTATGCTTTTTGGAAAGACCAAATTAAGCGCTTCTTACAAGGGTGCGGGTTCGATATATAGAATGCAATCATTGAGGGGATAACACAACCATGAAAGAATATTTATGGGGTACTCTACTAAAAGCAAATCATATCGAGTTTATAATAAGACTAGCATGACAGTTGAAGAATCTATTCATGTCAAATTCAATGAAGCTTCGGGTATTGAAAGGATACCAAATGATGACAGTAATGAGGAAGATGATATTGAACCAATTATTCCAAATGATGCTCAAAATGATCAATCTTGTACCTCATATGATCAACAATCAACTTCAAATGTTCCACCAGAAGGAAAAAGTGATAATTCAGATTTTCCCGTTGCTCTAAAATTCAAAGGAGATCATCCAAAAGATCTCATAATTGGGGACCCTCTATACAAGGTAATGACTAGAAGAAAATTTGCCCAAAAAACTCTTATTTCTCAAAAATAGCCTAAAATACAAAGGAATCAATTAAAGATGAGGATTGGTTTTTAGAAATGCAAGAGGAGTTGAATCAATTCGAAATAAATGATGTTTGGGAATTAAGTTGAAATATTGGGTACCAAAACTGTTTTGAAAAGATAGTAAACTTTGGATACCAAAACTTTAATTATTCCTTTATTTCATGGTAAGTACAACTTATATTTAAATTGATGCTAGGACACTCAATCAATTAAATCAAGTGATTTTTTTAATACAGTAGGTACTTAATTACATGACCAAATCAACACGATTGAATATTGGAAAATATTTTGTTAGGCTGATATCGGATAAAACAATGGGATAATTAAACCTTCTTGACGACCACTAGATTGTAGCTCAAGTGGTATCAATAACCCTTTATAAGGGTGCTAACCAGGGTTCGAACCTTGAATCTTTCAGTTTATTTGAAATTTATTTCCTCCCACACCAGTTCTCCAAGCTTATTAAAAATAAAACCTTCTTGATGTTTGGATTAATTACAAACATACACAAATATTTTTAGAATTACAAAAAGCTCCTTAAGTTTTGATTCATCTTTCATTTTCCTTATTCATAAGCAAAAAATATTTTAAAAAAATTCCTAATATTTCTAAAAATATTACAGTTACCCACTTAAATTTAAGACAAAATCAAACATGAGAGGTATTTTTGGTAATTTAAAATATGTCTGGTTATTTTTTTATTTTTTTTTTGTAATTTTGCCAAACCTTATCTTTCTTTGTAATCCTTAAAACAATACACTTTGTTCTTTGAAAAGACGACAATAAAATGATAAAATGAACAGAGGAAAAAAATGTAAATGACACAAGTGTTTAGTGGTTCGACTAATGACAAATCTACCTCTGTGGGTAGGGTTGCGTGCCTAAATTAATCAGAAGAAAAAAGAAAAAATTAATGTCTACCCCAAGAGAATAATGCACTGTTGTCTCAAGTGTTACCTAAGAATTTCTAAAACATTCAACCCCTCAACAATTACTCTCTTTAATTGTGTGCCTCACTCATGCATCAATTGTGGACTACCAAGCATGTATTTATATACTGAAGATAAGATTCAAGCTTTTCACCCCACTTTAACTGCTACCTGAGCCGAGTTAAATAAAACTTTTCACCCCCTTGGGCCCAAAAAACTAGCACACTTCCTTTAATTTATGAAATGTGACACGACTCAATTTGTTTCCACACAAATATTGAAAATCACAATTAAGAAACACTAGCACTAGGGACCGAGCCAAGGGTGAGCTAGAGGCGATGGCCGCCCCTAAACTTCGAATCTCTTTTACGATTAATATAAATTTTGTATATGGAATTATTAGATTTTAATATTTTGCCACCTCTAAAAAAGCAAAGATATCAATTTATCTATTAGATTAAGAAAACATAAATCTCGCCTTATAAACTTCATTTTCTGGCTTCGTCCTTGATAGTAGATTCAGATACATTCGTGGCCACTGTATAATTCCATTGCAATATTAGTCATGCAATTGTTAGATAAATATTTTTATCCTAATTTTGATGATTTTATTTAAATGATTTTTTCACCAAAACAATATTCCTAAATATTGTCCAAATACTCCCAATCGATTAAAATATTTTTGCTAATTTTTCGGAGTATTTCTTGAAGTTTATTTTTGACCAAAATTGGACAACACTTCTGTCTAGTGTTCAACCGGCCACCCCAGAGGGCAACCCGTACTACAAAACATGCTTTTTACATCAGGCCTTTACATCGGTTTACTACCGAACCGATGTAAAAAAAATCCGGTGGCAATTGTAAATATTTTGAGATTACTACATCGGTTGTTGAAAGAAACGATGTAGAATAATAAGATTCTTTTATCTACATCAGTTGTTAAATAGAACCGATGTAGAATTATATGTTTTGTTTTTTATCTACATCGGTCGTTATCTGAACCGCTGTAGATATTTTTTAGTTAAAACCTTTTCACTTTTTCCTAGCCTTATCCTTTTTGCCAGCCTCCTCTTCACCTTGTATCATCGGTTCACTTTTTGCCTTAGCCTTGAAGATATCTTCTTCTCTTCAAACTCAGTCGGACGGTGTGAAGTCACTAGCACCACCGCCCCCTTTTGCCAGCTCCCTTTCGGTTTCCACGCGAAACCCTAGCCTAAACCCCCTTTTGATTTCCCACGCGAAACCCTAGCCTAAACCCCCTTTAGCCTTCCCACGCGAAACCCTAGCCCAGCCTTAGTCTCTGGTTCGGCTTGCAAACAGGGAAAATCAGAGGGAATCGAGCTTGGTTGTGGATGTAACTGGAACTCGGAGCTCGGAGTGACATTATCGAAACAGGGAAAATCAGAGGGTGGATCGAGCAAGTTGTGAATGTAAAGAGGAGCTCGGAGCTCGGAGTGACATTATCGAAACAGGGAAAATCAGAGGGTGGATCAAGCTTGGTTTTGGATCGAGCTTTTCTGGTAATTTTCTTTTCTTTCCTTGTCTTATTTGGCCAATTTTACGCAGGTTTTATTAGTTTCTGATCAATTGATTTAAGGGAAACTTGAACCCAGATTATTGTTTCCAGTATATGTGTGTTGAAAATCCAATCATGCATATTGAGTTCATGTTTGGGAGATATTCCACCGTTGATCAAGTTGAAAGTTTTACTTTTCAGATAATTGATAATCTTTTCATACAAATCATGTGAAAGGTTATTAGTTGTCCTGATACCACAATACTAAATTGTAGCACAATTAAGTGAAGAACAAGCTTTATCCTGTGTAAAACTGGGTATCTCAACTGCATGCTTGAAACAGTGGGATCTTGGTATGATACAAAAAAATTTATATGAGTGATTAGTTATCTTAGAAGATCTTATTTATAAGAAAATGACTCTATGCAGATGGGAGAGCGAAGTATAATGGAAAGATATCAACTACTCTCCTTTCTAATGATATCCTAAATTCAATTATTTGATTTACATGTTGATAAACAACCATGTGAGTAAGCTGATGATGAGATATGGTTAATAAATAAACAAGGGATATAAGTATGAATGCATCCCATTCCAATCATAAGATAGCTGACAGTGTTCTTCTAGACCTTACATGTAGAGTCATATCCTCCAAAATTTGGATGCTCTGTTTCTGTAGAGTCACCTTGTTCAAGAACTTCTTGTTGGCTGTTTACTAAATGTTATGGAGGACTTTCAAGGCTGCAATGTGTTCTTGGGATCACTCAATTATGTTTAGTTGGCTGTTTTCCAGAGTTTTAGTTGTTGGTACTTGAGGTTATTTCTGTTTTGAAATTGAGCTTGTTGAACCACATGTATTGTTGAGGAATCATTGTTGAGGTGCCCAATTTTGTAGATATAAATTTAAGCATATTTACATGGGACGTTGGAAACAATCGTAACCTTTGGATAAGTGAAAATTGCTGCAGAAAAAAAGTGGCTAATTTGTGGGTCAGGACTCGGCTGCTTCTATTTATTTATAATCCATTCCTCAGATTAGGGTCTGCTGTAAATTTTAATTTCTTTAAGAAACTTTTTTAGTTTAAGATTGTGATTTTGAAATGTTTATAACGTTATTGAAAATAGTGCCACTTTATCTCTTTAAACTGAGATGAGAAAATAAGCAGATCTTTTGCAATAACACCTAAAATCACCTATTGGAGGTGTAGCTGGTGGTTATCACATTTAACTGGTATATACCAGATTTTTCCTGTCATTTATAGCTGCTTTCGGTTTGAACAGCAGTCATTTCAATTAAATTACAAGTGTTGATGGAACCTTTTTATTTTGATAATGACAATTTCTGTTTAAGGCTGTGCCAACTTATGCTTGCTGACATGAATAAAGAACTAAAAGGACTAAGGTTCACACTTTACTGTTCATATCATATCAAAGATTATTTAAGTTATGCTTTACTTGTATGAAGTGCTATACCACATATTTTTGTCTGTTTTCCTCTCTTGGGCTTTATCCATGTTCTATATCTTATTGATGCACATAGTTGCCTTTCATGAACTTAACCTGATATGAAACAAGTTTCAGACTCATTTTAGAGAACTTAATGATATCCTGTTCGATGTTTGACTAGAGAAAATAAATATTTTTTTGTAATTTCCATTAATCTCTGGAGTATTTTTTAATTAGCCCTAACCTCATTTTTGTTTGTTTTAAACTGATTTGTTTGTTTTTCGCAGGCAAGAATATTGGCTCTAAATGCATCTTACTTCTTGAAAGCTGGTGGCCACTTTGTCATATCAAGCAAAGTTTGTTCTTTCCTTTAGGTAGTACTCTTGAGTTAAAAATGTTGGATTTATTTCCTGGTTCTTTCCTACCCCCATATTGTCCCCATTTGCATACCCAAGAGAGCCTGTTGTGGGTTTATTCCTCTTCATGGAACGTCTTTTCATATGTTGTTTGATTATTTGCTAATAACATTAACTCTGCATAAATATTGTGGAGTTATCATGCATTGCATTGCTTTCCACTGATCCCTGCTAATAAATAAATTCATTTAAAACTTCTGTAATTCATTTCCTGCTTTAAAAAAATGAAACTTTTAATTACTATATTCTCAAAGAATCTGAACATTTTATTTTCCACAGTTTGTTTTCAAGTAAAACTTATAAAAGAAATGTGTAAAACATAATTTTGTCCCATTCCTCGAGTTGTCCATTTCTATCTCCTCTCAATATGATTAGTTCTTCTTCTCTGTATGGGATAAGTGGAGCTGGAGTTTCTGAAACAAAAAAATGTGTATCATTAAACAATTCGAAAATCCAAACACTTGCCTTGAATAAAATCATCTTTCTTGTACTAGACAAATAAGACAATTGAGAAACTAGAATGAATAATTAGTGACTAAGTAAAATAAACTCAGGAATACCATGTAGTGTATATTTTTAAGGGTTAATTATTTAAGGGTTAAAAAAGACTATGATTTTGAATTTCATATACGTAATTAAATTTCATTATTGATTTTGAAGTGTAATAAACAACATGGAGGCTATGAATGTGGATATTACATAATGCATTGGATGTGGACCATAGTCCGGCAGGTACTAGAGATAATTGGAATGAGGTAATGTAGTTTTTTACTTTAACAAGTTAGATTACTCGTAGTGTTTATTATTTATTGTGTTAATTATGTACTATTTGTTGCAGATGTTTAGTGATCCCGAAGCACTGTCCGAAAGCAGCATTAAAGAAATTCAGGTTAATTGGGGAAAATACTTTTCATAAGTCAGAAACCGTCATTGGATACTTAGGGTAAGCTCTGAATGTTATGTCCATGTTAACCTGGTCTTGTTCTATTCTGAAATCAGGACAGCCTAAACCCTTAAGTATGTAGTTCCCCACAGGCTAGTATTTTTGTGATTACCTATTTTGAGGGGATATAAATGGTAGTGATCAAACATACTCATTAACCTGCTCAAACCATCAGTCTTCAGTTAGGTGTTCGTACAACTTTAACTGTTCACTGTGTAAATGTTGGCCTGTATTTATGATCTTTTTCTACTGAACATCACATTGTGAAGTCTGATCTTCTTTAAGCTTGTCTATTGTGCTTTCTTTCCGTCTTGTGTTCCCAAGAATGGTTCATGGAGATGGAAAATATTTTGGAAAGTATAAAGCTTGTTGTTTTTCTAAGTATGAGTAGCGAGGCTGACGGTGGTTTTCTTGTCATAGTCATATACGCGTGTTGGAGACAAAAAAATTTTAATTTACTAAGACGATCTGTTTATATGTATTGAACATAATACATGGTTTTTATATTTTATGACTCATCTACTTACCACTTGTTTCCAGATTCCAGGGAACATTGGATCGCCTATTTATATATTTATTTAAATTTCATATTTAATGGTGGACTGGTTAACTTTGATTGTTGGACATGGAACAGATGAAAACACTAGCAGTAACTGTAGCATATCTGATATATGATTTAGTATGCTGCCTATTTGACAACAAAGTCAAGCTTGATAACATAATTCATCATCTGGTCAGCATTGTTGGGCTTGTGGCTGGACTTTCCTATCAATGGGTAATTTTTAATTTCTCAGTGTTGGTCTATGTAAGTAAAATAAATATGTTTTCACAATTTTCATGCAATTTTTCTTTTTAATATAATTAATGATTATAATTCACTATTAATTTTTTTGTCAGATTCAAGTTTTGTGCCTCCCCTAATATATGATGTTTTGGGCTTTTATTTAATTGAGTTTAGCAATATTTTGATCTTTTATCAGGGCATAAGTTATGCAAAGTTGGGCCTCAATTGTTTCAATTGCATCTCAGATTATGGGATCAATGCTCAGACAAGAAGTTTCACCTGTTAAAGACCCAATTTTGTTTCTTCAGCTAGCTTTTTCTTTAACCTTTTTTGCTGGATTTTTCAATTTTCGTTAATGGAAAAAGTTATGTAGATTGTTGAATATGTGTTGGGAACATCTTTTGTGGTGTGTGATTTGTTTGGTTGGATTTGTGCAAAGATGATTTGTCAGGTTGTTAATGCTTTATGAAATTTCAGATTTTATTTTGATGCATAATTGCAGATCGGGTTTCGTTTCATCAAAGCAGTAATTTAAATAAAAATGAAGATATTACATCGGTTTAAAACAAACCGATGTAATACCCAAGCATTTCTACATCGGTTACATAAATGCCCCACTCTTTACATCGGTTGCTCTAAATAATCTATTTTCACATCGGTTTCTAAACACACCGATGTAAAATATAATTTTCTACATGGATTTCTTAACCGATGTAAACAAGCTTCATAATCAACCACGCTGGATTCTACATCGATTTCTTAACCGATGTCCTAGAACCGATGCAGAAAGCCTGTTTTGTTGTAGTACACAATTAAAGTTAGTAATTGTTGAGGGGTTGAATGTTTTAGAAATTATGAGTTACGTAACACTTGAGACAACATTGGATTATTCTCTTGGGGTGTTAGTATGTTAGACATTAATTTTTTCTTTTTTTTTGATTAATTTAGGCATGCAACCCCACCCACAGAGGTAGGTTTGTCATTAGCCGAACCACTAAACACTTGTGTCATTTATATTTTTTTTCCTCTGTTCATTTTATTACTTTATTGTCGTCTTTTCATTAAAAAAAAGTGTATTATTTTAGGGATTATAATGAAACACTCCTTAAGGTTTAGTAAAATTACAAAAAAAAAAAAAAAAAACCAGACATATTTTAAATTATAAAAAATACCCCTCATGTTTGATCTTGTCTTAAATTTAAGTGAGTAAATATAATATTTTTAGAAATATCAGGAATTATTTTGAAATATGTTTTGCTATGAATGAGGAAAATGAAAGATGAATCAAAACTTAAGGAGCTTTTTGTAATTTTAAAAAATATTTGGGTATTTTTGTAATTAATCCGAACGTCAAGGAGGTTTAATTATCCCATTTTTTTTTTATCCGATGTCAGCCTAACAAAAGATTTTCCAATATTTAATCGTGTTGATTTGGTCATGTAATTAAGTACCTCATGTATTAAAAAAAATCACTTGATTTAATTGTTTGAGGGTCCTAGCATCAATTTAAATATAAGTTGTACTTACCATGAAATAAAGGAATAACAAAACTTTTGGTATCCAAAGTTTACTATTTTTTCAGTTTTGGTACCCAATGTTTCAACTTAATTCCCAAACATCATTCCTTTGGAATTGATTCAACTCCTCTTGCATTTCTAAAAGTCAATCCTCATTTTTAATTGATTCCTTTGTATTTAAGGCTCTTTTTGAGAAATAACAGTTTTTTGGCAAATTTCCTTCTAGTCATTACCTTGTCTAGAGGGTCCCCAATTATGAGATCTTTTGGATGATCTCCTTTGAATTTTAGAGCAACGGGGAGATCTGAATTATTACCTTTTTCTTCTGGTGAAACATTTGAAGTTGATTGTTGATCATATGATGTACAAGGTTGATCATTTTGAGCATCATTTGGAATAATTGGTTCAAAATCATCTTCCTCATCACTTTCATCATTTGGTTTTATTTCAATACCCGAAGCTTCATTGAATTTGATATGAATAGATTCTTCAACCATCATGCTAGTCTTATTATAAACTCGATATGCTTTACTCTTAGTAGAGTACCCCATAAATATTCCTTCATCGGTCTTACGATCAAGTTTGTCCAATTGATCCTTATTATTTATAACAATACACTTACACCCAAATATTTTGAAATAAGTATATTTGGAGTTCTTCCTTTCCGATGGTGATATGGTGTTTTATTCAACTTATGACGAAGGCAAAAACTATTAATAACATAAGACTCTAAATTCACCATCAAATTAATTGGGACAAAAACTATTAATAACATAACATTTGTTTTGGCTCCAAAACATTATTAAAAACTCGTTGAGCATTGACCGACTCATTTCTTGAAGAGTTTGATTCTTCTTTTGGGCTACTCCATTTTGTTGTAGAGTTCTTGGAGCCAAAACATTATGAGCATATCCCTTGGTTTCACATAAGACTCTAAATTCACCATCAAATTAACTGCCTCGATCACTTCAAATAGACTTAATGGTGTCTTGCTTTTCATTTTCAGTAAGTCTACACAACTTATCAAACTGATTAACGACATTGCTTTTATTAGCAAGAAAAATAGCTCAAGTACATCTAGAATAATTATCAACTATAACGAAATTGTAATGTTTTGACTAGTTGTACCAATATCCCCGTACAAATTAAGATGAAGTAATTGTAGAGGCTTGGTTGTGGAAATTTTTTTTTGGGCTTAAAACTACTTTTAACCAATTTGTTCTTTTGACAAGTGTCACATAAGCCAAGATTTTCAAAATTTAATTTGGGTTGTCCTTTTACATGTTGGTTTTTGTAAATATTTTGCAAATTTTTTATTCCAACAAGTCTAAGTCGCCTATGACAAAAACTAGTTGAATCATTATTGGTGTCAAGACAAGAAACATTTTGAATAACCAAATCACTTGTTCAAATTTTGTAAAGATTACATTTTCTATTTGCTTCACAAATAATTTTATCATTTTTGAGAATAAGACATTTTTCTTTATTAAAAAATAACAATATAATTTGAATCACAAAGTTGGCTAACACTTATCAAATTAAACTTAAGCCCTTCAACTAAAAGATTATTACTAAGAGATAAAGAAGAATTACCAATTTCTCCATTTCCAAGAATTACTCCCTTGCCATTCCCGAACATAACCATGCCTTCTTCTTATAGGTTGATGTTGGTAAAGAGTTCTCTCCTTCCGGTCATGTGGCGTGAATACCCGCAGTCCACGAGCCATTTTGAATCTTCTGTAATGGTTATAGCTCCTAGCACCTACAAATGATTCATTTTTAGGTACCCTATAATTTTAGGGTCCATTGGGGTTAGTTCTGAGAACTTTGGATCTCCAAAAATAGCTAAAGTTGTTTTTCAATTTACAATCATTTGCATAGTGTCTATTTTTACCACAATAAAAATAAATAAAATTATTAGGACTATTAGCACGTATAAAAGTCAGACCTTGGTCATTTTTCTTAGAAACATTTGAAAAGTTTTATAACCAAGTCCTAATTTTGAATGCTCACTTCTTTGTCCATCAAAAAATTGTAACCTTATCTGCACTTAAATTATATCGATGCACATCCTTTTTCAAAATTTCAATCTCTTTCGTGAGCATTTGTTTTTCGGAATCAAAAGCATACATTTTTGTAATAGTAATTACATGGGCACGATCAAGTGATTTATAAGAAGTAAATAATTTTTCTTTATCCAATTTAAGCTCTTTAATCTCCTTTTTCAAAAGTTTATATTTACATATCATATCTCTAAATTCATTTTGGAGTTTATCATAATCACATTGTAAATCATCAACTAAAGAAGAAGATGAAGAAGAGTGTACCTCATTATTTTCATCATCTATGGCAATGAGACCATGTTCACTTCTTATTCCTCGTTAGATGTGGCAAGTAACTCATCCTAAGTTTTTGCTTCGGCATTTAGAGCTTTCTTTTTGGGAAAAGATTTTTTCTTCTTTTGCTCCTCCTCCGCTAATTTTAGGCAATCGGCTATGTAGTGCCTGGGTTTTCCACATTCAAAACACGAGTTATCTCTTGATTTTCTTGTCTTATTTTTATTCACAAATTTGGCAAATGTTCGAACAAGAGCGGCCATCTCCTCCTCATCTTCAACACTAGCATAATATGAAATATTAGAAGAAGATGCTAAGCCTTTAGGAATAATTTGCATGCCTGATTGTGAGGTAGACAGTTTTGAATTTTTCCTCTCTTTAAGATATACTTCGTAGATGAGGAGGTTCCCAATGAGCTCATCGAATTTGAGTGTTTTAAGATTTTGAGGTTTCGTGATTGCCGTCACCTTTTCCGACCATGACCTGGGAAGAACATTTAGAACCTTGGTGACTTTTTCTTTATTGGATATGATTTTCTCGAGTGCCACTAGAGGATTGACTATGTTGTCAAGTCTTTCCACCATCTTTGAAATATTTTCTCCAGCAAGCATAATGAAGTCTTCAAAGTCTCTAACAAGCATGATTTTTCTTGCTTGTTTAACTTTCTTTGTACCCTCATAGATCGTTTTCAATTTTTCCCAAACCTCATGTATTGACCTTATGCCTCTAATATGATTATACTCAGTGGCAGTAAGAGAGCAATACAAAATATTTAATGCGTTACCGTTTAGAGAAAAAGATTTCCTATTGTTATCGTCAAATTCTTTGAAGGTTTTGAGAACCGAAGTGCCATCCTCCAATTTCCTTGTTGGTTATGTTATCCCCTCAATGATTGCATTCCATATATCGAACCGCATCCTTATAAGAAATGCTCATTTCGGTCTTTCCAAAAAGCATAATTATTGGCGTCAAATATAGGTGGCTTGTTGGTGAAGGTACCGGTCATGGATCCTTACTCTTTACTCGCAATGAAGAAACGAGCTTGCCAAAGAGTTTGGCTCTGATACCAATTGTTAGTGCAAGTGGCTGCGATAATCTAGAGGGGGTGAATAGATTATGCCCATTTTTCTGATTTGGCTCTCGTTTTCGAATGTAGAAACAATAACAAGAATGAAAGTGTGGATAATAAACAACACACGTTGATTTAATTAGGTTCAACCCACCTACGGCCTAACCCTCTACCACCCCAGTATTTCCGAAGTGGATTTCGAAAAGAACACTAGCAATGATATCTTTCTTTAGATGATGGAAGCAAATTCAAGATTACAACTCAATATGAAGTATGCAACTTTGAAGTGCAAGTGTAACCAAAAATAAAGCCTAGTATTCAAGATGTGCAAGTGAAAAATTTAGGCTAAATACAACAAGAATATGAAAGTAAAGAACAAGAGTTTTGCATGTGTTTGTATTGCTTGTGTTGTTATATCATGTTCCTTCAATCCTTCATCTATTTATAGAGAGGTATTCGATTTGATTTTCAGACATAGGCTCTTTCTTGGAGATTGAAATCCAAAAAAAAAAATGCAAATAAAATGAAGATTATAGTTGTTAGAAATCAATCCCTTAAAATCATGAAAAGTTGTTTGTTGCTCAACGGATAGTTTGCTGACAAAATATTTGGTCAACTAGTTGAACACAAACGAAAATATTCGAATTACACAGCATAAAAAATAACTGTTGGACCGGTCCACCCCCAAGGTGACCGGTCCAACACCCTAAAAATACAATACATAGAAGATTTTCCATTACACGACACTTCCCTGGCACCGATCGACCAAGTGGTCAACCGATCGACCCACCGGTCAACCTCTTGGAAATTTTCGTAAGTTCGTTTCTATTTTAGAAATCAAACTTTCAGGCTCACTCATGCATCAATTGTGGACTACCAAGCATGTATTTATATATTGAAATAAGCTTCAAGCTTTTCGTCCCACTTTAACTGCTAGCTGGGCCGATAGAGTTGAATACAAATTTTCACCAAACTTTGACCGAAAAAAAAAAGCACACTTCCTTTAATTTATGAAATGTGACACGACTCAATTTGTTTCCACACAAATATTGAAATTCACAATTAAGAAACATTAGCACTAGAGACGGAGCCAAGGGTGAACTAGAGGCGATGGCCACCCCTAAACTTCGAATTTGTTTTACGATTAATATAAATTTTGTATATGAAATTATTAAATTATACTTTCCACCTCAAAAAAGCAAAAATACCAATTTATCCATTAGATCGAAGAAAACATAAATCTCGCCCCTCTAAACTTCATTTTTTGGCTTCGTCCCTGATGAGTAGATTCAGATACATTCGTGGCCACTGTATAATTTCGTTGCAATATTAGTCATGCAATTGTTAGATAAATGTTTTTTTATCCTAATTTTGATGATTTTATTTAAATGAGTTTTTCACCCAAACAATGTTCCTAAATGTTGTCCAAATACTCCTAATCGATTTGAAATATTTTTACTAATTTTTTAGATTATTTGTTGAATTTTATTTTTGACAAAAATTGGACAACACTTTTGTCTCATGTTCAACCAGTGCCTGGGAAGTTTCGTATTATGGAAAATCTTCTTGGTATTGTATTTTTAGGGTGTTGGATCGGTCACCTTGGGGTTGGACCGGTCGAGCATGAGGTTGACCAGTCCAATCCCCATTGGACCGGTCCAACATGATTTTTTTGCTGTGTAATTCGAATTTTTTCATTTGTATTCAACCGATCGACCTAATGTTTTATCAGCAAACTATCCATTGAGCAGTAGACAATTTTTCACGATTTTAAGGGATTGATTTCTAACAATTATAATCTTCATTTTATTTAAATTTTTTTGTAGATTTCAATCTCCAATGAGGAGCTTATATCTGAAAATCAAATCCAAAACCTCTCCTATAAATAGATGAAGGATTGAAGCAACAAGATATAACAACACAAGCAATACAAACACAAGCAAAACTCTTGTTCTTCACTTTCATATTCTTGTTGTTTAGCCTAAGTCTTTTACTTGCACATCTTGAGTACTAGACTTTATTCTTGATTACACCTGCATTTCAAAGTTATATACTTCATATAGAATTGTAATCTTGAATTTGTTTCCATCATCCAAAGCAAGATATCATTAATAGTGTTCTTGTGGTAAGAGCACACTTGGGTGATATTAGGTGTTGAAGAGTGTGGTACTCTTCATAGGTGTAATAAGATTGTGGAAATCTTCTAGGTGTGCTATAAGAAGATTGTGATACTCTTCAAGGTGAAGGTGTAATAGTTTGGTGCTATTAATAAAATTTGTTTTTCTTTTTCGAAATCCACTTTGGATATACCGGGGTGTTAGAGGATTAGGCCCTAGGTGGGTTGAACCTCTTTAAATCAACCTGTGTTGTTTATTTTTCCACATTTTCATTCTTGCTATTGTTTCCACATTCAAAAAATAGAGTCAAATAGGAATAATCGGCATAATCTATTCACCCCCTCTAGATTGTCGTAGCCACTTGGACTAACAAGTGGAATCAGAGCCAAACTCTTTGGCAAGCTCATTTATTCATTGCGAGTAAAGAGGAAAGATATATGGCTACGAGTGAAAGCTACTTCACCACTAGCGCCTCCACCAACAAGCTACCTCTATTCGATGCCAACAATTATGCCTTTGTGGAAAGACCGAATGGAGTGCTTCTTACAAGGGTACCAGTTCGATATATGTAATGCATTATTCAGGGGATAGCACAACCAATCAAGAAATTGGAGGATATCACTTTGGTTCTCAAGACCTTCAAAGGATTTGATGATAACAACCGGAAGTCATTTTCTCTAAACGATAAGGCGTTAAATATTTTGCATTGCTCTCTTACCGCCACTGAGTACAATCGTATTAGAGACATATGGTCCGCACATGAGTTTTGTGAAAAATAAACAACCATCTATGAGTGTACCAAGAAAGTCAAACATGTAAGAAAAACCATGCTTATTAAAGACTTTGAAAACTTCATTATGCTTGATGGAGAAAATATTTCAAAGATAGTGGAAAGACTTGAGAACACAGTCAATCCTCTTGTGGCACTCAGGAAAATCATATCCGAAGAAGACAATGTCACCAAGGTTCTAAATAGGGATGGCAACGGGTCGGGTCTGGGACGGTTTTGGCTAAACCCGGGACCTGCCCTTCTAGGGAAATTTTGGACTCGGGACCCGCCCGCCCCGCCTCCGGACCCACCCGCCTTAAACCCGGGACTCGGCGGGTCCAACCCGCCAGACCTGCCCATATATTTTTTTTGCACTTGTTTCAATTGTGTGATATGATTACTTACTGCTCTGCTGCTCACTTTTACTAAAAATTGTCAGAAAATTGAATGTAACACGTTTAGGACACTAAATTATCTAAAGCAAACAAGCAGTACCAAATATGGTTTCATATCTTGAAATGGCTAATACTACAAAACAAGCTGTTAGCTTTGGCACTAAATTAATTTGTTCGTTCTCATGCTCAAGTTTTCATTTGGTAAAAATCTAAAACATTATTGCAACTAAGAATTCAAAAGCCTAGTTGAGTGTCAGTGCAAATAGTCATAATTATTTTTAAGAAAAATAAAATTTAAATATATATTATATATATGGGGCGGGTTCGGGGCGGGTCCGAGTGGAATTAGGACCCACCCCGGACCCGACGGATTTTTCAAAAGTGGACCCAGTACCCGCCCGGGACCCGCTAGACCGGGTTTAGACCCACCCTGAATGGGACGGGTTTAATGCGGGGCCCGGTTTTAACCCGCCCCATTGCCATCCATAGTTCTAAATGCTCCTCCTGGGTCATGGTCGGAAAAGGTGACGGCAATCACGGAAGCTCAAAATCTTAAGATACTCAAATTTGATGATCTCATTGGGAACCTCCTCATCTACGAAGTATATCTTAAATAGAGGAAAAACTCCAAATTATCCACCTCTCGATCGGGTATGCAAATTATGCCTAAAGGCTTACATCTTATTCTAATATTTTATATTATGTTAGTGATGAAGAAGATGAGGAGACGACCGCTCTTGTTTGAATATTTGCCAAATTTGTGAATAAAAATAAGGCAAGAAAATCAAGAGACAACTTGTGTTTCAAATGTGGAAAACTCGGGCACTACATTGTCGATTGTCCAAAATTAGCAAAGGAGGAGCAAAAGAAGAAAACGTCTTTTCCCAAAAAGAAAACTCTAAATGCTGAAGCAAAAACTTTGTATGAGCTACTTGCCACATCCGACGAGGAAGAAGAAGCCGAACATGGTCTCATGGCCATAGATGATGAAAACAACGAGGCACGCTCTAATTCTTCATCTTGTTGATGATTTACAATGTGATTATGATGAACTCCAAAATGAATTTAGAGATATGATATTAAATATAAACTTTTGAAATAGGAGTTTAAGAAGCTTAAATTGGAGAAAGAAAAATTATTTACTTCTTATGAATCACTTGATCGTGCACATGCAATTACTATTACAAAAATTCATGCTCTTGATTCTGAAAAACAAATGCTCACAAAAGAGATTGAAAATTTGAAAAAGGATGTGCGTCAATATAATTTAAGCACAGATAAGGTTACGAAAATTCTTGTTGCACAAAGAAGTGAGAATTCAAAATTAGGACTTTTATACGTGCTAGTAATCCTAATAATCTTATTTGTTTTCATTTGTTCTCCTTGATTTGATCTAATCCTTCACATATTAAGGTCAGCTTATCCCAAATTGCTTATGCCAATTTGCAAGATTTAACTTTATTGAACATGACTTTGTCCAATGTTTTGTAGAGAATGTCCTTGGCCACATTGTCCAAGTTGTATCTCTTTCTATCATCATTTGTCCACTCAGTCCTTGGTTTTTCAACCATGGATGGTCTTGCTTCAGCAACAGCTTCTTCTCCTTCGGCTGTAGCTGCTCTCCTTATAGTTGTAATAAGTTTAAGTATTTGCAGTGACTCATCCTTTATTACTAGCCACATTTCATCATGTAACGTTAATAGATGAGCATGCATACAAATTTCCCAATCATCAAATTCTTCAATAGAGAACACAAGAATGCGAGTTAGATTTGCTTCCATGATAATAATCTAGCTAAAGATGAAAAATTTGGAAAACACAAATGTTAAGATTTTGAAAAGATAGAGATCTAGTTCCATAACTAGTGAGGAAGGCTCAATGAACCAACCGCTCTGATACCACATGTAGGTCGTGCGATGTAAAGTTTAGAAGGGGGGTTGAATAAACCTTACCAAATTTTTGCAAAAGTTCTTTTAAAAATTACAACAGAATTGACTCAAATCAGCTTTGTCCAAGGGATAACTAAGTTGGTTATTGAGCTGAGTTTCCTACTTAACAGACTCAAGAGAGTTGTTGTTAGTATTACTCGGCTGTTTAAGCCAAATGCTTAACTTGGCTGATTTGGTTTTAGTAGCAGAATACTTAACACCCTTTGATTTATTTTAAAGATCGTTTTTTACACTTGTTTAGAAGTTAGCTTATTATTAGTTCGATAGAAAATTTAAACTTATCAACAAATATGATATTAAATATGTAGGAAATTAAATTGCTAAAAGGAAATGGACACAAGTATTTTTATAGAGGTTTGAATATGGAGTAATTATTCTAATCATCTCTTCTCCAACTCCTGGAGGAATCCACTAAGTATTGATCAGTTTACAAAGTGGTGAGCAGCCTGGAGACAGTCTTGATCACACAGCTGACTTCTCCTGCGACTCAGTCTTAAGATGCCTTGATCACATAGCTGACTTCTCTTTGTGACTCATCTTCTTCACGAGACGTCTGCCTTGCTACTTCAACTCACTTCTCAAGTTATTGGAGAACCTTTCTACAATCATTCACTTGGAAAGTAGACCCCTTGTAGTTTTTCAAAAGTTTCTCTTCAACTTAATGTCTTCTATCCTTCACAACGAGTGTTGGATTCGAATCTCTTTCACTTTGCAGGCTTGAGGATCAATGGATATTTTCTTTTTAGCTTATACGTGTATGCTTAGCAATTGTTCTTGTATCTTTCTTGTATTATATCCGCAGTATGTATCGCATATATCTCTTTTTTTTGAATCCTCAGCCTTTCATTATCATTTGAAAAATTGTCCATTGAAGTGATAGACAATTATTCAAACAATATTTCAATGGTCGTTGGCTTGTCCTGACATGCTTTCTCAGCGTGTGATTGTGCCACTTTCTCATATTCTTGAATGTTCCAGCTTTTCATTGTTTGACACCCACTTGGAGTTCCCATTGCCTTATTTAATTCGCACGCCTTAGACTCGATCACTTTTAGGACCTGGCAGTATGGGGACTTTACTAAAATAAGAAATCCCCATGATTTCTGTACAAGGTTTGATGTTAGTTGTCATTAACTTGACTGCCACTTAAAACCCCAGTTGACTTGTGTCTGCTCCAATCATATGATTAACTCAACTGTCATTTTAACTGTTGGACTTGGCTTCTCAGGTTGACTTGGCTGACACCTCTCACAGTTATTCCTCAGCTGATTCTACTTCTGTCGAGTTCCTGACATCTTTTGTGTCTTACTCAGCTAACTTACAGCAGAGTCTTTGATCCAGTTCATAGTTGATTTCTTGTAATGTTGACTTGGCTGATTTAACTCAGCTCTTCCAGTTCCATCTTTTACAATGTATAAATACAAGAAAAATAGAAGTACCAACTTCCCAATTTAAGTTTTACATGGTATCATCAAATTCTAACAAATAAATTTTCTAACAATTTTCCCCTTTTTGATGATGCCAAAACATAAAACATACAACTTAAATGAACAACATAAATACAGACAATGTAGTAACAAAGAATATATGCTTGAATCCTCATTTTATTGATCATATCATTCTTGTCCTTTACAAAGCTATTTACATAATGTATCAAAGATTTTCCTATACAGAGCTCTGTACCAATACATCAGTATAGTGTATCTAAGCAAAATTACAAGAACATTTACAAAGCTTATTACAGAAGACTTACAAGAAAATGTATTTATATCAAAATACACGAAGGGGTTCGCAACACACTTCAGCGACCTTTGTTGCTTCCTTCCTCTCTCTTCTTCAGCTCTTCTTCTGTCATCATCATCAACTCTTTTTCTCTTCTTCTCTTCTTCTTCTCTTTTCTTCTTTTCTTATGCTCGCCTAGAAGCAAGGTCATCCATCCACTTTCTCTCTTCCCATTCTTGAGCAATCCTTTCATTCTCAGCTGGTTGTCTTTTAAGAGCTTCGACGTTCTTTCTGGCAACTTCTATGTTGGCAAGGTGGTCGTATCCAGCCCAATAGATAATACCCTTCTTTTTTGGATCTACAAACGAGACATCTTTTGGTTTGGTCGAGGTTGAGAGCCTCTTCCACCACCACTATGTCTTCCCCTTCCTGACTTAGCTCTCCATCCTCTGGGAGTGTAATGTATTGGAGTCTTCTACTTTCCAGCCCAGTGGCTGCTGGAGGTCTGCTGCTTATCAGCTGATTGACATAATTCTAGTCCCTTCTCACAATACAAATTTCAGGCTTGAGACACAGTCATTCCTTTAAAGTAGCTTCTGAATCTAGAGTCTTGAATTCCTCTACTGATTCGACTCATATCCATCATTAGGCATAACAATTTCTCTTTGGGGTTGAATCGCAATGTAGTCCTTCCCGGCTGGTGGACCACTATATTACTTCATTATTCCTTAAACACGAGCGTCTTGTTTCTCAGCTACCTCCTCAAATGCAGCTTCAGTGGCCTTTCTTTTATTTTTGATGGCCACTGCAGGTTTTTCAACAGGTAATGTCATGGGTAGCTTGCTGAGAATATCAGCTGTGACTTGACCTAGATGAGGGGTTTCAACAAACATCAACTTCAAATCCTTCGAACTTCCTTCCCCCTCAGCTGTGTTACATCCTTTCGTTACATCTCCCTTCATCTTTAATCTCTTAATCATCATCACCAAAGGAGAGAGGTATCCCAGGGAACAATCCACTAAGTAGAAAGTCTAGTCATCTATTCATAGAGTTTTGCTTGGAGTCTGCAGCATCATACGCATTACAAAATTCAGAGCATGTAACCTTTGACTCGGCTGATACAATTTGCATTTCAGCCATGCGAAGGCTGAATTTCTCTTTCATGTTATTCTCGAGTCTTGCAATCTCAGTTTTATGAATGTGCTACAGCAACTCCATATCCCACTTGTGGGACATTTCAATCCTCATGATGTACTCCTTCATTATCTTCTGATATAAAGAATTATCCGCACTCCATACAAACATCTTTACTAAAAGTGCTTTGAAGTAACGGACCTACTTCGGTTTCATGTCAGTCTGCTTTTGAGCCCACTCCCTTATGGGACTACAATCCCTCTCAAATCGGCTCTGAGGGTGGCATCTCGATTATCCAAATGTAAGTCCAGAGAGGCCTGGTGACATTCCATCTTCTCAATCTCTTCGTAGATCTTCTTGAAGATTTCATAGAACTCATTTGTCTAGTTGGATTCAACTACCGACCACTCTGCATCAAAGTTAAAGTCTACTGGCATAATCGTGTCTGCAGGAATGACTATCTCTTCCTGCACTACATATTTCCTTAACTCCGCGGCATATTCTTCTTCCATGTCGGGCAAATTCTTTGAGAATGGGAACATGTCTTCGAACACGTCATCGCGCACAAATGGTATCTCTTGATTTTGAGGTGCCTGCGGTTAGTCAGCTCTTTTTGCCTTAGCTGCGACAACTTTATTGGCAATTTATGTTCCAGCTGATAGCCTGCATCAGAGCTGGAGTCGTTACTACTGCAGTTGTGGAAGCCTGCGTAGTTGATTCGTTTGTAGCTAGGGCATTTATGATGGTTTGCCTAGTTGACTGAGCCTCAGCTATCTTAATAGCTTCCTCGGTCTCAGTGTGTTTTGGTAAATAAATAACTAGGTATTTAGCTATATCATCAGCGTCATTAGAAGGTGATGAGGCCTGAGGTGTTGGCTCATCATCGAAGTTGAACCTCATACGAGTCATCTTCTCATTGACTTGGCTCTGAGTGTTGAGAACGTCCTCAACTGTGTCCATCGTGGGATTTTCATGTTGAGTGGACTCAGCTTCATCCTCTGATCCCAAAAATGTGGTATCTATGTGTTCCTAGGAATCGTGAAGGGCGCTAATTTCTTGTTTTGCAGCAACACATTTGATTTGAGGAATGTTCTTATCACCTTCATCTTTACCTAGGGAAGTCTCAACCTCCCTTGGGCCTTCATTACCCCCAGCAGTCTCAACTGCTGCAGGGCCTTAGACATTCCCTTCGACAGACACAACTATCTTAGGGTCTTCTTTTGTGGCATCCTTTGGAGTCTCAACTCCAAGGATTGCAGTTTTAGGGCCCAGACTATTAACTCCCAGGGCTGCACCATCCTGTGCCTCAATTGCGAAAGAAGTGTTGTCAGCCTTCAATGCAACTGACATTTCAACTAAGACAGACTTAATTGTCTGCGTCACTAATGTCACTCTGCTTTTTTGTGAGATCTTGTCCTTCGCCTACTAACTGCGAAGATTTGTCTCCCACAGCAACCTCCAACCCTGTTGTGGTGGAGAGAGTTTCCCCCTCAACTAGCGCACCAGCTGAGTGAATGGCAGTGGGTTCACTCTGCTCTTGAGACGAGGATGATGTTTCCTTTGAGTGTTGAGCCATAGGGGCAAATGTGTTAACACCTTCTTCAGGGGTTGGCTTGGTTTGGGTGCCTAATTTCCTAGCTTTATCGCCATCACCCGTGGAGCCATCTTCTAACTGCACAAGGGATATGGTTGCAGCAACAACTAGTGCAATTTCCTGCGTCACTCCTAATGGATTAGTCTGAGGAGAGGCTTTGGATGACTCTCCAGGACCCTCTAGTAAAGCCCCCTGCATTTCTGACTTCTCCTCTGCAGCAGCTGGATACACATCATCTTCACTATCAGTAGACTCATAGATGTGCTCATGAGTCCCTGTATATACGCATATTTTGGACTTTTCTAAGGCTCTTGCCTGCTCCCCCGCTTTCTGTTTTTTTTTCTTCCTTTATGAGGCAGAGAATTTCCATGCAGTTGTCTTCATTAAGGGCAACTGGAATAGATGTATTGCCAAGGAACCTAAGAAGTTCCTCTTCCTCCTCAATGAATTCATGGTGAGCAAATTGAAGCCTCGAATAGTACAGCTACTACGCTCTCCATTCCCTCAATCTTCTTTGAATGTCAGGGTAGACAGGAGAGTACATAATTAAATCATCATCATCGTCTCTCTTGTCTCCTGAATGGGGGCTAATAGGCCAGGTTTCTCCTTAGACTCAGTAGCATCTGTCTGAGGAGTTGAGACAACTTGTTCTTATACCGGCTCAGTTGTCTAAGCTTCTTCAATTTCCTCAGCCGTCTTTCGGGTAGCTGGATCTTCTTGTCTATGCTGATGATCATCAACAGTCTTCCCTGGGGCATCTACAATCTTAGGAGACTTCTTCTCTTGAGCATCACCAGTCTCAATGTGCTTCTCCGGCTGAGTGTCAGACACTGCTGTCTTTTCGACTGCATACTTCCTTGTTAACTGTCTTCTCTTGGTAGGAACCAGTTGGATCTCAGGTTCCTCTTCTTCAGGCTCTTCCTCGGGTAAGGCATGTGTTTCAATAGATTTCTTCTTTAGGGTAACTGGCTTTCTGTACTTAACAATCCTCTTCTTCTTCACGACTTGAGAATGGACTTGGGGTTCCTTCTCAGTTTCTGCTGCGGGGGCAAGTGACTCTGCTACAGGGGCAGGTGCTATAAGGTCGGCTGCTTGGGCAGATGCTTTGGACTTGGCTACGGGAGCAGGTGCTTTCTTTTATTTGACTTTGGGGGGAAGGGGTAGGATTGGATACAACAACTCTCTTCTTTGATATTGGCTTCAGAGAGAGAGCTGGAGAGGTCTCAGTTGTGTCTTTGGGATCAACTGATTCCCTCTCACTTGTATCAGCCCTTCGAGCATTAGCCTTCTTCTGTTCTCCTAACAGATTCACCTTAAACATCTTATTGTTTGCGTGGAAGGGCTTACCATGGAACATAGCAATGCCCTTCACCTCCATTAGATGGCCAATCACTAGGCCATATCCCAAGGAGCAACTGAATGACCCATCCTCCTTATAAGACCCGTGCAACACATTTTAGCAGATTCGGCTGAAAACAAACTCATCCCAGTTTACTTTCTTCTCCTGCATGATCACAACCATCACTATCAGCTTAGTTTTGGACAACTGATTAAAGCTTCCAAATTTTATATCAACGCACTTGGATACAATATCCATTAATTTGTGGTAATCTACTTTCAGGGACACCTTCTTGGCTGTATATACTGCCTTCACAGCACATTCATGCTTGGTAATCTCCTTCAAAACTTCAACTAGGTTGAGATCCATCTTAGTAATGTCCTTCAATCACTCAGTAGGCAGTAAGTAATGCTCAACAAGGTTCTTAGCAGTTATTTTGATGACCTTATTGTGGATATATAACCGGATTTTATCGTCCTGCACCTCCGTGTTCACATAGAACATGGATACCTCTTCCAGATAGATGTGTGTGAATGGAATCGTCAAGAAGTCCCTGAGGCCGGACTTCTCCAACTGCCCAACTATCTTCCTTACAAGGGCATCATCCATGCCCTGTTTTATCATTCAGTGAAATCCACGGAAGAGCTGGTGTGGATTTGTTTGGAGAGTTTCACAAAATCTTGAACTGGAGCCATTTTTGATTTGAATAGCCTGTGAAAGAAACAGAGAATCTCAATTTTGAATGTAGGGTTTGATATCTTTTTTGTAGAGAGAGCTTTCTTTTGCTGTATTGAAGATGAGTGTGTTTGTAAGGAGAGAGAAGATTGATTTTTGGTTATATAAGATATGAAGGGATAGTTAATAGAATTTGAATAATCCGATCAAGATCAATGGTCAAGATTGTTCCTTGGAAACCACATTTTTTTCCGCATTAAAACAACAGCAGTTATATCCAATCATGGGCTTAATTGTGCAGCTTTTTGTTTTTCATCATTTTATCTAATATCATTAAGAAAAACATTCTCGCTTTCATGAAATGACATTGTTTTGGTCATTTGACCCATTGAAAATTCAACTCTCTTTTAAGGTAATTTAGCTTCTCGTCTTGCCATCACTCAACTGATAGCTAACTTGATACAGTTGTCTCCCGACTAGGCTGTACCACTTGGCTGAAATATGAAATTTAATTCTATTTTATTTCCTCATCTTTTGTTTCAGCTGATTGAGTCTTCTGAGTTATCTAACTCATCTCAATTAACCCTAACTCATTTTTGAGTTCTTCAAACCTTGATTCACATAGAGGTTTTGGGAATATGTCAGCCAACTGTTTATTAGTTGTGATATATTCCAAGGTGGTATCCTTCTTTTCCACATGATCTCTTATGAGTTATGAAATGATATCTGACGTCAATGTGCTTTGTTCTTGAGTGCAAGACTGGATTTTGAGTTATTGTAATTGCACTAGTATTGTCACACATAATTCGAATTTCTTGTTCTTCTACATCATAGTCTCTCAGTTGTTGTCTCATATACAAGACTTGGGCATAACAAATGCTAACAACTATGTACTCTGCTTCAACTGTGGATGTTGCTATTGAGTTCTGCTTCTTGCCGAACCATGAGATTAATCGATTTCCAAGCATTTGACAAGTACCCGATGTACTTTTTCTATCAACTCCACAACCAACATAGTCTGAATTTGAATATCCCACCAACTTGAATCCTCCTTCCTCTGGATACCATAAGCCGACTCCCTGACTTCCCTTTAAGTATCTTAGGATTCTCTTAGCTGCAGTCATGTGACTTTCTTTTGGTGCTGATTGAAATCTGGCACAATCTCCTACATCATAGGTGATGTCGGCCTGCTTGCTGTTAAGTAGAGTAGAGATCCAATAAGAGCTCTATACCTTGTTTGATCAACAACCTTCCCATCCGTATCCATGTCCATCTTGGTTGATGTGTTCATAGGAATTTTTACTGATCACTTTTCTTCTATACCAAATTTCATCATTAAATCTCTTGTATACTTGGTCTGACTTATGAAGGTTCATTCTTCTATTTGTTTTACTTGAAGTCCTAGGAAGAAAGTCATCTCTCTCATCATGGTCATCTCAAACTTGCCTTGCATGAGGTTTGAGAACTTGTTACACATCTCCTGGTTTGTGGAACCAAAAATTATATCATCCACATATATTTGAACTAGCAGTATACTTTCTCCAGCTTGAATCCTGAAGAGTGTTCTATCATCTTTGCCTTTTGTGAATCCATTGTCAATTGAGAATTGTGACAATGTGTCATACCATGCTCTTGGAGCTTATTTCAGTCCACATAGAGCCGTTTTAAGTTTATAAACCTTGTCTGCAGTTGTCTTTTGCTCAAATCCTGGTGGTTGCTAAACATATACCTCTTCCTACAATAATCCATTTAAGAATGCACTTTTTACATCCATTTGGAATACAACAAAATTTTTGTGAGCAACATAGGCAAGAAATATTCTTATTGCTTCCAACCTTGCAACATGTGCAAAGGTTTCATCAAAATCTATGCCCTCTTCTTGACAATAACCCTTGGCTACTAATCTTGCCTTATTTCAGACAATAGAACCATCTTCATTCATCTTATTTCTTAACACCCATTTTGTGCCTATTACATTTTGATGTGTTGGTCTATAATCCAATTCCCACACATTATTTCTTTCAAATTGATTCAGCTCTTCTTGCATAATCTGAATCCAATGTGTATCTTACAAGGCTTGGGACACATCTTTGGGTCAATTTGAGAGATGAAACAAGTAAACATGGATTCATGTTGTGCTTTTGATCTTGTTTTTACAGACTTCTTTAACATCTCCAATGATCAGCTCTGGTGGATGGTCTTTCAACCATCTTACATCTGGTTGGAGTAAGTTAGCTGAATTCGACCGTCTTCCAGCTAAGTTGTCTTGATCAGCACTTTCTTCATCATTCAGTTGTAGAACTTGCAGCTGTCTCTGAGTTTCAGTTGTCTCATCATCATCAGGGTTAAATGTTCTTACATTTCATCAATGTATGGACTCTTTTGCACAATAAGCTGATTTTGCTCTTCAGCTAAGTCTTCAAATTCTTCTTCATTCACATTAAGTTCATCAAAGACCACGTGGATGGATTCTTCTATTACCATAGTTCTTTTGTTCAGTAGTCTATATGCTTTACTTTCAGTTGAGTATCCTATAAAGATACCTTCAACAGCTTTGGCATCAAAAGCCTTCAAGTTGTCTTTTCTATTGTTGTAAATAAAGAATTTGAACCCATATATTTTGAAATACCCAACATTTGGCTTTCTCCATGTCCAGATTTCATAGGGAGTTTTAGTCAGTTGTCTATTTATCATGCATCTATTTTGGGTGTAGCAAATTGTGTTGATTGTTTCAGCCCAAAATCTCTTTGGTAATCCTTCTTCAGCTAACATAGTCCTTGCAGCTTCCTTGAGAGTTATGTTCTTTCTTTCAGCCACTCTATTTTGTTATGGAGTTCTTGTAGCTCATAATTCATGAGCAATATCTTTTTCCACACAATACTGAGTTATTAATCCATTAACAAACTTAGTTCCTCTGTCAGATCTTATTTTTATAATGGTTTGACCCTTCTCATTTTGAACTCTTTTCATCAGCTAAGGCAACTTCTGCAGTGTTTCCTTCTTTTTACACATGAAAATAGTCCATGTATATCTTGAATAATCATCCATCACCACTAAGGTGTATTTCTTTCCACTGATACTAGTCTGGCTCAACTGGACCAAATAAATCCATATGTAATAAATGTAAAATCCTTGTTGAAGAAGGATTTGTGTTTTCTTTGAATGATAATTTGATTTGTTTTCCAAGGTGGCAAGTATCACATACACTTTTTTTTGTACACTGAGTCTGGCAATCCTTTAACAAGTTGACTCCTTGTAAGCTTGTTAATTGTCTTGAAATTCAAATGACTCAGCTTCTTGTGCCACAACCAATGGGATTCTGCTGTGCTCCTTGCTAGCAAACATGTACTTGGTGTAGCAGTGGATCAATCTACCACATACATGTTCTTTTGCCTTATTCCTTGCAACACAATTTCATTTGATTCGGCATCCTTGATTTGGCATATCCTCATGTTGAATCCTACATTGTAGCCTTTATCACGAGTTGGTTGATGCTTAATAAGTTAATGTTAAGTCCTTCAACATAAGTAACATCTGTGATTTCCAATCCATTTTTCTTGATGGATCCTGTGCCTTCGATTTTTCCTAGAGCTTCATTGCCTCCAAATATGACTTTATCACCTTCAATCTCCTTGAACTTTGATTGATTTTTCTTATTCCCTGTCATACGTCTGGAGCAGCCACTATCCATATACCAGGTTACTTGGTATTCAACTGCTCCTTGACCCTCATCTTCTTGTTCATTTGCCATAAGGCATATTAGAGAATCTTCTTTTGAGTCACTTGAGTAGTCAAATTCACTGTTGTCTGAGTCTGCTAGTTATTTGCACTTGGCTGGCTCACTGGTCTCTGCAACTATCATTGCTTTCTTCCTTTCTTGTCTTCTTTCTTTAAAAACTTTTCTTTCTTCCTCATTTCTGTACGTACTGACATGTGGATATTTACAATCAATGGCAAAGTGTCATGGTTTTCTGCAATTCCAACAGAGGAATTCAACTCTCTGATTAGCTCTGTCGTTCCTTTGACTGCTAGCTTTCTGGTAGTCAACTCTTTGATTTTTAGCTCTCTTGGATGGCATTTCTACTCTTATTTGGAGGGTGTTGAATGTCTTTTGGAGGTATCACCCTTATTTCTTTTATAGTTCTTGATAAAGTACTTATTGAATCTCTTTACTAACAGGGCAATCTCCTCCTGGTTAATGGCCTCCTTTGGCTCAGCTCTTTTCCTATCATTGGCCAGCAATGCAGCTGTCTTGGGCACATCTGTTTCCTCTTGATGTTTTCTTCTCAGCTCAATCTCATAAACCTTGAGGTTTGAGAATAACTCATGATTGGAGGTTTTTGAGAGATCCATTGAATGTCTCAAGGCATTAACATTCATTTCCCATTCAGTTGGTAGGGCTCTTAATATCTTCATACACATTTCCTTCTGTGTATATTCTTTTCCAAGAGCCGAAAGCTCATTTGTAATCTCAGTAAATCTGGCATCCAACTGATCTAGAGTTTCACCTGCAAATATTTTATAATTTTCAAATTTCTAAAGCAACAGATAATTTGTTCTCCTTGATATGATCTGATCTTTCACATATTAAGGTCAGCTTATCCGAAATTTCTTTTGCAGATTTGCAAAATTTGATTTTATTGAATATGGACTTGTCCAATGCTTTGTAGAGATTGGCCACATTGTCCATGTTGTATCTCTTTCTATCACCATTTGTCCACTCAGTCATTGGTTTTTCAATCATGGCTGGTCTTGCTTCAGCAACAACTTCTTCTCCATCAGCTGCAGCTACTCTCCTTGTAGTTGTATTCACTTTAAGTATTTGCAGTGGCCTATCCTCTATCACTAGCCACATTTCATTATGTAATTTTGATAGATGAACATGCATAAGAATTTCCCAATCATAAAATTCTTCAATAGAGAACATAAGAATGCGAGTTAGATTTGCTTCCATGATAATAATCTTGCTAAAGATGAAAAACTTTAGAAAACACAAGTGTTAAGATTTTGAAAAGATAGAGATCTAGTTTAGTAACCAGTGCGGAAAGCTCAATGAACCAACCACTTTGATACCACTTGTAGGTCCCAACGGGTGTGATGTATGGTTTAGAAGGGGGGTTGAATAAACATTACCAAATTTTTGCAAAAGTTCTTTTAAAAATTACAACAGAATTGACTCAAATCAGGTTTGTCCAAGGGACAACTAAGTTGGTTATTTCAGCTGAGTTCCCTACTTGACAGACTCAAGAGAGCTGTTGTTAGTATTACTCGCCTGTTTAAGCCAAATGCTTAACTTGGATGATTTTGTTTTGGTAACGGAATACTTAACACCCTTTGATTTATTTTGCTTTATTTTCAAGCTCGTTTTTAACACTTGTTAGTACTTATCTTATTATCAGTTGGATAGCAAATTTAAACTTATCAACAGATATGTGTTCTCCTATTTTTTTAGCTTCACCACAAGTGTACGGATCAGTTTATAGAATAGGGTTTGCAAGGTCGAATCCACAGGGATTAATAAATTGATGTACCAAGTGTTGGATTATAATAGTCCTATTTTTATCTAAACTATCGAAATTTGAAGGATTGGTTTTATAACTACTAAAGCAGGAATTAATCCTAAAAATAACAAAGCAAAGAGCGATTGAAAGATCAAGTATGAATGGATGGATTCCTGGGTTATGGTTTCAGTTAATATCCCACTTTTATTATCAGATTAATCAAACCAAGGTTAAACGTATTCTTCTCTATAGATCAATCACCAATGTAATTTACCCTCTCTCTCGAGATGTATGTAAAAGCGTTGATTGGAATATCTATGCTAGCATCTCTACTCAGCATGAGATAGCCAACTCCCAAAAGTTCAGAAGATTATAAGATCTCACAAATATTCACAGAGTTCTCAATCATGCTATCTATTTGTGTCAAGTACTCAAGATCTAGTATTGAAACTCATCGGTTAGAATTATGAATCAATACATCAAATAAGTTTATATCAAAGGCCTTTTGATAAAACAAGAATTAAAGCAAAGTACTTGAATAGAGAAAGAAAACATTAACTTCAATTATCCTTAATCATCAAATAAAAGTGTATATTAACCTAATCCCAAACCAGGGAATCACAAAGTGTTTAGCCAGACATTGAAGATAAACAATTCATAGGCAAATTATTCATAATCAAAATCTAACTAATTGAAATAACGATACGATGGAATGCGTGACTCGGGGATGATGACGATCTCTCGATCTCTCTTCAATCCTCGAATGTGGTTGCGGTCTTGATCGATCTCTCGAAGTTTTCGGTGGAAAACTGCTCTTTTATCTGGTTTTTAGGGTAAATATCAGCATATCCTTGTTTGTGCCCGCCCCGTGTCTATTTGTACTTCGTTTGGGTCAAAACCTAGTTGAAACGGATCGAACTCTGGTTTTTCCACAGAGGAGCACGGGCCATGCCATGTGGCACGCCCAGCCCGTGCTGGGTGTCGCATGTAGTTGTCAAAAGTCTGCAGGAGGCACGGGTCATGCCAAATGGTACGGGCTGCCGGTGCTGGTAGCCGAACTCCAAGTCTTCAAGTATAGGCTGAGCACGGGCCGTGCTTCAGGAGCACGCCCGCTGTGCTCACTGTTGCAATGCGTACCTGGCTATTTTTTTCGTTTTTCGCACGGTTTGTCTTACTTCTTCTCGACTCGACTCCAAACTTCATACTTCACATCAAATATTGGCGATTGCAATGCTCCGAATTGTTGCCAAAGTGCTATAATTAACGATAAATTCCTACAAAACGAGCAAAGCGTAATCCTTTTCCACAAAACAAGAATAAAACCCTATTTACTCATATAATGCATGCATATCAACACATTTTAGCTAAGATCAAGCCCAAAATACATGCAAAATACATGTCAATCAAACCCCCAAACTTAAATCATTGTGGTCAGTCAACACTTTATAAACAAGACAACACAAATGGGGTAAAGAAGAGCAACTCAAGAACACCACATCATAATTCATGTCATCTATCTATGGACATCAAGCACAAATCAACCAAGTTTCAAAGAGCTAACATGGAGCACAAGTTTATAAAAATCATGGTAAAACACTTCAAATCACACATCTCAGGGGTAAAATATATAGTCTACTCACAAGAATGATAAGGGATGTGTATTCGCTCAAATCATATCAATGTTGAAGAATTACCATATGCTTGCAAATCGTCTCACATCTCCGCCACTCGTTTGTATGCAATTCATAAATCATAAAGGACTTTATTTAAGGTTGCAATGAAGGCTCTTTGGTTAAGGTAGGGAAATATGGATAAAATGACTCAACTTGAGCGTATAGGTTGGTAAACACATTGTTTTTCTCAAACCATTTTTCTAATACAAATCAACTATGTACTCACAATCGCCTTATATCTTTTCACTTCTCTCTTTCTCTTCTTTTTCGTACACATCATCCCCCTTCGCTTTACATCACAATTTTCAGCATATTTCTTTCACTTCGGGCCGACTCACCTTTTGCAGTCGATTTTTTTTCAACTCCTTGTGAGTATTTTTCACTTTTTCCTCCTTTTTCTTTTATCCCCCAAGCATCCAACATCTAGTCATTTCTAACTTCTTGATACCCATTCATTCAACCCTTTATTCATCCCCTTTTTACTCAACGCTATACGCTTAAGCTTAGGGTAACAGATATATCACATAAGGTTCGAAGGCTTGAAATGTGGCTATCAAAAAATCAGGTAATAGGCTCAAATTGGCTAACTAGGGAAGTCAAATATCATAAGGTAGGCAAAAAGGCTTGAGAGGCTTAACAAAAATGGCCTAAAATCATCTTCATGAATGCATACAACATGTGACTTTGACGAAGATACCAGAGAAAGTTCTAGAATTTAAATCAACATGAATGACACACTCAATCACAAACAAGACTGCATAATATAAAATCAGTAAAGGCTCAAAAGCTCACAGGCTTGTAAGTGCATAATTCAAAGTATGTTAACCATGATCAAATAATCACATGTTCCATATTAACTATTCTCAACCCGATCAACTCACACTTAACATCCAATTCAAAACAACACAAACCATCTACAAATGCTCCCAAGATCAAGATCACAATCAAAACACAACAAACAAACAATAGCAGTCAACTCACTCCCTAACAACTAGGAAATCAATAAACGTGCTAAAACGATAAACGTGCTAAAATCATAAAAATTTCAACCATCTAATGCAATGCAACCTATATGCTCTAAATGCAACTAAATGAATGCAAACGCCACACCCATCAATAAAATACTACCTCTCCCCCCTCCCAAACTTGAATGAAATTATAGCGCATGAAAAAGAAGGTAGAATTTCAAAGAAAAGTGTGGATAGGACCTGGATCATTATGGGGGTGGCGGCGGAAAGTGGCCCTGGGAGATATGCCAATTCTCAATCCGATGTAATGTCTGCAATATCTCCAACTCCCGCTCCTCTTCAGTGATAATCTTCATGGTGCGGAGGGCTTGCATGTTGACGCTGCGACTGCCATCTATAGGTTCCATATGGCTCATGTCAACACCAAAATGTTGAGCAATGGGGGTGATCATTCCCCCAATTAAGATTATCCCTGTGTCCTGCTGAGAGATATAAACGACATGGTCCACGAAGTTTGCCGCCATATTATAAGGGGTGTGGGTGAGCATACACCAAAGTAAGTATAGCTCTCTCGCTTGCATACCCCCATTGTTGTGGCGAGCGAACACGGAATGGGCCATCACTTTCTGAATGTATCGGAATACGGGGTTTCGGAGTGACGGGGCCTTGGATGAGCGCGCCGCGTATTGCATTAGGCCAGTTTTTGGGGTTTCAGTCAACATGTGCCAGAATTCTCGTGAGTTGTAATTTGCGACAGGCTAGTACGGGCGTTTGATTGTACCCCAAAAATCTGGTTCAATTCGGCGATGGTGACGTTCCTCCAAACGTTGCCCAATCTGAAACTGATTTTCTGAGGTTCATTCCTTACTCGCGTCTCCGTAATGTATATTGTGCTCAAGAACTCGAGGGTGAGTGTTTTGAATGTCGGCCACCGCCCTTGCATAAAGGCGGTCCATCCTACTCGCTCAAACATTAGCCACACCTCCTCATGTATCCCGAGAGCTCGGGTACACTCATCGTAGGCATAGCATGAAGGTTTGAATGTACGAGTTACCAGCTGGTTCCATTTTTCCATCAATTCTGGCCCGGTGAAGGTGAGTCCATAAGCTAAGGGGATATTTGGATCAATCTCCCGAGCGGGTCTCCTCAGACGTCCACCCCGAACTCTTTGTGGTTCAGCCATTTGTTTGAATTAGCACCTGGCAAAATAATCGTAAGAATCCGTACGTGCCAAGTAAAACAAGAAAACCAATGAATTCATACAACAATTCAACAAGGGTATAATGTCTCATCTCAACAATTTAATCCACAATTAAGCTTTCAACTCAAATACCAATGAAATTGCCGAAAATCCTAGCCACTAACACCCTAAACAATCTAGCACATGTATAATCCATCAAGCAATGAACCACAATCATCATATTTCAACAACCCACAAGGTGTTCGATAAAATGCCCAATAGAAAATTTTAATAAAAATCATGACAAAAGTATCAAACAAGCATCCTATATCAACCCTAATCCATAATCCTCAAGAAATTTGACATAAAAAGTGCAATTCATACCTTAAATCCCGAGAATTTGAAGACAGTTGGATTTTGAAAACCCTAGGTGCTTTCTACCCCAAATTCTTGCTTCCAAGCAATTTCACAAGTGAATTTGTGTTTAGAGTAGTGTGGGATGTGAGTAGTGGTGATATTATAGGAGAATTTTCGACCAAATTTGAGGGGGCTTCGATTTTTCTGGTTCGCATGAGAGAGGGATGAGTTTTGGAAACAAATTTTGGCCCTCTGCCCGATCTTATGTCTGTCCCAGTGGGTAGGAGCATGGGCCGTGCCCTTTGGCATGGGCGGCCCGTGCTAGGGGCTGGACTATCGAGCCCCAATTTTGGAAAGAGCACGGGCCGTGCCAAACGGCACGAACGGCCCGTGTTAGGGGCTGAACAAAAGACTCTTCACGTGTGGTATGGCACGGGCCGTGCGCATGGCGCACGGGCTACCCATGCTCGGTGCCGCACCTTGTGTTCGATTTTTCAGTTTTTTTTTGAAGAATAGGGAAAACTTCTAACCTATGAAAGCAATTAAATCCTAACTTAGAAAAAGGAAAAAAAACAAATCAAGAAAACATGGGAAGAAATAGCACAGCAAAACCATTGGGTTGCCTTCCAACAAGCGCTAAATTTAACATCTATAGCTTGACGCCTGTTTTGTCGGTCATAGCTCTAGCAAAGTGAGGCGTGTCACCTCTTCCTTTTGATCCCGGCTCAAGTAATGCTTGATCCTCTGGCCATTCACCATGAACGTCTCTCCGTCTCGGCTCACCAACTCCACTATTCCCGAAGGATTTAACACCTTATTTATTACAAATGGCCCCGACCATCTCAACTTAAGTTTTCTGGAAAGAGTTTAAGACGCGAGTTAAATAATAGGACTTGTTCACAAGGTAAAAACTATATCTTCTTTATCATTCGATCATGCCATCTTTTGGTTCGCTCCTTGTAAATCCGGGAATTTTCATAAGCTTCATCCTGGAATTCCTCCATCTCGTTTAAGTGTAGGAGCCTCTTCTCACCCGCTGCTGGGAAGTCAAAATTTAAATTTTTTACAGCCCAAAACGCCTTATGCTCCAATTCAACGGGCAAGTGACACGATTTCTTGAATACTAACGGATACGGAGATGTGCCCAGTGGTGTCTTTTATGCAGTCCGATATGCCCATAATGCGTCATCTAGCTTTATGGCCCAATCCTTGCGATTTATGTTTACCGTCTTCTCCAAAATCTGCTTAATCTCGCGATTGGCTACCTCTGCTTGCCCGTTTGCTTGCGGATGGTATGCTAATGCCACCTTGTGCTTGACCCCATACTTTGCTAAATCAAAGATCTCAGGGTTCCAAACCGAGTTAATATGTTTTTTTTAGGAATTTGAGCACTACTCGCGCATCATTTGTCTATGCCGGAATCGCCTCAACCCATCGAGATACGTACTCCACTACAAGTAGAATGTATTGATAAGCCAACAAAGATGGGAAGGGGCCCATGAAGTCGATCCCCCACACATCAATGAGTTCAACCTCCATCACATTGGTCATGGGCATCTCATGTCGTCTCGAGATGTTCCCCATCCATTTGGCCTATCACATCAGCTTTGCTTTGTAAAATAGATAGCAATCATTAGATAACGTAGGCCAGTATAATCCACATTGCAATACCTTAGCCGCCGTACGAGTCAGGCCGAAGTGTCCCCCGGAAGGTGAAGAATTGCACTGTTGTAGAACTCCCTCCCACTGTTGTAACATCAGAAGTTGCTCATCGGGGAACTCCTCCTTAATTGCCTCTGTGCTTTCTTTCTCCTCCTTCTTGTATTCCAGTCTGGACAAGTGATCGGCTACCACATTTTCGCAGCCCTTTCTATCTCGAATATCCACATCGAATTCTTGTAACAAGAGGATCCACCGAATGAGTCTCGGTTTGGCATCATTCTTGTCAAATAGATATTTAATTGCCACGTAGTCGGTGTGGACTATCGTCTTAGTTCCAATCAAGTAAGATCGGAACTTATCGAACGCAAACACGATTGCCAGCATTTCCTTCTTAGTGGTTGTGTAGTTTTGATGGGCGCTGTCTAAAGTTCTGCTCGCATAGTAGATGGCTCTGAACATCTTGTCTCTTTTCTGACCCAAAATAGCCCCAACCGCAAAGTCGCTGGCATCACACATTAGCTCGAAGGGCGACTCAATCCGGAACTACTAGAATTGGTCTTTGTCACCAAAGCCTTCTTGAGAATCTCAAAAGCACACGCAAACAATCATCGGAAAAATTGAAAGCGAGATCTTTTTCTAATAAGCGAGTTAAAGGTTTAGTGATTTTAGAAAAGTCACGGATAAACCTTCTGTAGAATCCGGCTGCCCCAAAAAGCTTCGAATGGCTTTCTCGTTTGTTGGAGGTAGGAGTTTCTTAATTGCCACAACCTTTGCTCTATCAACTTCCAAACCTGCAGAAGAGACTCGGTGGCCTAAAACAATGCCATCTCGTACCATGAAATGGAACTTTTTCCAATTTAAAACAAGGTTAGTCTCCTCGCATCTCTGCAAAACTAGAGAAAGGTTATCCAAGCAATGATCATATGAATCTCCAAACACAGAAAAATCATCCATAAAAACCTCCATTATTTTCTCAATGAAATCATGGAATATAGCCATCATGCATCTTTGAAAAGTAGCGGGCGCGTTACAATGTCCGAGTGGCATTCTGGGAAATGCAAATGTACCATAGGAGCATGTAAATGTCGTCTTCTCTTGGTCCTCCGGGGCAATCATGATCTGATTATACCTGGAATAACCATCGAGAAAACAATAGTAATCATAGCTCGCCAAACGATCAAGCATCATATCAATAAAGGGAAGGAGAAAGTGATCTTTGCGAGTAGCATCATTTAAATTTCTATAATCAATACAAATTCTCCATCCAGTAAGTACTCTAGGCGCAATAAGCTCATCACTTTCGTTTCTCACTACTGTCATCCCCGCTTTCTTCGGCACCACTTGTACCGGTCTTACCCAAGAACTGTCAGAAATAACATATATAATTCCAGCATCTAACCATTTTAAAACTTCTTTTCTAACGACTTCTTGCATTATATGGTTTAATCTTCTTTGATTTTGCACCGAAGGTTTATAGACATCTTCCATTCTAATCTTATGCATTACAATCGATGGACTGATGCCTTTTAAATCAGAGATTGACCAACCTATCACCGACTTATGTTTTCTTAAGACCCTAAGCAATTTATCGAGTTGAACTGAAGTTAAAGAGATGATACGATTACCGGACTCGTGTTATTTGCTCCAAGGAATGCATATATGAGATGCTCGGGCAAGGGTCTGAGTTCTGGGCTAGAGATGGTCTCGTCGGATGGGTGCACGGGCTGCCCGTGCTCAGGGGCACGGGCCGTGCCATCTTCACGATCTCCCTCTTTCTTTTCGACCACAGGCACGAGCTGCCCATGCCATTTGGCACGGGCCATGCCTTCGTCGATTTCTTCAGATTTTCCTTCGGCTATGCGCACGACCTGGGCGTGCTCTAGGGCACGGGTCGTGCGCCCCTGTAAAACTAACTCCCATATGTTTTTCTGTGTGTGTGCGCCTCTTGCGCTCCTCGGTAGTTCCTGCATATTATCTAAAGCACAAACGCAATCATACAAGTCTTGGTTATCATAATCAATCATCATGTTTGAAGTTGAACATGAATGTGTCAACCCAAACTCTAAATCATCCCTAAACAATGTATGATCTGCATACTCATCAATGTAAGATTCAACCACGTCTATGAAATTACAAGTCTCAACACCATCATGAAATTGAAGTGCCTTATAGATAGTAAATAAAACATGCTCATCATTAACCCGTAATGTGAGTTCTCCCTTTTGCACATCTATCAAGGCTTTCCCTGTAGCCAGGAATGGATGCCCAAGTATCAAAGGAACGTCTCTGTCTTCCTCCATATCCAGCACCAAGAAATCCACATGAAATATGAATTTATCTACTTTGACAAGTACATCCTCGATGATTCCCTTTGGATAAGTAAGTGTTCGGTCCGCGAGTTGTAGGGTGACCGTAGAGGGCTTCACCTCTCCCAATGCAAGTTGCCTGAAAATAGACAAGGGCATTAAGTTAATACTCGCTCCTAAATCACAAAGTGTTTTCTTAAAGAAAACATCACCAATAGCACAAGGGATAGTGAAACTCCCCGGATCCTTTAATTTCTGTGGTAGTTTCCTTGGATTATTGCACTGCACTCCTCTGTCAGATTGACTGTCTCGAAACCACTCATCTTCCACTTCTTTGACGTAACATCCTTCAAGAATTTAGCATAATTAGGCATCTGCTCCAATGCGTCTGCAAAAGGAATGTTAATATGCAGTTTCTTAAAAATATCTAATAACTTAGCAAATTGCGCATCTAACTTTGTCTTTTGAAAACGTTGGGGAAAAGGAAGGGGAATATTAAGTTTAGGAATATCAGGGTTAGAGGAAGATTTAAGCTTCTCAGCCCCTTTTTGTTCAGCACGATGATCCTCAACTCATTCCTCGGCCTCAACCTCGCCATTTGCTTTAGTTTTCACATCTCTCGACACATCAATTGTTGTTTCAGCATGGCGCACGGGCAGGCCGTGCGGTGGCGCATGGGCCGTGCCGTCCTGCGATTTTTCAAATTTTTCTGAATTTTCGGCCCCTCGTATGTCGTTCCACTCCTCAGACGAATGGCTTTACACTGTTCCTTTGGGTTTACCTCAGTGTTTCTCGGAAATTGGCCTTTCTGATGCTGCCCACCAATAATCGTAGCTATTTGACCAATTTGGGTCTCAAGATTCTTCATCTGGGACCCCAATTGGGTTACATGGTTTTCGATTTTATCCATCTTTGCCTCATCCTTGTTCAACCTGTTCCTCATCTCACTCATAAACGAAGTGAACATATCCTCCATGGTGGGCTTAGGATCTGCAGTAATAACACTGTTTGTCACATTAAACCCCGGTGGTGGTTGCATCACGTTCTTCTTGTTTGCGTAGGAGAAGTTCTTGTGGTTCCTCAAGCTCGGATGGTAATGAGTGGGATTTTGATTGTTCCGGAAATTGTTGAAATTGCGGTTATTCACATTGTTTGCTTCCTCTATCTGATCTAGAGGAACTCCCCCATTACTAGCACCCGTGTTTCCCTCATTTGCCTTAGTCAAAGCACTCAATCGTTTGTCAATACGGCCCATCCGGCCATCAACTCTTTTATTGGGTCAGAATCAGAGACTTCGGCTACCCTTTTCACATTAGTCCTCTTGGAGGGCCATTGATAGCTATTCATGGCCATCTCCTCCAACAAGTTGAACGCATCCTCCAGAAACCTTGCGAGTAGCACGCCCCCAGCTGCAGCATCTACAAATGATCTAGTCTGCCCAATTAACTCATTGTAAAAGAAACAAAGCTGTTGATCCTCAGGAAATCCGTGCTGCGGGCACCTCCTCAACAAATCCCAGAATCTCTCCCAGGCCTTGTACAAAGGCTCAGAGTCAAATTTCCTGAGCTGAGTGATCTTTAAGCTGTAGTGTCTTGCTTGGTGGGAAATATTTGAACAAAAACTTCTGGCTCAACTCATCCCAATTGTTCACACTCCCCTGAGTTAGGGTGCCTAGCCAGTTTCTAGCCTTATCCCTTAAAGAGAAAGGGAATAGGCGAAGACGTATATCATCATCAGTCACGCCATTCATCTTGATAGTATTGCAAATCTATATGAAATTCGCAAGATGAGAGTTGGGATCTTCAGACGGGAAACCCCCAAACTGATTCTGCTGCACCATCGATATCAGTGCTAACTTCAGTTCAAAGTTATTCGCATTGATTGGGACATTGGCAATTCCCCCATAGTTTCGATTGATTGGGCGAAAGTAATAGCGAATCGCTTCTTTGTTGGAATCTTTGGAGCCACTAGAACCTCCTGTACTGTGTAACTCGACATTGACCACTGTTGGCCCGGTTGTTACCTCCGTTTCGCCCCATTATTTCCTCCGTTGTTACCTTCTATGTTCCGCTAGTCTGCTTCTTTCTTTGTCTTTTCTCGTCCGTTTAGTAGCCGCATTATTTCGCCTAGCAAAAGCCTCAACCTCCAGTATGAACGGTGCTAATTCTCCTTGCTCCGAGCGAGTGATCATGCACTACCTGAACCAACTAAAGAAAACAAGTCAACCACAGTAAAAGTAGAATTAAACAACAAACTAAAAAGAAAAGAAAAAAAATGTCTAGATTAAGAATAGTTATATTTATCGCAATATTAGTACTAAGAATTTGATATCCCCAGCAACGACGCCAAAAACTTGTTCGCCTATTTTTTTAGCTTCACCGCAAGTGTACGGATCAGTTTATAGAATAGGGTTTGCAAGGTCGAATCCACAGGGATTAATAAATTGATGTACCAAGTATTGGATTATAATAGTCCTATTTTTATCTAAACTATCGAAATTTGAAGAATTGGTTTTATTACTACTAAAGCAGAAATTAATCCTAAAAATAACAAAGCAAAGAGCGATTGAAAGATCAAGTATGAATGGATGGATTCCTGGGTTATGGTTTCAGTTAATATCCCACTTTTATTCTCAGATTAATCAAACCAAGGTTAAACGTATTCTTCTCTATAGATCAATCACCAATGTAATTTACCCTCTCTCTCTCGAGATGTATGTAAAAGCGTTGATTGGAATATATATGCTAGCATCTCTACTCAACATGAGATACCCAACTCCCAAAAGTTCAAAAGATTATAAGATCTCACAAATATTCACAGACTTCTCAATCATGCAATCTATTTGTGTCAAGTACTCAAGATCTAGTGTTGAAACTCATCGGTTAGAATTATGAATCAATACATCAAACAAGTTTAGATCAAAGGCCTTTTGATAAAACAAGAATTAAAGCAAAGTAATTGAATAGAGAAAGAAAACATTAACTTCAATTATCCTTAATCATCAAATAAAAGTGTTTATTAACCTACTCCCAAACCCGGGAATCACAAAGTGTTTAGCCAGACATTGAAGATAAACAATTCATAGGCAAATTATTCATAATCAAAATCTAACTAATTGAAATAACAATACGATGGAATGAGTGACTCGGGGATGATGACGATCTCTCGATCTCTTTTCAATCCTCGAAGGTGTGGTTGCGGTCTGGATCGATCTTCCGAAGTTTACGGTGGAAAACTACTCTTTTCTCTGGTTTCTAGGGTAAAAATCAGCGTATCCTTGTTTGTGGCCGCCCCGTGTCTATTTGTACTTCGTTTGGGTCAAAACCTAGTTGAAACGGATCAAACTCTGGTTTTCCCATAAAGGAGCATGGGTCGTGCCATATGGCACGCCCAACTCGTGCTGGGTGCTGCACGTAGTTGTCAAAAGTCTGCAGGAGGCATGGGCCATGCCAAATGGCACGGGCTGCCCATGCTGGTAGCCGAACTCCAAGTCTTCAAGTATAGGTAGAGCACGGGCCGTGCTAGGGAGCACGCCCTGCCCGTGCTCACCTGTAGTAATGCGTACACGACTATTTTCTTCCATTTTTCGCACGGTTCGTCTGACTTCTTCTTGACTCGACTCCAAACTTCGTACTTCACATCAAATATTGGCAATTGCAATGCTCCGAATTGTTGCCAAAGTGCTACAATTAACGATAAGTTCCTACAAATTTAGCAAAGTGTAATCCTTTTCCACAAAACAGGAATAAAACCCTATTTACTCATATAATGCATGCATATCAACACATTTTAGCTAAGATCAAGCCCAAAATACATGTCAATCAATATGAAATTAAATTGCTGAAAGTAAATGGACAGAAGTATTTTTATAGAGGTTTAAAGATGGGGTAATTCTTCTAATCCTTTCTTCTCCAACTCCTAGAGGAATCCACTAAGTATTGATCAGTTTACAAAGTGGTGAATAGTGTGGAGATAGTCTTGATCACACAGCTAACTTCTCATGCGACTTCATCTTGAGATGCCTTGATTACACAGATGGCTTCTGTTTACGACTCAGCTTCTTCACGAGGTGACTTCCTTGCTACTTCAGCTCACTTCTCAAGTTCTTGGATTTGATCACGAAGCCCTCCAACAAACTTGATACTTGGTTCAATCTTGAACCTTTCTACAATCTTTCACTTGGAAATTAGACCCCTTGTAGTTTTTCAAAAGTTCATCTTCAACTTAATAATTACTTCTACCCTTCACAATGAGTGTTTTTTAATCTCATGCACTTTGCAGGCTTGAGGATAAATGGATATTTTCTTTTTGGCTTATATGTGTATGCTTAGCAATTACTCTTGTATCTTTCTTTTGTCTTATATTTGCATTATATCGCATACATCTCTTTTTTTTAATCCTCAACCTTTTATACTATCATTTGAAAAATTGTCGGTTGAAGAGATAGACAATTATTCAAATAATATTTCAATGGTCGTTGGCTTGTCCTGACATGCTTTCTCAGCGTGTGATTGTGCCACTTCTCTTGTTGACTTGGTTGACACCTCTCACAGCTGTTCCTCAGCTAATTCTACTTCAGTCGAGTTCCTGTCATCTTTTGTTTCATACTCAGCTGACTTTCAACAGAGTCTTCAATACAGTCCGTAATTGACTTATTGTAATGTTAACTTGGTTGATTTAACTCAACTCTTCCAGTTTCATCTTTTACAATGTATAATCACAAGAAAAATTGGAGTGCCAACTTCCTAGTTTAAGTTTGACATGATATCATCAAAATCTAACAAATAAATTTCCTAATAGATACCTTGTCCTCCATCACAAACAATTATTGTTACAAAATCGGTATTCCAGAATAAACTATGACCAAGGCAATATTGTTCGTAATAAGGCATGGTTAGTGCTCAAGGGTATGGTCAAGAAGAAGGTCTTGGTTATGATGAACTTTTGCACTCGTTGCACGTTTAGAAGTTATTTGTATTTTACTTGCCTATTCTTGTTTTAAAAATTTTAAGCTTTACTAAATGGATGTTAAATCCACATTTTTAAATGGTTTTATTCAAGAAAAAATCTATGTAAAACAACCTTTGGGATTTGAAAAATTTTCAAAGCTAAATGATGTTTACAAACTTAAAAAGACCTTACATGGTTTAAAACAAGAACCCCGAGCATTGTATGATAGACTTACCTCTTTTCTTTTGCAAAATAGATTTACAAGAGTTAAAGTTGATACGACTCTCTTTGTTTTTGAAACAGGGTAAGATTGCTTCCTAGTTCAAATTTATTTTTGGTGCTACTAATGATTCGCTTTGCAAGAAGTTATCTAAGTTAATGCAAGGTAAATTCGAAATGAGTATGATGGGGGAGCTCAATTTCTTTCTTGGACTCCAAATTAAGCAATGTCAAGAAGGTATATACATATCACAATCAAAGAATACCAAATAACTTCTAAAGAAGTTCAGAATCGAAGAAGGAAGAATTGTCACTACTCGTTTGGCTACCAATGTCAAGCTCGACAAGGATGAAAAAGTCAAGTTGGTAGATGAATCAAAATATCAAGGTATGATTTTGTAGGTCCCAAGGGGTGTGAGTGTAAGGTTTAGAAGGGGGGGGTTGAATAAACCTTACCAACTTTTCAAATTAGTCCTTTTAAATATTCAGAGATAATACTTCATAGCTGTGTCCTTGATGGACAGCTAAGTTAGTTAATCAGCAGAGTTAGTCACTCAACATACTCGACTGAGCTGTTGATAGAATAACACAGATGTTTTGACTAAAAACTTAACTCGACTGTGGTTTGTTTTCAGCGGAAGACTTAACACCCTTGAATTTGGTTAAGTTTGTTTTAATACTTGGTTTTAGCACTCAGTTGATTATCAATTGGATAGCATTATTATCAGCAGATATAAAAATAAGATGCATAAATTAAAGTGCTGAAATGTAAATGACACAATAGGTTTTTATAGAGGTTCGAAGATGGGGTAATTCTTCTACTCCTCTCTTCTCCAACTCCCCGGAGGAAACCACTAAGTATTGATCACTATATAGAGTGGTTAACAGATCCGGATACAAGTCTTGATCACACACCGACTTGATCCTTTGGGACTCGATGCCGAGATGCCTTGATCACACAAAATGGTTTCTCGTGCGACTCGGCTTCTTCTTCAGGCATTTGCATTGCTACTCAACCCACTTGCTCAAGCTTCTTGGGTTTGATCACGAAGCCCTCCAAAAACTTGAGACTGGTTCGACCTTGAACCTTTCTACAATCCTTCGTGGAATGTAGACCCCTTGATTCTTCAAAATTTCCTCTTCAACTGATTGAAGTTGTCTTTCCTTCACAGGTGTGTGTTGGATTGATTTCCTTCGTAATGTAGGCTTGAGGATTGATCTTGAATGACTTTGAGAATAATTTTTGGTTACAGTTCAAATGTTTTCTTGAAAGTTCGTGGTTCAGGTAACCTTCTCTCAGAGTTATTCCTCAGCCTTTTATAGTGATCTTTCAGAAATCTGCCCGTTGAAGAGATAAGCTTATTTTTGAAAGTCACTTTTGGTCGTTGGCTTGTCTTGTTGCAGTCCTTGGAATTTCCATTTCCTCGTATGAATGATTCTTCAGCTTTTCAGAGTTCTGACATGGTGCAGTGCTTCCCATTGGTTTATTCCTTTTGCACGCTTCTCGAATTGAGCACTTCAAGAAAGGCAGTATGGAGATATTACTTGTTTAAGTAATTCTCTTGATTTCTGTGCAACGGATCTCTTTCAGCTGTCTTGTCTTGACTACATACAATTATTTAGCAGCAAAGATACATACAGACAAATGTAGAATCACAGAATGTATGCTTAGAATCGATCGTTTATTGATCATAACATTCTTGTTCTTTCCATAGCTATTTACAGAGTGTATCAGAGCTTGAATCAAAAGAAAATGTATCGAGCTTAAATGGACTTTAACGTAACCATGTTGTTCTATATCTCCACAAGTATAGAAATTGTACAATTTTATTCAATGTACAGAAGACTTACATAAAATGTATTTACATAGTAAAATACATGAAGGGGTGGACAGCAACACTTCATCTCCTTCGATGCCTCCTTCTTTCATCTTCTTCAGCTCTGTCATCTTCTGATCTTTTTCTCTTTTTCTCATCTTCACCGCCTTCTTTTTTTCATACGCCTTCCTCGGAAGCTTCATCTCATTCTCGTCTTTCTTGTCTTTCCTCCCATAGCCGAGTTTGTCTTTTATTTTCCTCTTCAATTCTCTTCACATACTCAACATTGTTCTTAGCCACTTGCAGTTGGCTATTTCATCAAATCCACCCAATAGATCCCTCCTTTCTTGCCTGGATCTATGTACTCAAAGTTTTTTGGCGAGTTCTAGGTCCGAAACCTCTTGCTCCACCATCGCTTTTCCTTCCGCCTCTGGGCGTGTATTGTTATCTTGGTGCCTTCTTTTTCCCACTGAGTGACCAGCAGAGTGACCACAGAATGACCGCCGATGGTTGCTTCTTCCCCGTCGCTTCTTCACATAGTTTGAGACCTTTTTCCCAGTACAAATCCCAGGCTTGAGCCATGGACATGTTTGCGAAGTATCTTTCAGATGCGAGCATTTTGAATTCATCAATTGATCTTGGCTCGTTTCCAGCATCTGAAATGGCGTAGGTGTCTCTGTCTACTGGAATGCCTCCATGTTGTTTCAGAATATCCATAACTCGGGCATTCATCCTTCCTTCCACTTCCTTCATCCCTGCTTCAACTGTCTTTCTCTTTTCAGCCATTGGTACAACAGAGTGTTGGAGTGGCAGAGTCATTGGGAGTTTGCTGATTATATCAGCTGTGACAAGACCTTGTTGAGGGGTTTTAGTAATCATCAAGGTCACATCTTTCGAGCCTTCCCCCTCAACAGACTTCCCTTTCTTCTCTCTTATTGCTTCCTCAGTTGTGTTTCCCTTCACAGCTGCTTTCTCCTTCTCAGCTTTAGATCCCTTCAGCGCCTTTAGGTATTCCTCTTCTCCCTTTTTAGCATCATCAAAGGAGAGAGGAACCCCTGGAAACAAGCTAGAAAGCAAGAAGTCGAGTCTGCTGATAGTTGAGTTCTGCTTCGAATCTGTTGCGGAGTAAGCTGTTCGAAATTCAGAGTGGGTGGCGTTGGATTCAGCTGCTACCAACTTCATCTCAGCCATGAGGAGACTGAATTTTCGATCCATATTCTCTTCCACACGCAGGAGCTCGTTCTTATTATGTTCACGCAGCAGCTTTATCTCTATAGTATGAGATTCATGCATTTGTTCAATGTGCTCTTGAAACTTTGTCTTTGCATCATCATTCTCAGCCCTCCAGACTAACAACTTGTTGAACAATGTCCTGAAATATCGTGCTTGTTCCACACGCATTGTCTGCTGTTGTTGCCACCACTCACAGGTCCTGACTATTATGCCTCTCAAATCAGCAGTAAGGTTGGCGTCCTTGTTATCCAGCCTCATGTCCAGTGAGGCGTGGTGCCTCTCCATTCATTCAATCTCAGCAAATAAGGCTTTGAACACCTCCCGAACTTCAGTTGTTACCTCTGTTTCAGCTGACGGCCAAGCAGCATCAAAGTCATAGTCAACTGGAACAATGGTGTCTGATGGAATGACAGGATCAGGTCTGTGGAAGCGCTCTCGATCTTTGTCTGATTCTTCAGAGAGGTCTGGTACCTCCAGAGAGAAGAGAAATGATTCTATGAAGGAATCATCACGTGCAACTGGAATTTGTTCAAGGATAAGTGGTGCTTGTGAAGTTCCTTGTGGAGTCGAACCTGCTGCAGCTTGGGGAGCCTGTGCAGTGGACTCTGTTTCAGCTGGGGTCTGTTGTGAAGTTGACCTAGCTTGCTGAGCCTCAGCTGTCTCAACAGCTTCGTCGGTCTCAACTGGTTTTTCCAAATGAGTTGACTGGTTCTCGGCCTTATCAGAAGCATCATCGGACGATGATGAGATTTCCGGTGGCTCATCATCAAAGTTGAATGTTTGGCGAGTACTCTTGAGGTCAGATTTACTTGTGGTTGGAACATCCTCAATTGTGTCTTTTGGATCAGCCACGGGTGATGATTCAGCTTCATCGTCTCCTTCCGATCCCAGAAAGGTTACATCAGGATTATCCTGGGAATCGTGAAGAGCACTGATCTCCTTCTCTGATGGATCAAAGATAGCAGGAGGGATGTTTTGTGCTTCAGTTTCTCTACCCCGGGAAGTCTCAACCTCCCGTTGGCCTTCATTACCTCCTACAATCTCAACTGCAGCGAGGCCTTGGACATCCCTTTCGACAGTGTCAGCTGTCTTGGGGTCTTCTGAGGTGGCATCCATTGGAGTCTCAACTCCATGGATTGCACTTTCATCGCCCCAGTGTTAACTCCCGGGCGCTTTCTTCATGTGCCTCGATTTTGCGATCGGCCATCGTCATTAGCTTTCTGAGCGATTGGCACCTCGGTTGAGACAATCTCAACTGCCTCGAGCCTCGTTGATGACAACTTGTTGTGTACTCTGTGATTGTTCCTTCTCCACTTCGCCTCCTAAATTCATTGTGGAGTCAGCTGCAACATCCTCCGACCTTGCTGCAGTGGAGGGAGTTTCCCCCTCAGCTGGCACACCAGTTGAGTGACTTGGAATGGGGTCACTCATCTCCAAACTCCCGGTTGTTCCCACTGAGTATTCAGCCGTTGGGGCAGGTGGTGAGACACCTTCATTAGGGGTTGGCTCTACTGGGGTCCCCACACTCCAAGTTTCATCGCCGAGTTCCTTAATGCCTTCCTCCGAATGAGCTGGGGAAGTGGTGGCAAAGAACAACTTGATGTGATATCTTTGCACCACTCCCATTGGGTCTATCTCCACCGTGTGATTTGGAGGACTCTCCTGGTCCCTCCATCATTCTTTGCTCATGGAGGATTCTGGATTCTTGCATTGCTTGCTGCATTTGCAATTCTTCTGTTGCAGCAACAGGGTCCAGATCCTCATCACTTTCTGATACGACGTCAAAGTGAGAGTGTGTATGATCAGTGGTGCCAGTGAGAGGGCAGATGCTGGCCTTCTCACGTGCCTCGGCGTCTCACCGCTTTAGCCCATTCGTTTTCTTTTCGAATCTGCAGTATATTGATGCAATTATCCTCATCAAGGGCTTGCAGCATTGTGTCCACCTCAAGAAACCTGAAGAGTTCTTCTTCCTCAGCAATGACCTCTGGATTTTCAAACTGCACTATGGATAGGCTCAACTTCCATTTTCTCCATTCTCACAGACGATTTTGGATGTCTGGATACAATGGAGAGTACATGATTACATCATCTTCATCATTCTCTTGCTGGCCCTCGTTTCTAGGGATAAAGAGTAGCAGACTTCGCTGCTCGACATCTTCAGTGGCCTCTGTTACAGGTGGGGACACAACCCTATCAACAGGTGATTCAGTTGTCCCAGCTATTCTTTGTTCCTCAGATGTTCTGTCTACAGCTGGGTCTTCGAGTTGCCTCTACTGATTGGCCTCAGCAGACTTGGTCGTTTCATCGATCACTTCTGGAGACTCTACTTCTCCAGCAGTCTCAGGTATGTTCTCCAGCTGAGTGACAGACTCAGTTGTTTTCTCAAGCTCGGAGAGCTTGGAAAGTCTTCTTCTTCTCTTTGTTTTTACCAGAGGGATATCTGGCTCCACTTCCTCGGGTTCATTGAAAGTGAATGTCTTCGCAGCTGTCTTAGAGGCAGCTACATTCCTTGTTATGGCAGTTCTCTTCATCTTGATCACTAGAGAAGGGATTAAGGGTTCCTTCTCCACTGCGGCTGCAGGGGCAGGAGACACGGCTGTGGGGGCTGGTGACTCAGCTGCAGGGGCAGGAGCAGATTTCTTTTTCTTTGCTGCAGGGGCAACAGTCTTCTTAGCAGTTGCAGGGGCAGCCTTCTTCTTTCGAGGAGAGGAGACATGGAACACCTTTCCATGTCGAAGAGGGACTCCTTTTACCTCCATCAGCTGGCCAATCACCAGGCCGTATCCTAGGGAACCTCCAAACGATCCATCCTCCTTGAAGGATTTGTTCCCAACATTCTGGCAGAGTCTGCTGTAGACAAAGTCAGCCCAGTGCATTTTCTTTTCTTCAATGATCGCAGCCATTACGATCAACTTTGCTTTGGACAGTTGGTCAAAGCTGCCAAATTTGATGTCTATGCATTTGGAAACGATGTCCAACAATTTGTGGTAGTCCTCCTTCAGCAGACTCTTATTAGCTGTGTAGACTACTATCTCAGCATTGTCGGACTTGGCTACTATCTTCCAAGCAGCAGTCAGGTCAACATCAGCTTCATTAATTTCCGACACTCCTTCCGCCGGTAACAAGCAGTGTTCTGCCAAATCCTTGGCAGTAATGATGAACTCCTTCCCATGAACAGAGGACTTGATGCCCTCATCGTGAACCTCAGCGTTCACGTAGAACTGTGCGACCTCTTCCACATAGGTCATCGGAAACTCCAACGTCAGAAACGGTTTCAGCCCAGACGTTTCCAATTTCTCAGCAATCTTCTTCACTAGGGTGTCGTCGGACCCCTGTTTCACCATACCATCAAAATCCACTGTAGACCCGGTGTGGATTTGCTTTCCTAGTTTGACAAAATCATAAGTGGATGCCATTTCTCAGTATTTTACCGAACGAAACTTAGAAAATGATCTGAGGATTTGAAAGAGTTTTGAGAGAAAAAATTTTTGCCTTTGCTTTTGAGAGAGAAATGAACAGTTTTTGGTAAAGTGAGAGAGAAACGGATGAAAGGGTTTAAGTATGGTTCATGAAAGGATGTGCTGGTGGTTTTTGAAATGTGATCAGAATCAACGGCTTAGATCTTGAATGCCGATTAGCATTTAATGTCTCATATTTAATGCGGCAGCATTTATATCCAATCATAAGTTTGGTGTGCAGCTTTTTCCTGTACACGTCATAATTATGCTGACGTCATTCTTAAAAACATTCCCGCTTAGTAAAAACGACTGCGTTTTTGTCACTTTGCTCATAAATGACTCAGCTTGTCCCTTAGCTGATTTAACTCTTCTTCACACTGCTCTTCTAATGACTCAGCTGTCAGCTAACTCGGTACAACTGTCTTTCCGATACGACTGATTAACTTAGCTGATTTAAGAGTTCAACTCTTTTTCCTCTTTTCGTGTTTCACTTCTTTTCTTTGAGTCTTCTGAGTGTCAACTCAGCTCAATTAATCCTAGCTCATGCTTGAGTTCTTCAAATCTTGATTCACATAAAGGTTTTGTGAATATGTCAGCCAACTGCTTATCAGTTGAAATATATTCCAAGGTGATGTCCTTCTTTTCAACTTGATCTCTTATGAAGTGATATCTGACATCGATATGCTTTGCTCTTGAGTGCAACACAGGATTTTGAGTGATTGCAATTGCACTTGTGTTATCACACATGATTGGAATTTATTTTTCTTCAACTTCATAGTCTCTCAGTTGTTGTCTCATCCATAGGACTTGGGCACAACAACTGCCTGCAACTATGTATTCTGCTTCAGTTGTGGAGGTGGCTATTGAATTTTGCTTCTTGCTAAACCAGGAAATTAGTCTATTTCCAAGCATTTGACATGTGCCTAAGGTACTCTTCCTGTCAACTCTACATCCAACATAGTCAGAGTCTGAATAGCCAATTAGCTTGAATCCACCTTCCTTTGGATACCATAAGCCAACTTCTTGACTTCCCTTCAAATATCTCAAGATCCTTTTCGCTGCAGTCATGTGGCTTTCTTTTGGAGCAGATTGAAATCTTGCACATACACCTACAACAAAGGTGATGTCCGCCCGCTTTGTGAGATAAAGCAATGATCCAATAAGTGCTCAGATCTTGTTTGATCTACAGGCTTGCCATCTGCATCCATGTCCATTTTGACTGATGTATTCATTGGTATTTTCACAGAAGACTTCTTTTCCATACCAAATTTCTTCATAAATCTCTGGTGTATTTTGCTTGACTTATGAAGGTTCCATCCTTCAGCTGTTTCACTTGGAGTCCAAGGAAGAATGCCAGTTCTCCCATCATGCTCATTTCGAATTTGCTTTGCATGAGGTTTGAAAATTTATCACACTCTTTGTTTGTGGATCCAAAAATGATGTCATCCACATATATTTGAACAAGCAGTATGCTCTTCCTGTCTTGAATTCTGAAAAGTGTTCTATCCACTTTTCCTTTTGTGAATCCATTCTCAGTCAAGAATTGTGATAATGTATCATACCATGCTCTGGGTGCCTGTTTCAATCCATATAGAGCTTTTTTGAGTTTGTATACCTTATCTCCAAGAGTCTTCTGCTCAAATCCTGGAGGTTGTTCAACATATACTTCTTCTTCCAATAAACCATTAAGGAATGCACTCTTTACATCCATTTGATATACGATAAAGTTCTTGTGAGCTGCATAGGCAATAAACATCCTTATGGCTTCCAATCTTGCCACATGAGCAAATGTTTCATCAAAATTTATCCCTTCTTCTTGGCAATATCCTTTGGCTACCAATCTTGCTTTGTTTCTTACCACAGAACCTTCCTCGTTCATTTTGTTTCTGAATACCCATTTAGTGCCAATAACATTTTGATGGGTAGGTCTTTGAACCAATTCCCATACCTTATTCCTTTCAAACTGATTCAGCTCTTCTTGCATGGCTTGAATCCAATGTGTGTCATCCAATGCTTGTGACACATCTTTAGGCTCTATTTGTGAGATGAAGCATGTGAACATTGCTTCTTGTTGAGTTCTGGATCTCGTTTTGACACCTTCTTTTACATCTCCAATGACTAGTTCTGGTGGATTGTCTCTCAGCCATCTTACATCGAGGTTGGGAGTAAGTTAGCCGGATTGATCTCTATTTGCGACTTTGTTATCTTGATCACTCTTTCATCATCACTTAGCCGCAAATTTTCCACTTCTTTGAGACTCAAACTATCTCATCTTCATCCGAGTTTATGATTCCACTTGACTTGAAAGATAGGGACTCTTCGCATGGTTGGTTGATTTAGCTTATCAGCTGACTCTTCAATGTCTTCTCCATTCACATTTGGCTCATCAAACACCACATGAATGGATTACTCTGTAACCATGGTCCTCTTGTTGAGTATTCTGTAGGCTTTGCTTTCAGCTGTGTATCCCAAGAAGATACCTTCATCGTCTTTAGCATCAAAAGCCTTTAAATTATCTTTGCCATTGTTATGGATGAAGCATTTGCATCCAAATATTCTAAAATATGCAACATTTGGCTTTCTCCCTGTCCAAATCTCATAGGGAGTCTTTGTCAGCTGTCTGTTTATCATGCATCTATTTTGAGTATAACATGTTGTATTTATTGCTTCAGCCCAAAATCTTTTAGGTAGCCCTGCTTCAGCTAACATGGTCCTTGCAACTTCTTTGAGAGTTCTATTCCTTCTTTCTGCAACTCCATTTTGTTGTGGAGTCCTTGCTGCAGATAATTCATGACCAATACCATTTTCAACACAAGATCTTGAGTGATTATACTATTGACAAACTCAATTCCTCTGTCAGATCTTATCTTGATAATGGTTTGACTATTCTCATTTTGGATTCTTTTCATCAGCTGTGGAAGTTTCTGCAGAGTTTCTTTCTTCTTACACATGAATATTGTCCATGTATACCTTGGGTAGTCATCTACTACCACCAAGGTGTATTTCTTCCCACTTATGCTAGCTGGTTCAACTGGACCAAATACATCCATATGTAGCAGGTGCAATATCCTTGTTGAAGATGTACATGTCTTTTCTTTGAATGATGATTTGATTTGCTTTCCCATCTGGCATGCATCACATACACTTTCCTTCTTGTATACTGAGTCTGGAAGTCCTTCTACAAGATTACTTCTTGCAAGTTTGTTAATAGTTTTAAAATTCAGGTGACTCAGCTTCTTGTGCCACAGCCAACTTGATTCAACTATGCTCTTTGCTAACAGACAAAGCTTGGTGTTGCAAAGAGACCAATCTACTACATACATGTTCTTTTGTCTACATCCTTGCAAAGACTATTTCATTTGATTCAGTGTCCTTGATTTGGCATATACCCATGTTAAATCCAACATTGTAGCCTTTGTCACAGAGTTGACTTATGCTTAGCAGGTTGAAGTTGAGTCCTTCAACATATGCAACATCTGTGATTTCTAATCCTTTTTTCTTGATGGATCCAATGCCTCTTATTTCTCCTGGAGCTTCATTTCCTCCAAATATGACTTTTGCACCTTTAATGTCCTTGAATTTTGATAAATTTTTCTTGTTTTTCTGTCATGTGTCCGGGAATGTACCACTATCCATGTACCAGGTTCCTTGGCACGCACCGCTCCTTGAACTCCGCAATCAAGGAAATTAGGTTTTAGGTACCCATACTTGCCTGGGTCCCGAGGGGTTAGTATTGTAAGATGATCCAACCAACTTATAGCCAAATGATTTGACTCTAAGGGGTTTCCATCTATCAGTGCCATAATCATAATTAATTTTGGCAAATTGCTTGGGGGTTCTAGGTTCATACAGTTGTCTCTTTTGTCTGTATGCATGTGTATGTGTTTTAGCAATTGCCTTCTATGGGTAGTTGTGATATCTCTGAGTGTAGTGCCTAGGTGCATATGTGTGCTGATGAGAGTTCTTATACCTTTGGAATGGCCTTTGCTGAGTTCTAGGCCTTTGCCATTTGAGCTTATATTCCATAGGTCTTTGCTGATAGTTCACATTATTCCAATCAGCTTGGCTTGGGTACTTTCTACCATTCCCTTCATATGTGTTTCTTTTGTAGAACTTCTGGGGTTTTTGGTAGCTCTGTTTCTTCTTTACAGAGTATCTCTCTGTTTGGAGTTTCTTTGAGGAACTTCGGGCCGATTTCTTCTCGATTGTCCTCTCGGACACTCAACTCAATCGTTTCCTTTTCCTTTATAGCCAAGGCCAGTCTGCTTGTGATTGTGCTTTGGAATAGATGTGTGTGCACCATTTGGAGTTTTGGATTTTAGAGATACTTCATTGCTTGAAGATCCTTTTTTCCAAAATCACTTTTGGACCTTGACATAGCACAGAGGAATTAAATCCTAAGCCTGTCTTGTCTCCACATTCTCTTTGGCTCATGATAAGATCATCCAATGACTTAGATGCCTTAGTGAATGAGCAATCACCTTTTTGAGATCATTCTCCCTCTTTTCTATAGCAGTTATCTCTGCTATTAGCTTAGCATTTTCAGCCTTCAGACTTTTATTCTCATCAGCTATTTGACTTAGAGGACTAAGCTCCTTAGTTAGCTGTGAGTTTTGGCTTTTGAGTAGGCTGTTTTTCTCATTTAGTAGTGTGTGAGGATTTAATGTGTTCAAAGTCTTTCATCATTTTGCCTAATGAATCATAAAGATCAGTGGGTGATGAGGTGTGTGTATCACAGTCACTATCACTAGAATCTGAGTGTGATGAATCAGAGTGTACCTCATCTTCTTGGTCAGGTTGGTCTTGTTCCTTGGCCATTAAACAGATCAAGTCTTCTTCTTCAGAGTCACTTGAGTAGTCAGCTTCACTACTTTCTGAGTCAGCTGTGTCTCTTGGCTTGGCTGTCTCAGTAGTCTCTGCAGCCAACATTGCCTTTTTCTTTTCTTGTTTTCTTTCTCTGAAGACTTTTCTTTCGTCTTCATTCCTGTATTTGTTGACTATAGGATATGGGCAATCAATGGCATAGTGACCTGGTTGTCTGCAGTTCCAGCATAGATTTTCAACCTTTTGATCAGCCCTTTCCATTCTTGGATTGTCAGCCCTTTGATATTCAACTTTTTGATGCTCTGCTCTTTTGGTTGGCCTATCTTCCCTTGACTTGGAGGGAGCTGAGTGTCTTCTGGAGGATTCACCCTTGCCTCTCTTGTAGTTCTTATTGAAGAACTTGTTAAACCGTTTAACCATCAGGGCTATTTCCTCTTGGTCAATGATTTCTTTGACCTCAGCTCTCTTGCCATCCTTAACAATTAGAGCAGTTGTTTTGGGAACAGCTGTCTCCTCCTGGTCTTTTCTTCTCAACTCAAATTCGTAGGCTTTGAGATCTGAGAATAGCTCATGGTTGGATGTCTTGGATAGGTCCATGGAATGTCTTAGTGCCATGACCTTCATTTCCCATTCAATTGGTAGACTTCTTAGAATCTTCATACACATTTCATCGTGTATATTCTTTTCCAAGTCGTATACCTCGTTGGTAATTTACGTGAACCGAGCATCCAGTTGATCCAAGGTCTCTCCTGAGCATCTTAAAATTCTCAAATTTAAAGACAAAGAACCGATAGTTTATTTTCCTTGATTTGCTCGAGCCTTCACAAATCAATGTTAGCTTGTCTTAGATTTCTTTAGCCGTTTTGCATGATTTGACTTTATTGAACATGGCTTTGTCCAAGTTTTTGTAAAGAATGTCCTTGGCCACATTGTCCAAGTTATATCTTTTTCTCATCATTTTTCCATTCAGCTCTTGGTTTTTCAACCATAGCCGTCCAGGAGCAACATCCTCTTCACCTTCGCGGCTCTCCTTCTCTACAAATTGTGTTCACTTTTAAAATTTGCGAGTGGCCAATCCTCTATCACTATCCACATCTCATCATGTAATGCTGATAGATGAGCCTGCATATGAATTTTCCAATCATCAAATTCTTCAATTGTGAACATAGGGATGCATGTCAAATTTGCTTCCATGATAATAACTTTTGCTGGTAAAAAGGGTTTTGAAAGATCAAGTACTAAAACAGTCTTTGAAAAAATTGGAGATCTAATTCAGTAACCAGTGCGGAAGGTCCAATGAACCAACTGCTCTGATACCACTTGTAGGTCCCAAGGGGTGTGAGTGTAAGGTTTAGAAGGGGGTTGAATAAACCTTACCAACTTTTCAAATTAGTCCTTTTAAATATTCAGAGATAATACTTCACAACTGTATCCTTGATGGACAACTAAGTTAGGTAATCAATGAGAGTTAGTCACTCAACGACTGACCGAAATTTGATTGATAGAATAACTCACCAAGCTTTTTTTGACTAAAGACTTAACTCGACATTGGGTTTGTTTTCAGCGGAAGACTTAACACCCTTGAATTTGGTTAAGTTTGTTTTAATACTTGGTTTTAGCACTGAGTTGATTATCAATTGGATAGCAAATTTATCAGCAGATATAAAAATAAGATGCAAAAATTAAAGTGCTGAAATGTAAATGACACAATAGGTTTTTATAGAGGTTCGAAGATGGGGTAATTCTTCTACTCCTCTCTTCTCCAACTCCTGGATGAATCCACTAAGTATTGATCAATATACGAGTGGTTAACGGTCCAAATACAAGTCTTGATCACACAAATGACTTGATCCTTTGGGACTAAGTCCGAGATGCCTTGTCACACACAAATGTTTCTCGTACGACTCAGTTTCTTCACAGGGCAGTTGCCTTGCTACTACAACCCACTTGCTCAAGCTTCTTGGATTTGATCACGAAGCCCTCCAAAAACTTGAGACTGGTTCGACCTTGAACCTTTCTACAATCCTTCGTGGAATGTAGACCCCTTGATTCTTCAAAAATTTCCTCTTCAACTGATTGAAGTTGTCTTTCCTTCACAGGTGTGTGTTGGATTGATTTCCTTCGTAATGTAGGCTTGAGGATTGATCTTGAATGACTTGGAGAATAATTTTTGGTTACAGTTCAAATGTTTTCTTGAAAGTTTGTGGTTCAGGTAACCTTCTCTCAGAGTTATTCCTCAGCCTTTTATAGTGATCTTTCTGAAATCTGCCCGTTGAAGAGATAGGCTTATTTTTTAAAGTCACTTTTGGTCGTTGGCTTGTCTTGTTGCAGTCCTTGGAATTTCCATTTCCTCGTATGAATGATTCTTCAGCTTTTCAGAGTTCTAACATGGTGCAGTGCTTCCCATTGGTTTATTCATTTTGCACGCTTCTGGAACTGAGCACTTCAAGAAAGGCAGTATGGAGATATTACTTGTTTAAGTAATTCTCTTGATTTCTTTGCAACGGATCTCTTTCAGTTGTCTTGTTTTGACTGCATTTTCTTAACATCCCCAGGTGACTTCGAGTCAGCTTCCAATCATTTGATGACTCTTTTGTCACTTCAACCTTGAGACTTGGTTGTCTTGAGTTGACTTGATCGATACTTCACTCACCGCATCTCACCGCACCTTCATCGAGTTCCGTCTTCTCTTCTTTGCCATACTCAGTGCCTTGCGGGCGAGTCTTCCTTCTAGTCTCCATTGTCTTCTTGCATGTTTAGGCATAGCTGACTTAACTCAGCTTGACCATCCCTATCTATTACAATGCAGTTTACAACAAAAATGGGGTGCCAACTACCTATTCTAAGTTTTACATGGCATTCATCAAAATCTACAAAATAATTTCCCAACAATTTCCCCCTTTTTGATGATGCCAAAACTTAAAACATTCATACAATTATTTAGCAGCAAAGATACATACAGACAAATGTAGAATCACATAATGTATGCTTAGAATCGATCTTTTATTGATCATAACATTCTTGTTCTTTACATAGTCAAAGTTTTTCTGAGTGTATCGAGCTTGAATCAAAAGAAAATGTATCGAGCTTAAATGGACTTTAACGTAACCATGATGTTCTATATCTCCACAAGTATAGAAATTGTACAATTTTATTCAATGTACAGAAGACTTACATAAAATGTATTTACATAGTAAAATACATGAAGGGGTGGATGGAGAACACTTCATCTCCTTCACGCTTCCTTCTTTCATCTTCTTGACTCACATCTTCTCGATCTTTTTCTCTTTTTCTCATCTTGACCGCCTTTCTTCTTTTCATACGCCCTTCCTCGGCAGCCTTCATCTCTTCTCGGTCTTTCTTGTCTTTCCTCCCATAGCTGAGTTTGTCTTTTATTTTCCTCTTCAATTCTCTTCACATACTCAAGATTGTTCTTAGCCACTTGCAAAGTTGGCTATTTCATCAAATCAAATCAATAGATCCCTCATTTCTTGCCGGATCTATGTACTCAAAGTTTTTGGGCGGAGTTCTGGTCCAAAACCTCTTCCTCCACCACGCTTTCTTCTTCGCCTCTGGCGTGTATTATCTTTGGGCCTTCTTTTTCAAATTGAGTGACCAATGAGAGTGATCGCCCGTAGTTTGGTTAAAACAGTCTATGTTCTCTTATTTCGTTAAATTTTCAAAGTTTTCTCTTACTTTCGCACCCCTTCACAAATTTCACGTACAATTCACTATTCTTTGGACTTATATTGTGATATATAATTATGTTGCCTGACCTCACTGATTGATTGGTATGTTTAATTCCTTTTTAATCTCAATTGGGTTGAACCCTTGAGCAATGCTTACATTTTGGTATTTTGATGACATTGTCGTATAATTGTATTGGGCATGTTGATTATTATGGATGATATTTATAGAATTGTATTTGGTGATGAATTTTTGGGATTGATTACATTTACATGCATTATAAACATCTTAGTTTTTATTCTACGCACACCAAGTGTTCGACAAAATATTTCAATGAAGCTTTCATCCACTATATGATTCTCTTAGTTTCAAAAGTCTTATGAGTGTATAGAGATCATGTTGTGTCACTCAAAGGAGCTTTTACAAATCATCTTATCGAATTTTCCCTGGGATTTTAAGCTTTATGTTCCAAAGCTTGGTAATTCGGTTTAACTTGCACAGTTTGAGATGATTATATGATGTTTTTATCGTGCTAACATTCTTTTTGAGGATTCCAAAGGGGGAGAAACATAAAATAAACTCATACACTTAAAGAAGCTATAAAAAGCTCGTGAAAAAAACTATAAGCTATGGATGAAAAAGCCAGAAGCTGAGGATATAACTTAATACGATGGATGGATTATGGACTTTTATTCATGTCTAATGATTATTTTTAACAGGGGGAGCTTTTATAAAATATTTTGAAAATCGTTACTCTCATCCTTATGATTCTTATGCATGAAAAGTGACGCTCAAAATGGAAAGTTGTTTTAGACCAGAAAAATGTGTTTTGTTTTCAAAATTGAACTCTTAATTATTTTTTTTTGTAATCATCAAAAATTGGGAGTTTATTAGATAAATATTTTTGTCCTAATTTTGATGATTTTATTTAAATGGATTTTTCATCAAAATAATGTTCCTAAATGGATTTTTCGGAGTATTTCTTGAAGTTTATTTTTGACAAAAGTTGGACAACACTTCTGTCTCGTGTTCAACCAGTCGCCCTAGAGGACAACCCATGCCTGAAAGTTTGATATCTAAAACAGAAATAAGGAGTACGAAAATTCCCAGGCACCGTCGACCTCTTGGGAAACCAGTGCTTGGGAAGTTTCGTTTTTAGGAAATCTTCTCTGTATTGTATTTTTAGGCTGTTGGACCAGTCACTTGGGGGTGGACTGGTCGAGCATGAGGTTGATTGGTCCAACCCCATTGGACCGATCCAATAGTGATTTTTTGTTTGTGTAATTCGAATTTCTTCATTTGTGTTCAACCGATCGACCTAATATTTTATCAGCAAACAATCCGTTGAGCAGCAGATAACTTTTCATGATTTTAAGGGATTGATTTCTAACAACTATAATCTACATTTGATTTGCATTTTTGTAGATTTCAATCTCCAAGGAGGACACTATGTCTGAAAATCAAATCCAAGACCTCTCCTATAAATAGATGAATGATTGAAGCAACAACATATAACATCACAAGTATACAAACACAAGCAAAACTCTTGTTTTTCACTTTCATATTCTTGTTGTATTTACCTTAAGTCTTTTACTTACACATCTTGAGTACTAGGCTTAAATCTTGATTACACTTGCACTAAAGTTGTATGCTTCATGACGAGTTATAATCTTGAATTTTGTTTACATCATCCAAAGCAAGATATCCTTGTTAGTATTCTTGTGGTAAAGCACACTTGGGTGATTTTAGGTGTTTATGAATATGGTACTCGTCATAGGTGTAAGAAGATTGTGGTAATCTTATTGGTGTTGCTGTAAGAAGACTGTGGTACTCTTCAAGCTGATGGTGTAATAGTTTGACTACTAATAAAATTTCTTTTTGTTTTTCGAAATCCACTTCGGATATAACGGGTGGCAAAGGATTAGGCACTAGGTGGGTTGAACCTCTTTAAATCAACTTGTGTTGTTTATTTTCTTGCACTTTCATTCTTGCTATTTTATCTACATTTGAAAAGAGAGTCAAATCAAAAAAATTGGCATAATCCATTCACCCACCCTCTAGATTTTTGTGGTGGACTAACAATTATTTAAGGAATGTACAAGCACACTTTATTAAGAATAAGCCGCAAGTCATTACTAACATGGCCATACATGCACTCTCAACAAGAAGTTAAAAGTGAGGGCACGTCAAGATGATCTTTCGTTATTAGAATTATATATTGCAAGCTTTTGTGATTTAACGCTGAAAATACTATAAATGTATAATTGAAGTATTTAAACTGCAATGAACATATAATTTGTCATATTTCCCATATTTATTTGTGTTTGAATATGCTTAAATTTTGGGTATTGATTAAATCCTTTATTATGTAGGAGAATTGAGGACATTGACAAAAATAGACATGAATTCCTTTGAATTTGTTGAAGTTGGAATAACCGAAAGATGTTTTAGCATCAGTAGAGATATTAAACGGGCTAGCCCTAGTGATTTCTGCTCATCCCAAGTGGTTTCTGGTCATCCCAAGCCGCTTTGGGTTAAAGGGGCCACTAGCAAACAGGCTGGCAATGCAAACCTAACTCTAACCCTAGCGCGTCAGGCTAAACTGGCCCGCAATGGGCTATGAGCCAAAAAGAATAAAAATTTTATATTTAAATCTACAATTTTAAATTAAAACATTGATAATATTAACATTCAAACAAAATATACAAACAAAATGGTGGATCTCACCCTCCTTGTATCTCATGATCCCCCTCCTCTCGCTCTCTACTCTAATTAGACCCCCTCTCCTCTCTTCTCCTCACGTCAACCTCTCTCATGGTCCCCCCTCTCTCCTCATATCTCACCCTCTGGTGCCCCTTTCCCTCCTCACGTCCTACTTTTCTCTTTCCCAACGTTTCTCTTTCTTTACATGTATATACGCATGAACAAAGGAAAAATATAATGAAAATAAAGTATCACTTCTTATGAACAAAGTATCACTTCTTTCAAAATAAATATCACTTCAATGAGTAAAGTATCACATTAGACTCGAAAAATAATACTTTTTATCGGAATAAAGTATCGCTTCTTATGAAAACTATCACTTTTATTTAAAAAAAATAGTAATTCTTATGGAACAAAGTAGGTCCCAAGGGGTGTCAGTTAAGTTTTGAAGGTGGTAGGGGTGGAATAGACTTAACTAATATTTTGATTTTGATCAAATTTGGATTTGTCACAAGAAATCAGCTAAGTCTCTTGAGAGACAGTTGAATCAAACTTCAGCAGGAGAATTAACCACTCATCAGACTCCAGTGATCCATTGATAGAGTAACTCAGATGAATAAAGCTAGCTTTTTATAAACTCGGCTTTCTTAGTTTTTTAACAACAAAAGTCGTATCACCCTTTTTAAGATAGGTTACCAACAATTGTTTTAGTCTTACTTATTATCAGTTGGATAAGAAAATAAGTACATGTAATTAAATATGCAGAAATTAAATGTGCTGAAAATAAATGACATGTATAATTTAGGGGAAAAACACTTTGCCATCGAATCTGGGAGGAATATTCCACGGTGCTACTTAGTGGGTACAGTGCAAATCATGTGAACTTTGGTGGGCAATGTGTAACGAAAATTAGTTTGGTGGGTAAAGTGCAAAAACGGTCATAGTTCAGATGGCAAAGTGTTTTTCCCCTATGATTTATAGTTGTTTGAGGATGTGGTAATTTCTCTACTTTACTCTTCTCCGTCTAGGAGGAATGTACTAATGCAACTTGACTTGTTACATGAGTCCAAATACAGTCTGAGTAAGCATGGATCACACATCTAGCTTCACTCCTGGGAATCAACTCTTTGTAAGGCAATTGTCTCACTACTTCAGCTATTCAAAATTTTCAGACTTGATCACGTAGCCCTCCTCAGATTTAAACTAGGTTCTAACTTGAACCTCAATGCACTTCCTTCACTTCATGGAAGTCAAGACGCCTTGTTCTTTTGAACAATTTCCTCTTCAACTTGAAGTGTATCTTCCTTCTTTCACTCGGTTGTGTTGGATAGAATTACTTCGAATTTTAGGCCTGAAGATTTGAAATTTTAGCTAGAGAGAGAGTATTGCAAATGATTGCTTGAATGCTCAGATTTCTCTTATGGGTCATGTATCTCGTGCGTCTAATATTCTCTCTGAAAAGTCTTTTATAGTGAGAGTTTGAAATTTGTTACGTTGAAGAGATCGACAAATTCAAGCTTCACTTCTTGTTTATTGAATTGTCTTATTCAACAACATGTGATGAATATTTTTCAAAGTTTAAAGTTTTCTGCATAATTCAGAAAAGATGGCAGGTCTCAGTGGGTTCCCATTGGTTTGTTCTCATTGCACACTTCTGCATAGAGCACTTTTATGTTGCAGTTTATATGTACTTATTATTAAAATACGTATCTCTTTTGATTTTAGTGGAACTGGCCCATTCTGAGTTGACTTGATTTCTTAAGCTGCTTTACGCCAAATGCTCCTCGATCCTTAGATGACTCTACTATAAGTCTACTGAATGACTCAACAACTTTACTTGATTGAACTTCTTCTTGGCTACTCAGCTGCGATATAACTGAATCATCTCTACTATTCTTCAGCAAGCCTTCTTCATCAACTTAGCTGCTCAATAACTCAACTTAAATTCTAACTATTACAAAGTTGAAATAAAACACAAAATGGGATGCCAACTTTCTAATCTAAGTTTTCTAAGCGCCATCAATATATATAAAAATAAATTTCCTAATAATTTCTCCCGTTTTGATGGTGCAAAAACATAAGTAAATCATAATGTGTAGAAACAAAATAATTGAAAAGAATGTTCATTTTATTAATGAATCATTCAACACTTACATTAATTTTGTATATTTACAAAGAAATTGTAATAATATAGCAAAAATTTTAGATAACTATCTTCTAGCGCATTTGTTGTCTCTCCCTTCTTTCTCAGTCTCTCGCTTTGATGATCGTCTTCAACTCTCCTCCTTCTATATTCTTCTTCTCTTCTCTTCCTCTTCTCATAGTCAACTTTTAGTTTTTCATCCTCCATTCTGTATATCCTTTGAGCATCTTCTTCACATTTTCGTGCAAGCTCTGCTTTTCCAGCGATAAGCTTCCTCAAAGCCCATCCAATATACGAACTCCTTTTCAGAGTATTGGTTGATATGATTCCACTTTGTCTCCTTAGTGGAGAGATTTTGCCTCTCCCACCAGACCTGGAATCTCTTCTTTGACCTCTGTCTTGGCCGCTTCCCGTGGGAGTTTGACTGGGCTGACATTTTGGAAGCCTACTAACTCTTGGATGACTTTCCTTGAGTTGGTTGTTTCCTGGTCTTTTCAACATCTCTTAAGCCATTCTCCGATACAAGTCCCATGCTTCTGCTAACTCCATTCCTCATAGAATCCCTCTAACAGAGGAGTATCAAACTCTTCAGTGTACCTTTCATCCGATGGATCTCCAAAGAGTAGCTTCTTCACTTGGGAATTTGCCTGCTAGAAGACCTCAAAATATGACTTTAAACTTCTCGATTCTGTCCTCTTAACTTTTGTTGAGCTTTTAATTTCAGCCTTATTCTTGTTAAAAGATAACTCAACTTTTTCTTCAGCTCACAGGTCTTGAGGTAGTTGCGAATGGATTAAGGTGGTGCCTTTGGATTTGATAACTATCATCATAGGGGGCTTTTTCCCACCTATCTTCCCCTCTTTTGGCATCATCACATTGAGAGGATCTTTGTGGCTTCTCCTGGGACTCAACTTCTTCACGAGATGCCTGTCCTGCTACTTCAACTCCTTCAGACTTTTGGATTTGATCACACAACCTTGTAACATCCAAAGATTCTGGTTCGAACTGGAACCTTACTACACTTCCTTCAACCTTGGATATGCTGACCCCTTATCTTTCAACAAAGAACTTCATTCAACCTTGGATATGCAGACCCCTTATCTTTCAACAAAGAACTTTCTTCAACCTTGGATATGCAGACCCCTTATCTTTCAACAAAGATTTCCTCTTAAACAATTTGAACTTGTCTTTCTTTGACTGAGTGTACTGAATCGATTTCTATCGAGTTTTAGGCTTGAGGAGAGAATATAATGCTTGAGAGTAGTTTTTTCTCTTTCAGATAGCTTGGATGCTCTTGTGTGTCTATTGCTTCATTTTTTTTCTCCCAGGTGTATTCATTGGCCTTTTATAGTGTTTAATTGAGAAATATATCCATTGACAAGATAGTGTAGGTCCCAAGGGGTGATGTGTAAGGTTTACAAGGGAGGGATTGAATAAACCTTACCAGCATTTTGATTTAGTCCTTTTGAAATATTCTCAGAGTTAATACGAATCAATTGAGTTCTTGAGGGATAGCTATGTTGGCTTACACAGCAAAGTTACCCACTCATTAGATTCGACTGAGTTGTTGATAGTATAACTTAGCCCCTTTCAGCTAACACTTAAAATTATAGTTAATTTGGTTTTGTCAGCGGAAGAATTTTCACCCTTATGATTTTTAAACGCTTTTACAGCAGAGTATAACAGTTTTAACTTAGCAGCAGATATAAAATAATTGCATGAAATAAATGTGTTGAAAAGTAAATAGGACACAAGAAGTTTTTATAGCAGTGTGAGGATGTGGTAATTCCTCTAATCCACTCTTCTCCAACTCATGGAGGAATTCACTAAGAAACTTAAGTTTGGTTATAAAGCAGTTATTAGTCTGAGTCAGCTTTGATCACCCAGTCTGCTACTCCTGTGACTCAGATTCTTCACAGGGCAATTGTCCTGTTACTTTAACCTCCTTCAAACCTTTGAACTTGATCACTCAGCCCTCCAACAGGTTTATAGCACCGGTTCAGATTGGAACTTCACTACTTCTCCTTCAACCTTGGAGAGTAGACTACTTTGTTCTTGAAAACAATTTGTCCTGTTCAGATGTTGAAGTAATCTTTCTTTCACTAAGTGTGAGTGTGTTGGATTGAATTCCTTCGAAGTTAGGCTTGAGTATTTAATTTCTTTCAAAATCTTGAGGGAATTTGCAGGTTATTGCTTGATTGCTTGTATGCTTGTAATGAACTTGGTAACCTTCTCTGACTTGCTTCCTCAACCATTCATAGGGCACATTTGAATTATGTCCGTTGAAGAGATAAACATAAATTTCAAATTACACTCGTAGGTTGTTGGCTTGTCTTATCTTGCAGCATTGATGTGGATCATACCATGAATTAAATGCACTGCAATCTTTCCTTAATCTCAGAAGGTTTTCAGATACATCTCATTGGTTCCTTATTTTTTGCACTCTTTCAGCAAAGTAGCTTTGTTGTTGGCAGCCTGACACATGCCTATTTCCGGCAAAACCTTGATTATCTGGACAATAAATCTCTTTTCAGCTTTATTCAAGTTTTGTCTGCTGCATACCCCTTTGACTTTAGATTCCAATCATTTTTGAATGACTTAGTTGTCAGTCATCTGACTAAGATAACTTTTTTGTCATTTGACTGAGTCTTCACTTCGCTTCACACATCGGGGTCTTCTCTTCGATCTTTAGTTGAGTCTTATAATCTTTAGGTCAGCTGACTTCAACTCAGCTTATACAACCCTATCTACTACAAGTTGAATTACATAGAAAATGGGATGCCAACTTCCTAATCTATTTTTTACATGGTATCATCAAAATCAAATCATAAATTTCCGAAAATTTCCTCCTTTTTGATGATGCCAAAACCTAAATAAATACAACAAAGAAAATAGTGCAGTAACAAAGAATGTATGTGTAGAATATGTCAAATTTATTTGAACATAACATTCTTGTACTTTAAGCTTTCACAACGTATAACCAATATAACGTAATAGACCTATACATATATATACAAATGTGTCAGAGCTTTATCATATTACAATAAGTATTAGACCAAGTAGTTAAAATTGTGTGTATTTACAGCTAAGTAAAATACAATGAAGGTTCAGCCATCTTCAACACCTCGGCTGCTTCCTTCAGCTCTCTTCATCCTCAGTTCTTCTCCTATCTTCTTCTGCTCTTCTCTGTTTCCTATCTTCTTCCCCCCTCTTATTCTTCTCATAAGCTCTCTTGGCTGAAAGGTCTTCTCTCATCTGCCTTTCTTCCCATTTGTGATTGAGCCTTTCACTTTTTTCTTCATGCCTTCTCCTTGCTTCTTCATTTCTCTTCTCAACTACGAAATTGGCATGAGTATCAAACCCATCCCACTAGATAATCCCCTTCTTTTGTGGATCAACATACCGAATATCCTTTGGTTTTGGTTGTGATGGATTACATCTGCCTCTTCCACCACTGCCTAACCTTCCTCTTCCTCGCGACTCAGCTCCTCCTCTTGGAGTGTACTATACGGGTGCTTTGCCAGTAGTTGACTGCTCAAACTCTGCTTTCTATGAGCTGATTTACATAAGTCGAGTCCTTTCTCCTAATATAGATCCCACGCCTGGGGTAGAGTCATATTCTTGAAATATCCTTATGTAGTTAGAGTTTTAAACTCCTCTAGGGATCTCGACTCAGATCCTGCATCAGGCAATGTAAGCTCATGAGGGGGTCTCATAGCTAGGGAGTCCTTTAACAGTCCAGTTGGGGGGCCTTCTTACCTTGCAATAAAATCCTCAATTCTTCCTGAATGTTTCTCACCGACCTTCTCAAATTCTACTTCAATGGCTTGTCTGGACTTCTTGTATGCTAAATCAACTTTCTCTTTAATAGACATATTTTAAGGTAGCTGGCTCAGAATGGAAGCAATCACTTCACTTTGAAGAGGGGTCTTAGCAAGCATAACATTAAAGGGCAACTTATTAACATCACTACCTTCCCCCTTGCTGCTTGATTCCCACTTACTTCCACTTCCATCCTTATAACTGCCTTGCTTCTTACTTTCAACCTCCCTCTTTTTGGCATCATCACCAAGGGGTAGAACCAGTTGAGGGAAAACTCCTCCAAGGAGTAGATCCATCTTGCTATTGGTCATGTCCTGTTTTTCATGACTCTTGGAGTATGCTGCTCAAAATTCAGATCGCAGAGCCTTCGTCTCAACTGCCATCAACTTCATTTCTTTTTGGATCACCATGATCTCCGTATGCATGTTGGCCACTATTTTCTGAAGTTCTACCTTGTTTTGATCTTTGAGCAACTTCATATCGCTCTTGTGAGATTGATCCATCTTGAACATGTGGTTCTTTTGATGTTGTTGAAATTTGGTGTTGTTTGAGCTCCAGATTACCATTCTAGCGAAAAGAGATTTGAAGTATGTGACCTGCTCAAACCAAAGTGCTTTAGATTGTCCAATCCATTCCCTGTTTCTTAAAATGGTTACTCGAATGTCTCATGTGTTGTTTGCATCTCTGATTATCAAGATGTTAGTTGAATGTTGCGAATATACGTTCCATGTTCTCAATTTCTATACAAATGGCCTAGAAGGCTTTGTGAAAGTAGGTTGCATCAGCAGACTACTCTTCTGGTCACACAACATCGAAGTGAAACCCAATCAGCACCATTGTTGTATCAGCAAAAGTTCCAAGTTATTCAGATGGGACATGGATGATGTATTTTGCACGTTCAGTAGCTGACTCTACTTCCAAGGGTACATGAGCCTCGAAAGGAAAGTAGTCAGCAAATAAATGCTCCGGAAAAATAGGAATTTCCACATCCTCGACCTATTGAGCCTTTCCCTTTTCCTTTAACATTTCTTCAGCTCTGTGTACCTCAGTTGTCTCAGTGTCATTGGCATCTTGTGCAGATGTGTTAGCCTGCGGAGCTGACTGATTCTCAGCTATCTTAACAGCTTCATTGGCATAAGTGGTATCTTTATTTTGAGTTTTTTGTTTCTCGGTTGACTCATCAGTGTCATTGGAAGGTGATGGCACCATGGGAGGTGGTCCATCAACCGGTGTAAAATTTATTGGAGTAGCTTTGTCACTTGCTTGCGTCTGTTTTGCCAGTGCCTCCTCATCAGCTTTGTCATCAGATGATTTTGCAATAGGGTTGTACTCAGCTTCGTCGTCAATTCCTAATAATGCAACATTGACATTATCTTGGGAATTATGAAGAGCACTTACTTCCTCTTCTTCAATGAATTCTTCTTAAGGGGTTGGCACTTATTCTTCGACCTTCTTACCTTGGGAAGTCTTAACCTCCTCCAGGCTTTCATTACCCTATTTAGTGTGAGTTTTGCATGTATTTTGGGCATGATTTGGGCTAAAATGAGTTGATAAACATGCATTAGCTTAGTAATATGGGTCATGTTCTCAATGTTCGGAAAAGATATTACGCTTTGCTCATTTTGCAAGATAATAACGATGTTTGGAGCACTTTTATGGCAATTTGGAGCATTGTAGTATAAGACCGTCAAGAATTGTGCGATTACACGAAGTATGCAGCTGAACCGAGAAGAAGTCAGAAGAACCGGGCAAAAAAGAGCCAAGCACATGCAGCCTATGCAGTTAGGCATGACCCATGCGTGAGCCATATAGTAGGGATGGATTTTCAAATTGATGCACATGCTGGTCGTGTGTTTATGCACGGCCTGTGCATTTGCTCAAGGAAAAATTAAAGGTTCGACTTGATGCACGGGCAACCCGAGCGCCTTAGCATGGTCGTACGTCTGTGTGGTTTGCAGAGTTTCACTTCGTATCAACTTAGGTTTGGCCCAGGGATGTTATAAATTGAAAGGGGGCAGACCCATAAGAGAACACATATATTGTTACCCTAGAAAATAGAGAAAAGAGCATCTTTCTACGGAGGAATCAAGAGAAAGGTCAAGATTGCATCCACGCTTGAGGATTGAAGATTTGTTGGGAGATCATTGATTTCTTTGAGTTTTCCTTACTCTGTTGTATTCTTATTTTCATCTAGTTTGATATGGATCTGAATAATTTGTCTATGAATTATTCATTGCCCATGTCCGGCTAAACATCTTGTGATTTTGGGGTTTGGGATTAGGTTAATTAACTGTTGTTTGATGATTGATTTTAATTGAAGTTATTATTTTGAACAATATTCGAGTACTTTGCTTTATTAATTGTTTTATATGACCAATGATTTAGCATGTTTGATGTGTTGATTCATAATTCGAGAGATGAGTTTCAATACTAGATCTTGAGTACATGACATAAATATATATTTTATATGATTGAGAAGACTGTGATTATTTGTGAGGATTTGTTGATCCTATATGCTTTTGGGAGTTGTTTATCTTATGTTGAGTAGAGATGCTAGCATAGATAATTAACATGTTTATTGTGTCTGGAGAGAGAGGATAAATTACTTTTGTGATCATCATATAGGGAAGATAGATAATAACTTTGGCTTGATTAATCTGATAACAAGAGGATGATTAACTGAGACCATAACCCTAGAATCCATCCATTTACTAGATCTTTCAATCCTGACTCTTTGCTTTGTTATTTTAATGGAAAAATATTTTTAGTTTTATAATACAACAATCACAATTCGATCGTCTAAATAAAAACAGTACTATTATAATCTCAATAATTAGTACATTAATTTATTAGTCTTTGTGGGATCGACCTTGCTTACCATTAGGGGTATCAATTAGGTTCATCGGGTCGGGTTTGTGTTTGGTTTCAGGTTGATTTCTGGTTATGCTCAAAATACATTAACAATTAAGTAAAAAATAAGACAACTATATTTTAGACAAATTGGTAATTTTGTGTAGGGTTCGTGTTAATCGTGTTGTGGTTTGGGTCATGTTCGGGTTTCTCTCAGAAACTTTGGGTCAGGTTTTTGTTGGGTTCTTGTATTGGGTCAGAGATTGACACCCCTACTTACCATATATATTATCTACGTCGTTCACTTGCGGTGAAGCTAACAAATAAGGCGAATAGGTTTTTTTGGCGCCGTTGTCGATGACTAATTAAAACTTTATTACTAATATTGCAATAAATAGTGTTATTTTTAATTTAGACCTTTTTTATTTTTATTTTGTTAAGTTCTCTTCCTATAATGTTTGGTTTGTTTCTTTTAGTTGGTTCAGGTAGTGCATGAAGACTCGCTCCAAGCAAAGAGAATAGGAACCATTCATTTCGGAAGTTGAAGCTTTCGCCAGTCGAATAAGTGCAACTATGAGCAGAAAGAAATTTAGATCATACTATGGAGGTTGTGGATGAGAACAATGATAATAACAACCAGAACAATGGGAACAACAATCAGGTACCTTTGCCAGACGTTTCGGTAGTCCGGCAACAAGCGATTCACGATTATTTTTGCCCTAAGACAAATCACAAGTATGGTGGAATTGCTCATGTCCCAATTAATGCTAATAACTTTGAGTTAAAAATGACATTGATTTCGATGATTCAGCAGAACCAGTTTGGGGGATTTGCAACTGAGGATCCATAGTCAGTCTGCAGCTTGCATATAGATCATTCACGTATCCTGTGGGAATAATAGAAGATATGCTCGTGAAAGTCAATAAATTCATATTCCCCATGGATTTCCTAGTGCTTGACATGGAGGAAGATCGTGACATCCCACTGATACTTGGGCGTCCATTCCTAGCCACTGGAAAAGCCCTAATAGATGTGCAAAAGGGAGATGGCAAAATGGAGATTAGTTTGGTCGTACTACAGACTATGAAAATCATCACGGAAGATGAGAGCGTATACCTCTTCCAACAAAGAGCTGGACATCCATTCCCTTTTCCCCAACATTGCTCTCACCATTGTTGAGAAGATACATAATTGGGCAAACTTTCTACAGACCACCGATGTGCATGGACAAGTTATACAAAGAATGAGCGTGCGAAAAAAGCACACGAGTAGCTGGATTCTAGGATGAAGAAGATTTGGTGGTGGAGAAGATGGAGTATTTAGGCGATGAAGGGAGAGCCAGGCAAGATCCTTTACCAAGGGACGAGGACATCCCAGAGAATTCCCACAGAGGTGAGGATCGCGGGAGTCATGACTTCAATGATAGGCTATTGGCCCTAGAGGAGCGAGTTCAACTGCACCATGATGAATTTAGGGCATTTAGAACAGAGCAGCAGCAATGGAACTTGACAGCTAACATGAGCCAAGAGGATCATCGACATGATGAGAAAGATGACTCAGTGGCATATTTTCCCAAGGCCACTATTCACCACCACCAACTCAGTGTGTCAGGTTGTCTCCACACTTATTTTTGTATTGAAATTCTATCTTTCCCTGTGTACGATATAATTTCATTCAAGTTGGGGAGAGACATAGTTGTTTTTTATATGAAAGGTGTGGAGAGAACAAATAGTGCATTTCATATAGTTGCATGTAGAGAAGTTAGGTTGCATTACATTAGAAACATGTTTTGGGATGCGATTTGAGGGGTATTTTGAAAATTCTTATGTTGTTTTGATTTGGATGTTGAGTGCGAATTGATCAAGATGAGAATGGGTGATATGGAGCATGTGGATTTTGAGCCTTTAATGCTTTCATTATATGCAGACTTGTTTGTTTTGAGTGTATCATTCATGTTGTTAGAATTCTAGAACTTGCTCTGGTATCTCTGTCAAGACCACATGTTGTATGCAATTTGTTAAAATTATTTAAGCCTATTGCCTTATTATTTGATAGCCACATTTTCAGCCTTAACTTGATATTTCTTTTTCCCAAAACTTGAGCTTATAGCATTGAGTAAGTGGGTTGAATGAGGATGAACTTGAGGAAATCAATAATGTAGATGATTGTGTTAGAGTTTGTTTATGAGAACAAAAGAAAGAAAATAGAAAGAAAGGAATGCAATACGCACATAAATATACACAATTTCAAAAGGGTCTAATAATATCTAATTTCCCAATATTTTAAAGAAGGCATCATAAGACTCCAAATTTTCTAACTTCTCCGCCTTCTTGCAAAACCTGAATGAGTTGAATCATCCAGGAGTGCAAATTGTACAACTAACAACTATACCTTCTGATCATCTGCATAATACAATTAAAAAATTATAACTCAAAAGCAGGAAATAATTCAAATTTTAAAGACAACATAATAAAAAACTCAAAATAAATCCATCTAACAATTTTAAGTATTCAACAATACTTGAGATAATACTAACCAAAACATAATCCTAGCAAGCATTCCACCCACTCATTATGCACTTCATCGATTTCTTCGATGGAGTACTCACCCTTTGATTGCTATTAACAAAACACATGGATATTGTTAATAAAAACCAAGTGATAGATCATCCCAAGCTATTTGAAACATGCAATACGAAAGTGAGATTTTATAACCAATGATCGTAGCGAAAACTTGCCAGTGGTTGCAATTTTCTGAAATATTATGTCTTTCATGAACCGCATGACATAAAAGCCACATTGCTTCTCATCCGATTGCCGAGGTGCCTATGTTCAAAAATATTTGATAATTACTGATCCAAATACAAGAAATATAAATGCTAATTAATGACTATAACGTACCTTAACAATTTCCCATAGATAAAGTTTATTTCCTCTTCGTCCCTTCTCTGAATTATAAAGAACTTACGTATTGATGAGGCAAAACCTGAAAACCATAACCTAAATCCTAAGGATCGCAGACACTTCCAAAATGGTTAGGAATTAGTGCAACATAAATGTAATACTTTAACAAAGAGATGAGGCAAAAATCTCAAACTTCTCAATATATGAAGCTTCTGTGTGTAGTAGATCAAACATATTACATGCACATTTAGACTTTAAAATATCTAAAAATCAATCTCCAAGTGGTGAAAATGTGAAAAGTTTATAGTAGAATGACGAAGATATCTATATTAGAAAGAAAAAACATACAACTGCTAGGGATATCATTGACTTTTGTAATGACACCAAGCAAATAAGCTCCCGAGTACCTCCGGAAAAGAAACATGAAACTTCATAAGATAGAAAACCTACCCAACAAACTTATCAATAAATAATAATATATGCTAATTAAGCATTCTCGTAGCTAAAGTTAAACATAGGGATAATTAAAACCTCCCCGAGGTTTGGACTAAGTACAAAATAACCCAAATCCTTTCAAAATTTACAAAAAGCCCCTTGAATTTTGATTCGTCTTAAATTTTCCAACTTCATAAGTAACACCTATTTCAAATAAAAACCTGATGTTTTTTAGAGTATTACAATTATCTTCTTAAATTTAAGGCATAATCAAACCTAATAGACCTTTTTGTAATTTGAAAACATGTTTGTATTTTATTGTAATTAGGCTAAACCATAGGGGGTATTTTGTAGTTATCCCTTAAACACGTTAATTTTAAAAAATTCATTCTCTACACAAGAAGGAACTAGAGTCATGGATTCTGTTGGAACCTTGAATTATCAGCAGCATGATACATCAAGAAAAAGGGATGATAAGGCAATGTAGTGATAAGTTAGTTGAGTTATCTATATGACATTATTCATGACAACAACACTCCACATATTATGACAAGTGTCATCTATCCACATTATCATAGTATAATATTCCATCCGAGAATGTAGTGTTGAATTCTATAAATGTAGTCGTTATGTATTTGCAGAGAATATATATCAGAAAAATATATCCTAGTTCATCTCTCTTCAGAATTTCATTTTGTAGGAGAGGGACTACATTCTTTTGTTTGTTTGTATTTTTTTTTAAGGAACATCAGAGATGAATGCTTTTACAAATGCATTGGTATATAGTTTTTGCTGAATAATTCTTATATGTTGATTTCATTCTTTGGAATCATGATATTCAATTACATCCAACATAATTTTAAGAATATATATCATTATGCTCGAACAGAAAGAAGAAGAGAGTGAAACAAATATCATTAATATCACTTTAATCTAAAAGTCCTAAATCCAAACTAAAGTGAAAAACACACAAAGAAATATATTTCCTTTTGTTAGGTTTCATTTCACCAAAAACATCATTACCAGTGTACATGCACATAGTGACAAAAGACATGAAAAAATGAAAGGATAAAAATTCAAAACCATTGAAGACTTACAACAAGCCAAAGAAGACAACATTCTTGTGCTCGAAAAAAAACCATAAAACAAAACGCAATCAATACACCAATAATCAAAACCTCAAAACCTTAAAACAGATACCTAAATAGATATGGAGAGAGGGAAATGAGATAGTGGTGGCCGAAATGGTGGTTGAAGTAGCAAACCCTAAATCAGTGTGGTGCAGGAACCATCGGCGCGGTGGAGGGAGGACAACCCAGGAGACAAGGATAACTGTCGGATTATAAAACTTCAAATGTTGGGCAACCCAACCTAGCTATACTTCCGATGGTTGAAGGCTAGAGAAGGGTTTGAGGAAGAAGGTTTTTTCTTTTTGCTGAGAATTATAAGTGTCAAAGGCTTGGGATGTGTCTGTGTGAAGGAGTTATTTTGGGGGAAATCCTCTAAGGAGAATATTAATTCGGGAAAATTAATTTTTGTAAAAGTGATAAATATTGAGTAATAACATCTAATTTAAACAAATGATGTTAATAGTGATGTTATAAACCAATAAAGGGTGGACAAAGATATCTCCTGGGACAACCGATTTTAAAATTGATGTTATAAAGCAAGAAATGGATGGTGTAGGGCCCAAGGGGTGTGATGTATGGTTTAGAAGGGGGGAGGGGTTGAATAAACCTTACCAAATTTTCACTATTTAGTCTTTTTAAGAAATTGAAAAGAGTTGGCTCAAATGAGTTAAGTCCTTGGGAGTTAGCTAAGTTGGCTATCTTTAGATAAGTTACTCACTCAACAAACTCGACTGAGCTGTTGATAGCATAACTCGGCTGAGTCAGCAAACACATAACTTTTTAGATGTTTTGTTTTTTAACAGCGGAATATTCAACACCCTTTGAGAAATTTAAGCACGTTTTAACACTTGTTTTAGTGCTTGTTATTACTATTGGATAGCAGATCAACTTGTCAGTTGATATAGAAATTATAAGCAGGAAAGTAAAATGTTGAAAGTAAATGACACAAGTATTTTATAATGGTTCGAGGATGGGGTAATTCCTCTAATCCACTCTTCTCCAACCCCTGGAAGAATCCACTAAGTAATAGATCAGTTTACAAAGCGGTTCTTCAGTCTGGAGACAACCTTAATCACACAGCTGACTTCTCCTGCGACTCAACACCACAACAAAAATGGTAATACACAACACAATAAAGATAACGGTGTAATTCTAAATTGTTGTCTTTCATGTAATACACTACAGTTTCATGAAAACTGTAGTCTTTGAGCGGACCTTTTTGTAGAGACAACGGTTAATAAGCAACCGTTGTGTATTGGCGGAATTTTTAGAAAATGACAATGGTTTTTACAACAGTTTCTGGGGCAGCGTTGTATTTGTTTAAAACAACAATGTGTTTACAACGGTTTTATAAACCGTTGTATATCAGCGGATTTTTTTTAAAACAACATGGTTGACCAAAACCCCTTATAAATTTACGCCTTTTTATAAATAATAATGTTTTCATGAAAGTGTAGTATATTTGCGTGTTTTGTAATTGACAACGGGTGTAATAATTATTTTAGAAAATCATTTTATATTAACGGATTTTTTTGAAACAATAACTAATTGTACAACAATTTACCAGCAGTTCGTGAATAACGGATTGTACAATGGTTTACCAAAACTATTATATAATATATATAAGGGATAATTACAAAAAACCCCAGCTGACATTTAAAATTACAAAAAGTACCCGTGATGTTTGATTTTTAATAAAAATTAAAGGATAAAGTGTAATATTTTTATAAATATGGTGGGGGAGTTTGAAATATTTTTTGGTTATGAATGGGGTAATAGACAAAATAAAACCTCAAGGATATTTTTTGTAATTTTGAAAGTTAACTGAGTTTTTTGTAATTATGTTAAACCTCAAGGGTACTTTTTCTAATTAATTCTATATAATATTAATGTTTTTATTAGAGGCAGGAAGGTGTTAGCCCGCCCAAGAGAGAAAATCAGGTCGGGCAAGAATTCCATTGGGCTGTAATTTTGGAGGCCCAAGCCCGACCCAATACATGAAAATACAAATAAAATGGGCCACATCAGTCCGACCCGGGATTTCGAGCCTAATGGGCCGAGCCAAATATGCTTGGGATCATTTTAGGCCTATAAAATCACAGCCCGACCCTGCCCTATCATCTTGGTGGGCCAATTTTGATAACTTTAGTTTTTATAAACGACAATGTTTTGACGAAACCGTTTTGTATTAACCTGACTTTTAAAATGACAATGAACGAGTTTCACAACGGTTTCCGTTATATACAACATCTTTTTATAAATGTGTGGCAATGATTTGAAAAACCATTGTATAAAGTCTTAAACATAGATTTCTAGTTTATAGTTAATTAAATGATATTTTAACCTAATTAACAAAATTCTTCCAATTATAATAATTCCTATTTATTTATTTTTAATATAAATTAAATAAAATATCAATTAATTACCTTAATTAGTTAATCAAATACAACTCTGAACACGTCAACTTTCCTAAACATTCACCCTCTACTCATGTAATATCTTAATACATTTTATTTAAACATTTTATCATTATATGTATATTGTTAATCCTATTGTTATTATTGTTAGGTTGTAAATTAATTATCTATCTTTCCATCTCCTGTAAAACTGTACGTTCTGCACTCCCATCTAGCTATATCTGAAAGGAAAAAAACCACGAGAATTTCTCAAAGAAGGAAAATCAAATGAACACGGTCTCTACCTTTTCACCAGAATTCCTCTCACGCGATCCCAAAAATCACCGTCTTCTCTGGAAAGCAGAAAGTAGAAACTTCTCCTCGGCTTCTCCGGAAAAGCGTACAATCGATCTTGTTGATTATCTTCTCATCAATCCCAAATTGTCATCTTCTCCGGAAATCAGAAAGCTCATCGGCTTCTTCAAAATTCCGACCGCTGGTTCTTTCTTATTTATTATAGAAGGTATCCCAAAATCCCTAAAATTAGAAAATACTAACCCCCAAATTTAATTCCAATTAATCCAAACCTAATTTAATCTATTGTCAGACTCCATTGTTATCTATAGTTATGATTTTTGATTTTTTTATATGATGATTTTCTTTGTTGAATGTGTCTGCTAATTTGATTTTTAGTGTTAATAATATTATGTTTCTATTGTTTGGTTTTTCTGGTTTCTCCCTTTGGCATGCTTCTGGTTCTTTTCGAGTTTGGGATGATATCTTCCTATTTTGAGTTGGATCAAGCAATTGTGTATCCATGTACGCCTGTAAAGAAGTCGAATGTACCATACTAGAAATTAAATATAGTCAGAGATCACACTAAATTTTCTTTTTCTTTTTTTTTTGGGGGTTTGAGGGGCGAAGATATGTAAAATAGTTACTGCACTGTTTGTTCGTTATATCATATCCTCCCCTGTATTTCTTTAAATCATCTAAAGGGTCTACTCTAATAGTATTATCATCCGATCGTCTACTTGAGCCTGAAACATTATTTGCTTCAGCCGAAAATCGTCCTGGGGAAAATCAGAAAGCCATCTAATTATACTTTTGCCAGTTTCTATATATTTAAGGTACAAAAGGGTTCAAATCAAAATTAAGCTAAGGTAGAAGAGAGCTTTTGTGTTTTCCAGATTTAAACTTCAAAGCAGAAGAGAGATTAAGTCATCTGTGAATTACCTGATTCAGAAGTGCTTGGTATAGCTGCAAGGTGTTGGAAGTTTAAGGCCATGAGCATGCTAACGAGTAGTAGTAGATGAGGTGCACAACGATTAATTGAGCCCATTTCTTTTAATCTGTCAGGGAAAGTTAACTATTGATTGATGTATTGGTAATGGTTTGTATAACAAGTTAACCAGATCATGTTATTGGCAGTAATAATAATCAAGTACTTAACCCTGCAAATAAGAATCCTTCAAATCAATTTATTTAATCAACTTATTATATATCATCTTTTTTTTTAAGGATTGTCCATCGGATTTCAATGCAACTACCATTTCTTTCATACTCTGAGCTCTTTGCAAATTCTTATTTAAATTGTACCGGGTTTATTTTGCATACTTGTATATGTTTTAAATAATAAATATTTAAGAGTTTTCATGGTTGGCTTTGGACTAGATCATTTTGACTTTGATTAGAAATAAATGGAATTCTAAAATCTGTAGCTAATAACAATTAAAACTTGTTATCCAGTGTTTTTATTCCTTGTTGGTTGGCTTGCCTACCTCTATTAGCTGTTAGCTCTTTTATTTACAATTCGTAAACTAGAATTGTTTACTGCTGTTCTGAATTGCTTTTGATGCTTTAGGGTAAACCAGTTCCATTGACTTGGAATCATGCATTAATGTGGCATTTGGTACAGTTGTTAAGGTTGGTAGAGTTGATGAGAATCTTAATAGTGCTCCATTACATAAAAATTGCATGGGTGTTGCAATTGATGAAGCATTAGATGAATCGGTCTATTTGCCAATTCCAACTCAAGTGCATGTCTTAATTAGCGTTGGTGATGTTGTAGGGTCCCATGTGTCTTGGCCTATATATACATTTGATAGAGACACAAGACGAGGTCAATGTCACACTATATTTTAATTTAATTGTCAATAATAACTTAGTATTTCCTATCTAACAATGTTTACTTGCAATTATTAGAGGCCTCGCATGAAGAAAATTAATCATCAAGAAAAGAGGCCTCGATTGTAATCAGCAATTGTAGAATCATCATGTTTGTCTAAATCATATTCGATGTTATACCGTTATTGCAAGCTTGCTCTTAAAGGTGGCGAGGATATATAATTGAGGCTAGATTATGATGTATTTGGTGCTAAGTCCGTATGCCATGTTCACCTTGCAGACATCATTCCTTTCTGCGACTTGAAGCCGATTTCGTACAATTGTATAGTTGTGTACATATGGTATGATGTTTTGACATACTAGGACATTGACTGTTGATTTATAAGTTATATATACATATATATATCATTTTTTCTTTTTAGTATTTTTCTTAAATGATAGACATTTTTACAGAAAGATGAAGAAGAGAACAAGCTCGATAGGTTTAGATTTGTGGATCCATATCTTGTGGGGAGTCATCATACACAAGCTCGAGAGGTTTAGATGCACTAAATGTGTATCAATTCTTATGAAGGGCCTTAAAAGATTTAACATGGAGATCAACAAACACCGAAAAAAACTACCTTTATGGGAAAACGTCAAGGTATTTGTACTAGTAATTTAACTCATAATTGTTGGCATGTATGTATCCAATTAAGTCATTAACTGTGTATATATTTTCTTAGGCACATAGGCTCCCATTTAGCCTAATCAAAAATAGTGTGGTTTCTTCATCATGCGATATATGAGACAAATTATTGAAGGCGATGCATCTAGTGATAAGTCCTCGCTCCGAAAAATAGTAATTTTATAAATATTTTCAGATTTGCTTATTTAAAATATTTATAAAATTTCTTATTTCATATATTTCACTCGTATATTCTATATATTTGTTCACAATTCACGAAAGTTGGGTACTCTAAAGAAGATATTGATGAAGTACGTGCAGTGTGGGCAGAATGCCTACAAGATCACATATCTGATGAGTAGGGAAAGGTTTATTCATAACTCTTTTGATTATAAGTTGATATGTGCATTGAAATTATTGGTCGAATTTATTGTTGAAAAAGCTATATCCGGAAGGGTTAGAGTTGATATATTTGCATAAATTAAATAGAGAAACTAAACTAAGTTGCAAAATAAGACAAAAAGGTTTGCAAGAAAAAGGGGTGGGAGTGATGTATCACAATTAAGTGTTGTTTTTTTTTTTTTTGGGAAAATTTGGTTTTCGATTTGGTTTATGCGTCGGGTTTCAGTTCAGTTTTTTTGAAGTTTGAACCTATTGATTTGTTGTTGCCATTGGTTTATGCAGTGATGTGATTAGCGATCCATAGGTTTTGTGTTTATGGGGCTATTTAGTATGTAGATTCTCATTGAAAATGCATTCTGGCATTGAATATGAAATTATGTTTAATATTTATTGATAATGTTGATAGGGTAAGTACATGTGAAACAAAAGAATTGTAGCAATTACTCTTTAACTCCTTTAGGCATCACACCTATGGTTGGTATATATGCAACTCGAAAGCCACAAATTGCTTGCAAAATTCTGAATGCTTTATTAGTGCCGAGACTGAAAACCTTACAGGAGTTTAGATAGCTTTCAAGATGCATATACTAGTAAGATAATCTTCATTTACATGGAACTTGGTAAGGGTTTTTGTCAATTGAAACTAGACATTCTTATATAAGTAAAATCATTAACCCTAGAAGTATTTTTTGTGAATTCTGGAAAATTATTAAAGTATCTGTTGCTTTGAACTACTGAAAATAGAGATTTGTTCTTTCGTTAATATAAATAGGTGATCTATGGCAGATATTTGAATTATGATCCATACATGTCCACGTTAAATGTCTTGATAAATGAGCAATTATATGTCATATTTAGTTTTTTTCACCAGTTGCACACACACACACACACACACACACACATATATATATATATATATATATATTGAGCAGTGCAGAATATATATAATAATATATATTTGTTGTGTGCATGCAGTTGAATTTTCTGGAAGTGGTCGAAGGGAAAAGAGTTTTGAAGCTAAGAAGCAACATTTGCGCTTGATGTTGAGCAAATTTTAGCTTTTCTCTATCTTTGGGAGCAATATAACATTCTTACTCTGAATTATATTTTTTCACTTGATGTTAATTAATTTGCAACTCTTGATGTTAGGTACATTTCTTGATATTATGTTTATTTTAGACATTATATATATTGAATTTGAAGTGTTGTTAGTTTAATTTGATGGTTTTATTTAGTTTTAATTTGTAAGTTTAAATTGTGCTGTAATAGGATAATGTGAATTATATATAATAATAAACCAGGCTATATATACGCAACAATTATAACAAATAGAAAAGATACTAAATTTAAAACCGTTGTGAAACAAAACAAATACAATGGTTGACAGAGGTGTCCGCATAAAATGGCGATGGGCAAAAACCGTTGTGAAACAAAACAATCACAATAGTTTGCAATCGTTTTCTTTGACCAAAACGACAATGGTGTTACATGTTGTCTTTTACAAAATGAACAGTTGTAGATGGAGGCGTTGTAAAAAAATGACCAAACGACAACGGTTTTAACCCGTTGTATATGTCTACACGACAATGATTGTGCAACGGTTTCTAATCATTGTCTTGTACCAGAACAACGACAATTGGGAATCGTTGTTATTTATTGTCAATGACAATGATCTTAACCGTTGTCATTATACCTATAACACAATGGTTATAAACTGTTGTAATTAACAGAAAAGACAACGAGATTTAACCGTTGTCGTTGTGGTACCTCTTTCACAACGCCTTTATACATAATGGTTTTTATGCTTAATAGACAATAGATAAAATTCGTTGTGTAATAGCAATTTTCTTGTAGTGCAACTACCTTGCTACTTCAGCTCTCTTCAAGTCCTTGGATTTGTTCACACAACGCACTCCAACAAACTTGATCCTTCTGATTCAACCTTGAACCTTAATACAACTCCTTCATCTTGGAGAGTAAACCCATATTTTGTTCTTGAAACTTGTTCCTCTTCAACTTGTTGAGGTAATGTTTCCTTCACAATATGTGTTGGACATAATTACTTCGATGTTTGGCTTGAGGAATTTTCTTGATAAGCTTAGAGAGAATGTATTAGAGATTTTTGCTTGCCCCCAGTGACTTAAAAATTTTAATATCTCGTGTGTCATCTATATCTCTCTTGCTTCCTCAGCCTTTTATAGTGTTCATTTGAAAATTTTCCCATTGAAGAGATAGGCGATTTTCAAATGACACATTGTTGATAGTTGGCTTGTCTTGTCTTGATTTTTCAACACGTGATGGAGACTCTTCCTCGTATTAATGAATATTCAACCTTTCAGAGTCTGACACATGTTTCAGTGATTCCCATTAGTTTATTCATTTTGCACACTTCTGGGTTGAGCACTTTAAGACATGGCAACATGGAGGTATTACTAAATTAAGTAATAACCTTGACTTCTGTGCAACGGGTTTATCTCAGTCGACTTGACTGGATAACTGCCTTTACCCCTTTTGACTTGAGTGAACTCTCAATCATTTGAACATCACTCATCTGTCCATTCAACTGATATTCTTGACTGATACTTCAACGTTCTTCACTCAGCTATTCCTTAGTTGAGTCTTCTTAAGTCGACTCATAGTCTCCTTTTTGACTTTACTAGCTGACACACACTTGGGTCTTCATTCTTGCTTCCAGTTGACTTCTTGTATTCTTCGACATAGCCGACTCCACTCAGATCTTCCAGTCCTATCTATTAACATAGAAAATACAAGAAAAAATGGGGTGTCAACTTTGTAATTTAAGTTTTACATGGTATCATCAAAATCCATAATAAATTTCCTAACAATCTCCTCATTTTTTATGATGCCAAAACTTAAATTAAGTGAACATAAATAAAAGCAGTGTCATAACAAAGAATTTATTCTTTGAATAATCAGTTTTATTCTTGTCCTTTACGAAGTTGTTTACATCAATTATCATAGCTTATACAACTATTGCATTACAACATGTATCTAAGCTAAGTTACAATTGGTATCAGAGTAAATATTACAAGGAAAATATCAGAGCTATGTTATCAAGGAAAACTTAGATCTATGTATTTACAACTAAGTAAAATACACGAAGGGGTTGCAGCCGTCTTCAATAGCTTAGATGCTTCCTTCTTCTCTCTTCTTCATTAGCTCTTCTTCTGTCCTCGTCAACTCTCCTCCTCTTCCTTTCCTTTTCCTCATTCTTCTTCTTCTTCTCATATGCTCGCCTTGAAGTACGGTCATCCCTATGCTGCCTTTCCTCCCATTTTCGAGTAGGCCTTTCATTATCAACCTCTTGTCTTGTGATTGCTTCAGCATTCTTGCGTACAATGAGGGCAACATTCATGGCAATCATCACTAGTTTCTATCTAGGTTTGCAAGATGATCAAATGCAGCCCAGCATATGAATCCTTTATTCTCCATATCAACATACTTAATGTCTGTTGATCTTAACCGCGGTTGAATACTTCTCCCACTGCCACCATGTCTTCCCTTTCCCGACTCAGCTCCTCTTCCTCTAGGAGTGTACTGTACTGGAGCTTTTGATTTTCCAGCTGAGTGACTGCTGGAACTTGGCTGCTTATTAGCCGATTTGCATATTTCGAGGCCTTTCTTATAGTACACATCTCATGCCTGAGGTAGAGTCATATCTTGAAAATATCCTTAGGCCTCTAGAGTTTGGAACTCATCTAATGATCTGTGCTCACATCCAGCATCAGGCATGGCATGCCTCTAGGGGGTTTATTGCAGGGTAATCTCTTCTGGCTGGAGGACCATCATACTGTTTTCTGATACATTGAATGCACACAGACTGCTTATCAACGATATTCTCAAATTCAGCTTCGATGGCTTTCCTCGACTCTTTGTATGCCATACAACTCTTTTAGCAACTTACTGAGAATCAAAGCTGTGATTTCTCCTTGTTGTGGGGTTTCGGCAAACATAAGTTTCAATGGGGGGTTCTTCGAGCTTCCTTCCCCCTTTGCTGATTCTCTCTTCTTCTCCTTCTTATGACTCCCTTTTCCCGCCTCATCTTTCCCCCTTTTGGCATCATCACCAAAAAAATAGGGTCAGGTCGCGAAACATACCACTTAGAATGAAGTCTAGTCGGTTGTTTGTGTAAGTCCAAGTGGCTACGATAATATAGAGGGGTGGTGCATAGATTATGCCCATTTTCTCGATTATGCCCTTGTTTCGAATGAATAAGCTAAGACAAGAATGGAAGAGCGGGAAGTAAACAACACACGTCGATTTATAGAGGTTCAACCCATCTAGGGCCTAATCCTATACCACTCCAGTATCTCTGGGATGGATTTCAAAAATAAAAAGAATTTTATAGTTAGTGAAAGTCTTGGGCTATTACAACAAGAATGTGAAAGTGAAGAACAAACTATTTGCTTGATATATCTCTTGTTGTGTTGTAGTGTATTGTCTTGTTTTGTTGCTTCAAATCTTTCTCTATTTACAGGAGAGGTATTGGATTTGATTTCCATACATAGGCTCCTTCTTGGAGATTGATATCTACAAAAAATTGCAATTAAAATCAAGATTATAGTTGTTAGAAATCAATTCCATAATTTCATGAAAAGTTGTCTGATGGTTCAACGGATAGTTTGCTTTGAAAACCATAGGGCGACCGGTCGAATAGAAATAAGAATTTGAAAAATATCACAAAACATACATAGGGTGACCGGTCGATATGGGGTCTGACCGGTCGAACCATTATTGGACCAGTCCGGCTCGTTCAAAATGTAATACATAGAGTTTGACACATTTCAAACCAACACAGACACCGGGTCAACCTCTTGAAGAAATGCGACGGTCTCGTTTCTGTTTCAAAAATCAATTTCAGACACGAGTTGTCCTATAGGGCGACCGGTCGAACACGCGACAAAAGTGTTGTCCAATTTTGGTCGAAAATAAACTTCAAGAAATACTCCAAAAAATTAGTGAAACATTTTAGATAGATCGGGAGTATTTGAACAACATTTAGAAACATTGTTTTGGTGTAAAAACACAGTTAAAAACAAAATCATCAAAATGATGATAAAAAACATTTATCTAACAAACTCTCCCTTTTTGATGATTACAAAGCAAAATAATTTTAAGAGGTTGCTTTTGAAAACAAATTTTCCGGTAAAAAATACTATCCATTTTAAACAACTTTCCATGCATAATAGTCACAATGATGGGAGTAAATATTTTCAAAAATATTTGTAAAATCTCCCCCTTTCAACATGCACAACAAGATTAATGAAGAATCAAACATATAAAAGCTAAAAGCTCAGCTTTTCAACTTTGAGCTCAAATAACAAGAGCTTAGAAGCTCCCCCTGTCAAAGAGAACATATTACACAGGTATACAAGTCCATCATATAACCATTGGACTAAGTATCATCCACAACTTTTGGCTTTTACTAGCCACAACTTAAAGCTTTTTTTGCGAGCTTTTTCTAACTTCTTTAAGCTAATGAGCTTGTTTCTTGCTTCTCCCCTTTTGGAATAATCGAAAAGAATGTTAGCACGATAAAAACATCATATAATAATATCAAAGTGCGCAAATGAATCGATTTATCAAGCTTTTAGAACAATTAAGCTAAAATTTCAAATAAAAGGGAGAAGTCGATCATTTGACTAGCAAAAGCTCACTTGATTAGCAAAACATGATCTCTATAAACTTATAAGACTTTTGAAATCGAGAGAATTATGTAATTTAAGAAATTTTCATTTAAACATTTCATCGAACACTTAGCGGGCGTCAAATAACAAAGAAGATGTATATAGCCCTCGTAAATGCAATCAAGCCCAATTTCATCACCAAATTGCAATTTTACAACATCCAATCAACAAGAATCAATATGCCCATCTCAAATATATATGAATTATATCAATATATTAACATTAAACCAAGTTCTCAAGGGTTCAACCCAATTGAGATAAAGGAGAAAAATTCTTACCAATTAATCGATAAAGATGAGCAACAATGATGATAAACAAGCGATATGAAGTCCAAGATATATAAATTATACAACAAAATTCATTTTGAGTGAATTGTGTGTGAAAATAGCAAAGTGGCCGAAAAATGGAGGGGTAGAGCCAAAATGGCTAAGTCTGGGAACATAATGCATTTTATCCAAAAAATTGACAATGTCGACCGGTCCAAGGTGATGTCGACCATTCGAAGATGAGGTCAACCGATTGACCTTACTTAGTTTGATAACTGGAGCAGTCTGTTTAATATTTTCCAAAAATCCGATTTTTCATCCCTAAGTTTTTAAAACGTGCAAATTGCAAACATAGACCTCATTCAATATACATTATGCCTAACTGAGCTCGTATTGAATCAAAAGTATCAGAGGATAGCGGTTTTGTAAAAATATCCGCTAATTGATCTTGAGATGGAACAAAAGACATCTCAACTTTTTGTTTGGAAAAACAAACCCTTAGAAAATGATGATGAACCTCAATATGTTTAGTACGATTATGATGAATCAGGTCTTGAGCAATATTTATAGCGGACGTGTTATCACAAAAAATAGGAACATTTTCAAAAGAACATTTATAGTCCGCTAAGGTTTGTTTCATCTAAAGCAATTGAGTACGACAAAGGGCCACATAAATATATTCAGCTTCGGCCGTTGAAAGTGAAACACAATTTTGTTTTTTTGAAAACCAGGATACTAGGCAATCGCGTAAAAATTGACATGATCCGGAAGTACTCTTACGATCATCAATATTTCCCACATAGTCCGAATCACTATATCCTTTAAGAGAAAAATTTTCATTCTTTGGATAAAATAAACCATATTGAATAGTCCCTTTCAAATATCGAAAAATCTTTTTAACGGCACTCATATGAGATTCTTTGGGATTGCTTTGAAAACGAGCACATAGGCATACAACATGAAGAATATCTGGTCTACTTGCGGTTAAATAAATTAAACTACCAATCATACCTCGATACTTGGATTCATCAACCGACTTGTCTTTTTCATCCTTGTCTATCTTGATATTTGTGGCCATAGGAGTAGTGACGATTCTTCCTTCTTTAATGCAAAACTTCTTTAGAAGTTCTTTTGTGTACTTTGATTGTGAAATGTAAATACCTTCTTGGCATTCCTTAATTTGAAGTCCAAGGAAGAAATTGAGCTCCCCCATCATACCCATCTCGAATTCACCTTGCATTAACTTAGAAAATTTCTTGTACAAGGATTCATTATTAGCACCAAATATAATGTCATCAACATAAATTTGAACTAATAAGCAATCTTGCCCTTTTTCAAAAACAAAGAGAGTATTATCAACTTTACCTCTTGTAAATCCATTTTGCAAAAAAAAATAGCTAAGTCTATCATACTATGTATGGGGTGCTTGTTTTAAACCATATAAGGCCTTTTTAAGTTTATAAACATCATTAGGCCTAGAAAATTTTTCAAGCCCCGGAGGTTGTTTTACATAGACTTCTTCTTCAATAAAACCATTTAGAAAGGCGGATTTAACATCCATTTGGTAAAGCTTGAAATTTTTAAAATAAGAATAGGCAAGTAAAATACGAATAGCTGCTAAACGTGCTACGGGTGCAAAAGTTTCATCATAATCAATACCTTCTTCTTGAAAATACCCTTGAGCTACTATCTGTTAGGAAATTTACTGTTTAGATTTTGATGAATGCCATGTAAAACTTAGACTAGAAAGTTGGCACCCCATTTTCTTTGTAACTTTCATTGTAATAGATAAAGCTGGAAGAGCTGAGTCAAGTCAGCCATGCCTTGAAGTACAAGAAGTCAACTGAAGAACTAAAGTGAAGACTCCGTTGTGAAACAACTGAGTGTGGTCAAGAAAGAAAACATGGAACTTAACTGGGGATGAATCAACTGAAGGACAACTGTGACAAAAGTGAGTCAAGACAACTCATGGAGCTGAGTTGAAACTGAAATCAAGTCATCTAAGACTAAAGAAAAGAAGAACCATTTGAGTGAAGCCAACTGAAATCAAACCGTTACATAAAAAGCATGGAAGGTTACTTATTTAAGTAATATCCCCATGATCTCTGGCACTAAGAATAAACTAGTGCAAAAACGTGCAATTTAATAAGCAAAAAGTTGGACATTCAAGAATCCGAGGTAGTGGATGTCTCACATGCCTGAAAAGCACAGAAGAACTAATCGATGTCTAGCAAGATATTATTTGAATAATTATCTATCTCTTCAATGGATAATTTTTCAAATAATACTATAAAAGGAGTGAAGATTCAAAAGAAAAATACAAGAGGACACACAAGAGAAACAAGAGAGTGTTGCGTACACAAGCTTAACAGCAGAACAAGAAGAAATAGTTCAGATACGCACAAAAGCTTAACAAGAATTCATACAATTTGTCAACATTTTATATCCAACACAATTTGTGAAGGACTACGAAATCATCAAAGTTGAGGATAAAACTATAACATTCGATGGGGTCTACATTCCTAGTGTGGGATTGTAGGAAGAACTCAAGTTGCTTGGAGGGCTGGGTGAACAAATCTAAAAACTTGACAAAGTGAGCTGTAGTAGCAAGGCAGCTGCCTCGTGAAGAAGCTGAGTCGCAAGGATAAGCTAGTTGGGTGATCAAGGCATCTCTAGACTGTGTCCAAGGAGCAAGTCATGGGTGATCAAGACTTGTCTCTAGACTGATAACCACTTTGTGAACTGATCATTACTTAGTGGATTCCTCCAGGAGTTGGAGAAGAGAGGATTAGAAGAATTACCCCATCTTCGAACCTCTATAAAAATTACTTGTGTCATTTACTTTGAGCACATTTTCATTTCTGCACATTCATTTTATATTTGCTGATAATTTGCTATCCAACTGATTGATAACTAAGTGCTAAAAACAAGTATTAAAGCAATTTAAATAAAATTCAAGGGTGTCTTCCACTGAAAAAAACTCAACACAGCCAAGTTAAGATTTAAGCTAAACAACTTAGTTATTCAATCAACACTCTATAAAGCTTGTTGAGTGGCTAACTCTGTTGATTAACTAAATTAGTTGTCCCTCAAGGACTGAGCTGTGTGTTAACTCTGTAAGATTTTAAAAGGACTAAAATCGAAAAGTTGGTAAGGTTTATTCACCCACCTTCTAAACCTTACTTACACCCCTTGGGACCTACAAGTGGTATCAGAGCGGTTGGTTCATTGAGCCTTCCGCACTGGTTACTGAACTAGATCTCTAATCTTTCAAGGATCTTTGATACTTTTATTTTCAAAACTTTTCATTCCTAGCAAAGTTATTATTATGGAAGCAAATTTGACATGGATTTCTATGTTCACTGTGGAAGAATTTGATGATTGGAAAATTCGTATGCAGGCTCACCTATCAGCTTTACATGATGAAATGTGGTTTGTGATAGAACATGGGCCATTGCAAATACTCAAAGTGAACACTGCTGTTAGACGAACTCAAGCAACTGAAGGAGAAGAGGTTGCTGATCCTAGACTAGCCATGGTTGAAAAACCAAGAGCTGAGTGGACAACCGATGATAGAAAAAGATACAACTTGGACAATGTAGCCAAGGATATACTATACAAGACTTTGGACAAAACAATGTTCAACAAAGTCAAATCCTGCAAAACAACAAAAGAAATTTGGGATAAGCTGACTTTAATTTGCGAAGGATCAGAGCAAATTAAAGAAAACAAATTATCTGTTGTTGTTCAAAAGTTTGAAAACTTTAAAATGTTCTCAGGAGAAATAATGGATCAGCTGGATGCCAGATTCACTGAAATCACAAATGAACTTTTAGCACTTGGGAAGGAATATACACAGAAGGAGATGTGTATGAAGATCTTGAGAAGTCTACCAACTGAATGGGAGATGAAAACTATGGCTCTAAGACATTCGATGGACTTATCAAAGACTTCTAATCATGAGATATTATCAGACCTCAAAGCTTATGAGTTTGAGCTGAGAAGAAAGGATCAAGAGGATATAGTTGTACCCAAAACAACTGCATTAATAATCAAGGAAGGAAAAGGAGCTGAATCAAAAGAAATTATAGACCAGGAGGAAATAACCCTAATGGTTAAAAGATTAAACAAGTTGTTCAATAAGAACTACAAGAAAAACAAAGGTGAAACCTCCAGAAGACATTCATCTCCCTCCAAGCCAAGGGAGGATAAACCACACAAGAGAGCTGAACATCAAAAGGTTGAATACCAGAGAGCTGACAATCCAATGATTGAAAGAGCCAACCAAAGAGTTGAGTACCTGTGTTGGAACTATAGACAATCAGGACATTTCACTATTTACTGTCCCTATCCAATAGTCGATAAATACATGAATGAGGAGGAAATGAGAGTCTTCAGAGAAAGAAGATAGGAAAAGAAAAGGGCCATGTTAGCTGCTGAAACTGCTGAGATAGCTAAGTCAAAGGAAGCAGTAGATTCAGATAGTAGTGAAGCTGACTACTCAAGTGATTCTGAAGAAGAAGCTTTGATCTGTCTCATGGCCAAAGAACAAAATCAATCAGATCAAGATGATGAGGTACACTCTAACTCATCTCATTCAGACACTAGTGATAGTGATTGTGATACACACACTTCATCAACCACTGATCTTTATGATTCATTAGGCAAAATGATGAAAGACTTTGAGCATATTAAATCCTCACACACACTTTTAAATGAGGAAAACAGCAAGCTCAAAAGCCAAAACTCATAGTTGACTAAGGAACTGAGTACTTTAAATCACATAGCTGATGAGAACAAAGAGCTGAAGGCTGAAATACCAAACTAATAGTAGAAATAGCTGCTATAGAAAAGAGAGAGAATGATCTCAAAAATGTGATTGCCTCATTTACAAAGGCATCTAAATCATTGGATGACCTTATTATGAGCCAAAAAGATTGTGGAGATAAGACAGGCATATGATTCAATTCCTCTGTGCACAGTCAAACTCCTAGAGTGAATTTGGAAAAGGGATCTTCAAGTAATGAAGCATCTCAGAAATCCAAGACACCATTTGTTCCACCCACATTCATCCCAAAGCACAATCAAAATCGAACTGGCCTTGGATATAAAGGGAAAGGAAAACAGCCAGCTGAGTATACTGAGAGGACAGCTAGAAAGAAATACAGCCGAGTTCCTCAACAAAGTCCTAACAGAAAATACTCTGTGAAGAAGAAACAGAGCTATCAAATACCCTAGAAGCCTTATCAAAGAAACACTTATAATGGGAATAGTAGAAGTTACCCAAGTCAAGCTACATGGCAAAGACTTAGACCTAAGCAATGATCATTGCAAAGGCACAAGAGCTACTATCAGCACACATATGCATCCAAGCACTACACTCAAAAATATCACAACTACTCCAAGAAAGCAATTGCCAAAACACACATACATGCATACAGACAGAAGAGACAGCTGTATGAACCCAAAACACACAAGCAATTCGCTAATGTGCACTATGATTATGGCACAAATAGATGGAAACCTCTTAGAGTCAAATCATTTGGCTATAGGTTGGTTGGATCATCTTACAACACTAACCCCTTAGGACCCAAGCACGTATGGGTACCTAAAAACTAATTTTCCTGATTGCAGGTTCAAGGAACAGCTGAGTGCCAAGGAACCTGGTACATGGATAGTGGCTGTTCCAGGCATGTGACAGGAAACAAGAAAAACCTATCAAAATTCAAGGAGATTAGAGGTGCAAAAGTCATATTTGGAGGAAATGAAGTACCAGGGGAAATCAAAAGCACAAGATGCATCAAGAAAAATGGATTGGAAATTACAGATGTTGCCTATGTTGAGGGACTCAACTTCAACCTGCTCAGCATAAGTCAACTCTATATAAAGGCTACAATATTGGATTTAACATGGGAGTGTGCCAAATCAAAGATGCCGAATCAAATAAAATAGTGTTGCAAGGATCAAGGATGAAAAATATGTATGTAGCAGATTGGTCTACTGGTACACCAAGTACATGTCTGCTAGCAAAGAGTACAACCGAATCAAGTTGGTTGTGGCATAAGAAGATGAGTCATTTGAACTTCAAGACAATCAACAAGCTTGCCAGAAGTCATCTTGTTGAAGGATTACCTGATTTAGTCTATAAGAAGGAGAGTGTATGTGATGCATGTCAAATGGGAAAACAGATCAAATCATCTTTCAAGGAAAAGACAACTCCCTCTTCAACAAGGATTCTGCACCTGTTGCATATGGACTTATTTGGTCCAGTTGAACGAACCAGCATAAGTGGAAAGAAATATACATTGGTTATAGTAGATGATTATTCAAGATACACATGGACTATCTTCATGTGTAAGAAGAAGGAGACTTTGCAAAGTTACCTCAGTTGATGAAGAGAATTCAAAATGAAAAGGGTCAAACCATCATAAAAATAAGATCAGACAGAGGGACTGAGTTTGAGAATGGAGTAATCACTCAGTACTGCATAGAGAATGGAATTTCTCATGAGCTATCTACAGCAAGAACTCCACAGCATAATGGAGTAGCTGAAAGAAGAAACAGAACTATAAAGGAAGCTGCAAGAACAAATGTTAGTTGAAGCTGAATTGCCAATGAGATTTTGGGCTGAAGCCATCAACACTGCATGCTATACTCAAAATAGATGCATGATGAATAGACAGCTGACAAAGACTCCCTATGAAATTTGGATAGGGAGAAAGCCAAATGTTGGATACTTCAGAATATTTGGATGTAAATGTTTCATCCACAACAATGGCAAAAATAATATAAAGGCTTTTGATGCTAAAACTGATGAAGGTAATTTTTTTGGGATACTCAACTGAAAGAAAAGCCTATAGAGTGCTGAACAAGAGGACTATGGTCACAGAAGAATCTATTCATGTGGTTTCTGATGAACCTAATGTAAGTGGAAAAGACTTTGAAGAATTAGTTGATCAGCCGAATCAGCCAACCATGTAGAGTCCTTACATTGAAACTGAAACAAGAGCAGTTAATCCAGATGAAGATGAGATAGCTGAATCTCAAAGAGAGCTGGAGAATCTACAGCTGAATGACAATGAAAGAGCTGTTCAAGACAACTCAACCGCAAGACGGCTGAATCCAGCTAATTTGCTCCAACCTGATGTGAGATGGCTGAGAGACCATCCACCAGAACTAATCATTGGAGATGTTAGGGAAGGAGTAAGGACCAAATCCAGAGCTCAGCAAGAAGCAATGTTCACTTGCTTTATTTCCCAAATAGAACCAAAAGATGTGTCTCAAGCCTTAGATGATACACATTGGATTCAAGCTATGCAAGAAGAGCTAAATCAGTTTGAAAGGAACAAAGTATGGGAATTGGTGCAAAGACCAACTCATCAAAATGTTATTGGCATAAAATGGGTTTTCATAAACAAAATGAATGAGGAAAGTTCTGTGGTGAGAAACAAAGCAAGATTGGTATCCAAAGGGTATTGCCAAGAAGAGGGAATAGATTTTGATAAAACATTTGCTCCTGTTGCATGATTAGAAGCAATAAGGATGTTTCTTGCCTATGCTGCACACAAGAACTTCATTGTATATCAAATGGAAGTGGAAAGTGCATTTTTAAATGGACTGTTAGAAGAAGAAGTCTATGTTGAGCAACCTCCAGGATTTGAGCAGAAGACTCTTGGAGATAAGGTGTACAAGCTCAGGAAAGCTCTATATGGACTGAAGCAGGCACCAAGAGTATGGTATGATACATTATCTCAATTTCTAACTGACAATAGATTTACCAAAGGTAAAGTGAACAGAACACTCTTTAGAATTTAAGATGGAGAGAGTGTACTTCTTGTTCAGATATATGTGGATGATATCATTTTTAGATCCACAAATAAAGAGCTGTGTGATAAGTTCTCAAATCTCATGCAAGGCAAATTTGAAATGATCAGGATGGGAGAGCTGACCTTCTTCATAGGACTTCAAGTTAAACAGCTGAAGGATGGACCTTCATAACTCAAACAAAATACACCAAAGATTTAATGAAGAAATTTGGTATGGAAGAGAAGTCTTCTGTGAAAATACCAATGAACACATCAGTCAATATGGATATGGATGCAAATGGCAAACCTGTAGATCAAACAAGATATAGAGCACTCATTAGATCATTGCTCTACTTAACAACAAACATGTCAGACATCACCTTTGCAGTAGGTGTATGTGCAAGATTTCAATCTGCACCAAAAGAAAGCCATATGACCCCAGCTAAGAGAATCCTAAGGTATTTGAAAGGATGCCAGGAAGTTGGGTTATGGTATCCAAAGGAAGGTGGCTTCAAGCTTATTGGTTACTCGGACTCGACTATGATGGATGTAGAGTTGATAGGAAGAGTACTTCAGGTACATGTCAAATGCTTGGAAATAGATTGATTTCATGGTTTAGCAAAAAGCAAAACTCAATAGCCACATCCACAAAGCAGGTACATGACGCAGTACATAGGCGTGGGCGGCTATTGTGCCCAAGTCTTATGGATGAGACAACAGCTGAGAGATTATGAAGTTGAAGAAAAAGAAATTCCAATTATGTGTGATAACACAAGTGCTATTGCAATCACTCAGAACCCTGTGCTGCATTCAAGAACAAAGCACATTGATGTCAGATATCACTTCATACGAGATCATGTGGAAAAGAAAGGCATCACATTAGAATATATCTCAACTGACAAACAGCTAGATGATATCTTCACAAGACCATTATGTGAATCACGATTTGAAGAACTCAAGAATGAGTTGGGTTTAATTGAGATAAGTTAGAAGCTCAGAAAATATCAAGCAAAATAACTAAGTTGGAAAGACAGTTGTACCAAGTCAGCTATCAGCAGAGTCAAGCTAAGTTAAGAAGCTGAGTTATTTTAAAGAGAGCTGAGATTGACAAACTTATTTGCAATGATGTTGTTTTGAAGGAGCGGGAACGGTTTAGTATTAAGCATCAGACATGATCACGCTAAACGAGGAAAAAACTGCCATTATGTCCATGATTGGATATAAATGCTGCTGCATTAAATATGGAGAGATAATACGGTTTTCAATACTCAATCTTAACCATTGATCTTGATCAAATGATTCAAATTCTCAAATCTGTCCATTCAAATCATATATATATATATATATATATACCAAAGTCAGCCCTCTCTCTCTCTCTCTCTCTCTCTCTCTCTCTTCTCACGCTCACAAAATACCTTCAAACTCTCAAAGAAAAACTCTCTCTGCAAAACCCTATTTTTCTCAAAATTGAAATCCTTCGATTCTTCCAGAATTTGTCTCAATCAAAAATGGCACCAACATACGATTTTGCTAAACTAGCAAAGCAAATCCACTCAGGATCAACTGTGGATTTTCAGGGAATGGTAAAGTAGGGTTCAGATGAAACCCTAGTAAAGAAGATAACTGATATGTTTGAGAAGTCCGGTCTCAAGCCTTTCCTTACAATGGAGTACTCGCACACCTATCTCGAGGAGGTGGCGCTGTACTACGTCAACGCAGAGGTGCAGGATGAAGGAATCAAGTCCTCCGACCACCTCAAGGACATCACAATAACTGCAAAGGACCTTGCGAAGCACTATTTGCTGCCGTCTGAGGGCATGACAAAAATATACGAAGCTGATGTTGACTTGGCTGCTGCATGGAAAGAAGTAGCCAAACCGAAGTGTGCTGCGAAAGTAGTCTACACAGCTGAGAAGAAACTACTGAAGGACGACTATCACAAGCTGATGGATGTCATTGCAAAGTGTGTAGATATGAAGTATGGCAGTTTCAATCAACTGTCAAAGACCAAGCTGATCTTCATGGTTGCGATCATGCAGGGTAAGAAAGTCAACTGGGTTGAGTTCGTGTATAGCATACTCTGCCAGAACGTTGGAAACAAGACATACAAGGAAGATGGATCCTTTGGAGGATCACTTGGCTATGGCCTGGTAATTGGCCATTTGATGGAAGTGAAGGGCATTCCCCTTCAGCATGGAAAGCCCTTCCATGTAAACAAGAAGATGTTTAGGGCTAATCTTTTAGGAGCCCAGAAGAGAGCCCATACGAAGAAGGCGGATACAAGTGAGGGGGAATCAGCTGAACACGAGGACACAACTATTTCCTCCCCTCCCAAGAAGAGAGCTGCCCCTACAGCTGCTAAGAAGAAAGCTGCCCTACAACAAAGAAGAAGGACACCCTTGCCCCTGTAGCCGAGTCACTTGCCCGAGCAGTTGTGTCTCCTACCCAAGCAACCGAGGCTGAGAAGGAACCCCAAATACCTTCTCCAGCCATAAGGAAGAAGAGGACTGCTAAGCCCAGAAAGGCAGCTCCACCCAAAAAGGATACTACGACCCCTGCCGCTAAGGAATCCGAAGAAGAAGAGTCCGAATCAGCAACTCCTCTGGTGAGAACCAAAAGGAGAAGAATTTTCAAGATTTCAGAGCTTGAAAAGGCAGCTGAATCTGCAACTCAGCTGGAGAAAGCATCCAAGACTACAGCCACTCAGGAAGTGCAGTCTTCTGAAGTGATAGATGAAACAACCAAGTCTGCTGAAGGTGATCAGTAGAGGCACATTGAAGACCCAGCTGTTGGGAGGACAACTAAGGACAAAGAAGCAACTGAGACAACTGAACCCCGTGCTGAAAAAGTTGTCTCTACGCCTGCTACGGACGCTGCTGAAGGAGGTGAGCAGCAAGTTCTACTTCCTTCCATCCCAGAAAAGGAAGGACAGGAAGAGGAGGATGAGGATGATGATGTCATCATGTACTTTCCTATATATCCGGACATACAGCGCCATCTACGTGAATGGAGGGCGTGGAAGCTAAGCCACTCAAGGGTGCAGTTTGAACACCCTGGGTTCATTGAAGAAGAGGAGGAGCTGTTCAAATTTCTCGAAGTCAACACTGTGCTTCAGGCTTTGGATGAGGATAACTGCCTGAACATTCTACACATCTGCAAAGAAAAAGCAAAACCCAGAGCAGCTGAGAAGCAGAAGCTCTCAAGAAAGCCAAGACATGCACGCTCACCGGAACTCTAGAACACACTCACTCTCATCTTGATGTGTTCTCAGAGAGTGATGAAGATATGGATCCCGTTGTTGCAACAGAGACGTCGGACATGAAACAAGCTCTAAGGGAATCCAGGATGATGCATGAGCAATCAATGTTCGAAGGACTAGGAGAGTCCTCACAATCTCTCATGGAGACAAACCCATTGGGAGTAGTGCAGCAGATTGCCACAACCATACTGCAGCTATGTCCCCAGTTGTTTCAAAAGATGGGTCCAGGGGACTTGGTAATGAGACTGGGAATTTGGGCACCCAAGTTGAGCCAACCTCTACTGAAGGTGTTTTACCACCTGCCCCCACGGTTGAACACTCAACGGAAGCAGCCGGGAGTCTTGAGAAGAGTGACCCCATCGTCAGTCACTCAGCTGGTGTGCCAGCTGAGGGGGAAACTCACTCCACTGCAGCAGGGCCAGAGGATGCTGCAGACGACTCCACAATGAAGCAAGGAGGCGAAGTGTAAAAAGAAAAAGAACCACAACAGACTGACATTGACGAAGCTCGGACAGTTGAGTCTGTCCCAGTGAGGTGTCAACTGCTTTGCAGGCTGAGGACACTGCTATAGCAATCAAGGCACAGGTTGGAAATGCCCCGGGAGTTAACATTATGGGCACTGAAAATGCAATCCAAGGGGTTGAGACTCCTATGAATGCCACTGCTAAAGACCCTAAGACAACCGCGTCTGTCGAAGGGAATGTAGAAGGCCTCACTGCAGTTGAGACTGCTGGAGGTGTTAGAGGCCCAAGGGAGGTTGAGACTTCCCTCCTGTCAACCTTGCTGAATTTGAGAAGGAGATTAGTGCTCTTCATGACTCCCAGGACAATCCTGACATATCATTTCTGGAATCTGAAGACAAAGCTGAGTCCACACCTGTTGAACATCAAAAGGACACATCTGAGGATGTTCTCCCTCAGACGAGTCAGTCGAGTTTCAAAGCTGCTCGTCAAACTTTCAACTTCGATGATGAACCAAGCCCCATGTTTCATCATCTTTCAATGACGCTGGTGTTGCAACCGAGGAACATGTGATTCATTTAGAAAAATCTACTGAGGCCGAAGAAGCTGTTAAGACAGCTGAGGCTCAGTCAGCTGGCCAACCTACTCAACAAGGCCCAGCTGGAACTGAGTCTTCTGCGTAGGCTCCCCCAGCTGCAGCAGTACCGACTCCACCAGGATCAACAAAGGCACAAATTGCAATTGCAATCCCTTATGTGTGTGATGATACCTTTGATAAATTATTTCCATTTTCACTTGAGTTGCCAGAGCTAGAGGAGGAGACAACTAAAGAGCAGCGAAAATACACAGTTCGAGAAATCCAGTCATCCCTACCAACTCAATTGTGCCAACAGACTTTAATTTCGATGTTGAATGGCCACCAGCTGAATCAGGTGTGACAGCTTTGATCTGTGAAGTCTTCAAGAAAATCTATGGAGCGATAGAGAAGATTGAACGGCATCAGGCCTCATTAGATATGCGTCTGAACAATAGAGATGCAACCCTCACAGCAGACTTACGAGGGATTGTGGTACGGATCAGTGAGTGGTGTCAGCAGCATAGTGCAATGCTGTTGGGATTTGGTCCAGCATCCTGCATGCAATGGGCTTTAAAAGAGGCGCGAGGTGCGGCCTGCGATTCGAACTCGTGAGTGTTGGATTGCACAGTAAAAGGAGAGCTTAAAGGATTTGATTTGGACTACCTATACCAACAGATGCATCTTCTTTTCTGGTACCCATTACATAGAAACTCTGAGGTTAAGCGTGCTTGGCCTGGAGTAGACATGGGATGGGTGACCTCCTGGGAAGTTTTCAAGGGTGTGCGTGAGTGAGGACAAAGAGCGAAGAAAAGGCTCGTGTTGGTTTGTGGGGATAGTCGTCAATCCGGGTAGCGCTAAAGGTCCAACAACTGGTATCAGAGCTGAAAGGTAGGTTGCCAGGTGGCTAGAACTGAGGTAAAAACAGACGAATCAAGGTGTAGGTTCTTTGGTGGACCCAATCAAGGGTAAGTTACCAGGTGCCGGAATCGAGGTAAACAGACCGAATCAAGGTGTAGGTTTTACGGGTGGCAGCGAGAGGATGGCGTAATGCGACGCTTGAACTAAAGATGTTGGCATTAGAACTGAGGAAGTTTGGCGGACAGCGGAGGTTGCCAAGCACTGGAGCTGAGAAGATGGCAGGTGCTGGGAGGGGATTATTGGGATTTGGTCCAGTATCCTGCCTGCAATGGTCTTTAAAAGAGGCGCGAGGCGTGACCCGCGATTCGAACTCGTGAGCGCTGGATTGCACAATTAAAGGAGAGCTTAAAGGATTTGATTTGGACTACCTATACCAACAGATGCATCTTCTTTTCTAGTACCCATTACATAGAAACTCTGAGGTTAAGCGTGCTTGGCCTGGAGTAGACATGGGATGGGTGACCCCCTGGTAGGTTTTCTAGGGTGTGCGTGAGTGAGGACAAAGCGCACTAGAAAAGACTCGTGTTGGTTTGTGGGGACAGACGTCAATCCGGGTAGCGCTAGAGGTCCAACAACAAATGCGATACGAACAAGTTAGATATTTCAAGGCATTGTACAACAAGATGCTGGTTTGGAGTGCTGACAATGCTGATATGAAGTAGAGGATGCAGGCCTATATGGAGAGATTGCATGCCTCCCATACAACTGAAATGGAGTTACTGCATGAATTTCAACAAAAAGAAATTCTGCGTGTTGAGGAGAACATGAATACAAAATTCAGCCTTATCATGGCTGAAATGACACTGGTGGCAGCTGAATCGAAAGCCACTCGCTCAGAATTTCGAACAGCGTATGCCGCAGCAGACTCCAAGCAGAACTCAGCTCTCAGCCGACTAGACTTCATGCTCGCAGGAATGTTTCCTGGGGTTCCTCTCTCCTTCGATAATGCCAAAAAGGGGGAAGAGGAATACCTGATGAAATTGAAGGAAGAAACAACTGAGAAGCAAAAGGAAGAAGCAACTGTTGAGAAGAAGAAGGGAAAAGTTGTTGAGGGGGAAACGTCAATACTCAACAAACTTCCAGTAACTCTGCCGATCGAACACTCTGATGTACCTATGTCAGAGAAAAGAAAGATTGTAATAGCAGATCAGTTAGAGTTTGATAAAAAGATGGATGCCCGCGTTGAAGCAATGATGAAATAGTTCGGTGGCATTCCGGCAGGGAAGGATTAAGATGCCATTCCAGATGACGGAGACGAGCCAAGATCAATGGAAGAATTTAAAACACTCAAATCCGAAGGTTACTTCAAGAACATGTTTGTAGCCCAAGCATGGGATTTGTATTAGGAGAAGGGTCTAAAGTTATACGAAGAAGCTCATAGGCAGCAGACTACCAGCAGCCATTCAGATGGTAAGCAGAAGACTCCAGTACAATACACACCCAGAGGAGGAGGAAGAAGTGGTGGAGGAAGAGGTTTTCGACCTAGACCTTTACCCAAAAATATTGAATACGTAGATCCAGGCAAGAAAGGAAGGATCTGATGGGCTGGGTAGGATGAATTAGCGAATCAGGAAGTGGCTAGAAAGAATGCTGATTATGTGAAAAGAATAGAAGAGGAAAATAAAAGACAAGATCAGTTGTGGCAGGAAAGGCAAGAAAGGAAAGCGAAAAGATGATCTTTGCGAAGAGAGCTTATGAAAAGAAGAAAGCGGTGAAGATGAAAGAAAAAAAGAAGAGAGTTGATGCGGTGAAGAGGAAAGAAGAAGAGAAGAGGCAAAAGCGATGAAGCGTTGTTGCTAACCCTTCGTGTATTTTACTTTTGTAAATACATTTTGTGTAAGTAATCTGTACATTCAATAAAATGTGTTTGTATTTTCTCTCTTTGTATCTTAGCATAGATGCTTGTAAGTTGCTTAGATATAATTATGCTCTAATACACTTTGTAAACAGCTGTGTAAAGGACAAGAATGCTATGATCAATAAAATTATTGATTCAACGCATACATTCCTTGTTACTGCATTGCTTGTATGTAACTTTGCTGTTTACATGTTGATTAATGTTTTTAAGTTTTGGCATCATCAAAAAGGGGGAAATTGTTAGGAAATTTATTGTTTAAATTTTGATGAATGCCATGTAAAACTTAGACTAGAAAGTTGGCACCCCATTTTCTTTGTAACTTTCATTGTAATAGATAAATCTAGAAGAGCTGAGTCAACTACGCCATGCCTGGAAGTACAAGAAGTCAACTAAAGAACTGAAGTGAAGACTCCGCTGTGAAACAGCTGAGTGTGGTCAAGAAAGAAAACATGGAACTTAACTGGGGATGAATCATCTGAAAGGACAACTGTGACAAAAGTGAGTCAAGACAACTCATGGGGCTGAGTTGAAACCGAAATCAAGTCACCTGAGACTAAAGAAAAGAAGAAGCAGTTGAGTGAAGCCAACTGAAATCAAACTGTTGCACAAAAAGCATGGAAGGTTACTTATTTAAGTAATATCCCCATGATCTCTGGCACTAAGAACAAACTAGTGCAAAAACGTGCAATTTAATAAGCAAAAAGCTGGACATTCAATAATCCAAGGTAGTGGATGTCTCACATGCCTGAAAAGCACAGAAGAACAAATCGATATCTAACAAAATATTATTTGAATAATTATCTATCTTTTCAACGGATAATTTTTCAAATAATACTATAAAAGGACTGGAGATTCAAAAGAAAAATACAAGAGAACACACAAGAGAAACAAGAGAGTGGTGCGTACACAAGCTTAACATCAGAACAAGAAGAAATAGTTCAGATACACACAAAAGCTGAACAGTAAATCATATATCTTCAAGTCTAATCAATCGACATTTCATATCCAACATAATTTGTGAACGACTAAGAAATCATCAAAGTAGAGGGGAAAACTGTAACATTCTCTGGGGTCTACATTCTTAGTGTGGGATTGTAGGAAGAACTCAAGTTGCTTGGAGGGTGAACAAATCCAACAACTTGACAAAAGGGAGTTGTAGTAGCAAGGCAACTGCCTCATGAAGAAGCTGAGTCGCAAGGAGAAGCCAGCTCGGTGATCAAGGCATCTCTAGACTGAGTCCAGGACCAAGTCAACTGGGTGATCAAGACTTGTCTCTAGACTGATAACCACTTTGTGAACTGATCATTACTTAGTGGATTCCTCCTGGAGTTGGAGAAGAGAGGATTAGAAGAATTACCCCATCTTCGAACCTCGATAAAAATTACTTGTGTCATTTACTTTCAGCACATTTTCATTTCTGTACATTCATTTTATATTTGTTGATAATTTGCTATCCAACTGATTGATAACTAAGTGCTAAAATCAAGTATTAAAGCAGTTTAAATAAAATTCAAGGGTGTTAAGTCTTCCGCTAAAAAACTCAACACAACCAAGTTAAGATTTAAGCTAAACAGCTGAATCATTCAATCAACAGCTTTATCAAGCTTGTTCAGTGGCTAACTCTGTTGATTAACTAAATTAGTTGTCCCTTAAGGACTGAGTTGTGTGTTAACTCTGTAAGATTTGTTGGGAAATTTATTATTTAGATTTTGATGAATGCCATGTAAAACTTAGACTAGAAAGTTGGCACCCCATTTTCCTTGTAAGTTGTATTGTAATAGATAGGGCTGTACTAACTGAGTTAAGTCAGCTACGCCTGGACATACAAGAAGTCAACTGAAGACTGGGATGAAGACTCCGCTGTGATGCAGCTGAGTATAGCAAGGAAAAGAAGACAAGAACTCGATCACTGAAGGAGTAGCGGCTATGATCAATTTGTGTGAAGTGTCAGTCAAGTCAACTCAAGACAGCCAAGTCTAAAGTTGAAGTGACAGATGAGTCATCCAATGATTGGGAGCTGACTCAAAGTCACTTAAGGAAGTTAAGGAAAGGCAGTCAAGTCAAGACAACTGAAAAGAATCCGTTGCACAGAAGTCAAGAATATTACCTAAACAAGTAATACTTCCATGCTGCCATGTCTTAAAGGGCTCAGTCCCAGAAGCGTGCAAAAGGAATAAACCAATGGGAAGCACTGCACCTTGTGTCAGACTCTGAAAAGCTGAAAGTTCATTTAAATACAAGGAAACATCAAGATCAAGGACTGCAACAAGACAAGCCAACGAATACAAGTGACTTTTGAAAATCAACCTATCTCTTCAACGGGCAGATTTTTGAAAGTTCACTATAAAAGGCTGAGGAATCACTTAGAGAGAGAGTAACCTGAACCACGAACATTCAAGCTATCATTCAAGCTGTAACCTGCAAAAATATTCTCAAGTTATTCAAGCAAATCCTCAAGCGCAAATTTCGAAGGAAATCAATCCAACACCAAGTTGTGAAGGAAAGACAACTTCAAATTGTTGAAGAGGAAACTTTTGAAGAATCAAAAGGGGTCTACATTCCAAGGAGGATTGTAGAAAGGTTCAAGGTCGAATCAGTCTCAAGTTATTGGAGGGCTTCGTGATCAAATCCAAGAAGCTTGAGCAAGTGAGTTGTAGTAGCAAGACAGCTGCCCTGTGAAGAAGCTGAGTTGTACGAAAAACCAGCTGTGTGACCAAGGCATCTCGAGACTGAGTCCCAAAGGATCAAGTCAACTGTGTGATCAAGACTTGCATCTAGACTGATAACAACTTTGTACTCTGATCAATACTTAGTGGATTCCTCCAGGAGTTGGAGAAGAGAGGATTAGAAGAATTACCCCATCTTCGAACCTCTATAAAAATTATTGTGTCATTCACATTTCAGCATTTACTTTCTGCATATCACTTAATATCTGCTGATAATTTGCTATCCAATTGATATTTAACAAGTGCTAAAATCAAGTGTTAAAACAAATTTAAACCATATTCAAGGGTGTTAAGTCTTCCGCTGAAAATCTCATCACAGCCGAGTTAAGTATTAGACTAAACAACTGAGTTATTCTATCAACAGCTCAATCGAGTCTGTTGAGTGGCGAACTCTGCTGGTTAACTAACTTAGCTGTCCATCAAGGACATAGCTGTGAAATTAACTCTGAACTATTTTAAAAAGGACTAAATCGAAAAGTTGGTAAGGTTTATTCAACCCCTCCTTCTAAACCTTACTCACACCCCTTGGGACCTACAAGTGGTATCAGAGCGGTTGGTTCACTGAGCCTTCCGCACTGGTTATTGAACTAGATCTCCAATCCTTCAAACAAGTTCTTTTAACACTTGTTCTTTCAAAAGTCTTTTTGCTAAGTTATTATCATGGAAGCAAATTTGACACGCATTCCTATGTTTACCATTGAAGATTTTGATGACTGAAAAATACAAATGCAGGCTTATCTATCAGCTTTACATGATGAAATATGGATAGTGATAGAGGATGGGCCACTACAAATAATGAAGGTGAACACAACTGCAAGGAGAGCTGCTGCAGCTGAGGAAGAGGAGGCTGCTCCTCCTAGACCAGCTATGGTTGAAAAGCCAAGAGCTGAGTGGACAAATGATGACAGAAAAAGATACAACCTTGACAATGTGGCCAAGGATATACTTTACAAGACTTTGGATAAAGCCATGTTCAATAAAGTCAAATCTTGCAAAACAACCAAAGAAATCTGGGATAAATTAACCTTCATTTGTGAAGGATCTGAGCAAATTAAGGAAAACAAATTATCTATTGTTGTTCAAAAATTTGAACACTTTAAAATGCTTGCAGGTGAAACAATGGACTAGTTGGATGCTAGATTCACTGAAATTACAAATGAGCTCTCAGCACTTGGAAAGAATACACACAGAAGGAGATGTGTATGAAGATACTAAGGAGCCTACCAGCTGAGTGGGAAATGAATACCATGGCTCTAAGGCACTCGATGGACCTATCAAAAACATCCAATCAGGAACTATTCTCAGACCTCAAAGCCTATGAGTTTGAGATGAGAAGAAAGGATCAAGAGGAGATAGTTGTACCCAAAACAACTGCACTCGTAGTCAAGGAAAGGAAGAGAGCTGAGACCAAAGAAGTCATTGACCAGGAGGACATTGCCTTGATGGTTAAAAGATTCAACAAGTTCTTCAACAAGAACTACAAAAGAAACAAAGGTGAATCCTCCAGAAGACATTCAGCTCCCTCCAAGTAAAGGGAAGATAGACCACCAAAGAGAGCAGAATATCAAAAGGTCGAATATCAAAGAGCAGACAACCCAAGAAATGAGAGAGCTGATCAAAAAGTTGAAAACCTGTGTTGGAATTGAAGAGAACCAGGACACTTTGCCATTGACTGTCCATATCTTGTAGTCAATAAATACATGAATGAAGAAGAAAGAAAAGTCTTCAGAGAAGGAAGGCAAGAAAAGAAAAGAGCAATGTTGGCTGCTGAGATAGCTAAGTCAAAAGAAGCAGCAGACTCAGAGAGTAGTGAAGCTGACTACTCAAGTGACTCTAAAGAAGAAGCATTAATCTATCTAATGGCCAAAGAACAAGATCAACCTGACCAAGAAGATGAGGTACACTCTAACTCATCTCATTCAAATTCTAGTGACAGTGATTGTGACACACACACTTCATCACCCACTGATATTTATGATTCATTAGGCAAAATGATGAAAGATTTTGAGCACATTAAATCCTCTCACTCACTATTAAATGAGGAAAACAGCCAGCTCAAAAGCCAAAACTCACAGCTGACTAAGGAGCTGAGTACTCTAAGTCACATAGCTGATGAGAACAAAGAGCTGAAGGCTGAAAATGCAAGACACCAAATGTTGCACACACAAATATTCCAAAGCACAATCACAAACAAACGGCCTTAGATATAAAGGGAAAGGAAAACAACCAGTTGAGTATGCTGAGAGGACAACTGAGAAGAAATCCAGCAGAGTTCCTCAGCAAATTCCAAACAGGAAGTACTCTGTGAAGAAGAAACAGTGCTACCAAAATCCCCAGAAGTTCTATCAAAGAAACACAAATAATGGGAATGGTAGAAACTACCCAAGTCAAGCTGATTGAAATAATATGAAATATCAGCTATGACCTATGGAATACAACCCTAAATGGCAAAGGCCTAGAACTCAGCAAAGGTCATTCCAAAGGCAAAAGAGTTATTATCAGCACACATATGCACCCAAGCACTACACTCAGAGATATCACTACTACTCAAAGAAGGCAATTGCTAAAACACACACACATGCATACAGACAAAAGAGACAGTTGTATGAACCCAAAGCCCCTAAGCAATTTGCCAAAGTAAATTATGATTATGGCACAGATAGATGGCAACCCCTTAGAGTCAAATCAATTGGCTATGGGTTGGGTGGATCATCTTACAGCACTAACCTCTCAGGACCCAGGCAAGTATGGGTACCTAAAAACTAATTTCCTTGATTGCAGGTTCAAGGAACATCTAAGTGCCAAGAAACCTGGTACATGGATAGTGGTTGTTCCAAACACATGACAGGAAACAAGAAAAATCTATCAAAGTTCAAGGAGATTAGAGGTGAAAAAGTCATATTTGGAGGAAATGAAGGTGAAGGGGAAATAAGAGGCACTGGATCCATCAAGAAAAATGGATTAGAAATCACAGATGTTGCATACGTTGAAGGCCTCAATTTTAACTTGTTAAGCATCAGCCAACTCTATGACAAGGGCTACAATGTTGGATTCAATATGGGAGTATGCCAAATCAAAGACACTGAATCAAATAAAGTAGTGTTGCAAGGATCTAGACAAAAGAACATGTATGTGGTAGATCGTCAATCTACACCCAACACCAAGCACTTGTCTGGCAGCAAAAAGACCAAATCAAGTTGGTTATGGCACAAGAAGTTGAGTCACCTGAACTTCAAGACAATTAACAAGCTTGCAAGGAGTAATCTCGTAGAAGGACTTCCAGACTCAGTGTACAAGAAAGAAAATGTTTGTGATGCATGCCAGATGGGAAAGCAGATCAAATCATCATTTAAAGAGAAATCAAGTCCATCTTCAACAAGGGTATTGCATCTGTTACACGTGGATCTATTTGGTCCAGTTGAGCCAGCCAACATAAGTGGAAAGAAATACACTCTAGTAGTGGTGGATGATTATTCAAGATATACATGGACAATCTTCATATGTAAAAAGAAGGAAACCTTGCAGAAATTACCCCAACTGATGAAAAGAGTTCAAAATGAGAAAAGTCAAACCATTATAAAGATAAGATCAGATAGAGGAACTGAGTTTGTCAATGGAATAATAACTCAGTATTGTGTTGAAAATGGTATTGCTTACGAATTATCTGCAGCAAGGACTCCACAGCAGAATGGAGTTGCAGAAAGAAGGAATAGAACCCTCAAGCAAGGACCATGTTAGCTGAAGCAGGGTTGCCTAAAAGATTTTGGGCTGAAGCTATAAACACTGCATGCTATACTCAAAATAGATGCATGATTAATAGACAGCTGACAAAGACTCCATATGAAATTTGGATAGGGAGAAAGCCAAGTGTTGGGTACTTTAAAATATTTGGATGTAAATGCTTCATCCACAACAATGGGAAGGATAATCTAAAGGCTTTTGATGCTAAAGCTGATGAAGGTATCTTTTTGGGATACTCAGGTGAAAGCAAAGCCTATAGAGTGCTGAACAAAAGGACTATGGTCATAGAAAAGTCCATCCATGTACTGTTTGATGAACCTAATGTAAATGGAGAAGACTTTGAGGAGTTAGCTGATAAGCTGAATCAGCCAACTATGCAGAAGAGTCCTTATGTTGAAGCTGAAGCTGGAGCAATTAATCAAGGTGAAGATAAGATAGTTGAATCTCAAAGACAGATGGAAATTCTGCAGCTAAGTGATGATGAAATAGCTGCTCTAGAAAGCACAACTGCAAGATGACTAAATCCAGCTAACTTACTCCAACCTGATGTGAGATGGCTGAGAGACCATCCACCAGAGCTAGTCATTGGAGATGTAAGAGATGGTGTAAGAACCAGATCCAGAGCTCAACAAGAAGCAATGTTCACTTGTTTTATTTCCCAAATAGAGCCAAAAGACGTGTCCCAAGCATTGGACGACACACATTGGATTCAGGCCATGCAAGAAGAGTTGAATCAGTTTGAAAGAAACAAAGTTTGGGAATTGGTTCAAAGACCAACTCATCGGAATGTTATTGGCACAAAATAGGTTTTCAGAAACAAGATGAATGAAGACGGTTCTGTGGTAAGAAACAAAGCAAGATTGGTAGCCAAAGGGTATTGCCAAGAAGAAGGTATAGATTTTGATGAAACATTTGCTCCTGTTGCAAGATTAGAAGCAATAAGGATGTTTCTTGCCTATGATGCACACAAGAACTTCATTGTATATCAAATGGATGTAAAAAGTGCATTCTTTAATGGATTACTGGAAGAAGAAGTCTATGTTGAACAACCTCCATGATTCGAGCAGAAGACTCTTTGAGATAAAGTGTACAAGCTCAAGAAAGCTCTATATGGATTGGAACAGGCACCTAGAGCATGGTATGATACATTATCTCAATTTCTGATAAATAATGGATTCACCAAAGGCAAAGTGGATAGAACACTCTTCAGAATTCAAGAAGGAGAGAGTATACTGCTTGTTCAAATATATGTGGATGACATTATTTTTGGATCCACAAACAAAGAGCTGTGTGATAAGTTCTCAAACCTCATGCAAGGCAAATTTGAAATGAGCATGATGGGAGAGCTGACATTCTTTCTAGGACTTCAAGTTAAACAACTGAAGGATTGAACCTTTATAAGTCAAACAAAGTATACCAGAGATTTAATAAAGAAATTTGGTTTGGAAGAGAAATCTTCTGTGAAAATACCTATGAATACATCAATCAAGATGGATATGGATGCAGATGGCAAGCCTGTGGATCAAACTAGATACAGAGCACTTATTGGATCACGCTCTATCTCACAAAGAAGTAGGCCGGACATCACCTTTTTCTTTGTAGGTGTATGTGCATGATTTCAATCTGCACCAAAAGAAAGCCATATGACTGCAGCTAAGAGAATCCTAAGATATTTGAAGGGATGCCAGGAAGTCGGCTTATGGTATCCAAAGTAAGGAGGATTCAAGCTTATTGGTTACTCAAACTCTGACTATGCTGGATGTAGAGTTGACAGGAAGAGTACTTCTGGTACATGTGAAATGCTTGGAAACAGATTGGTTTCCTGGTTTAGCAAGAAGCAAAATTCAGTTGCCACATCCACAGCTGAAGTAGAGTACATAGATGCGGGCTGCTATTGTGCCCAAGTCTTATGGATGAGACAACAACTGAAAGATTATGAAATTAAAGAAAAAGAGATTCTAATTATGTGTGATAACACAAGTGCTATTGCAATCACTCAAAATCCTGTGTTGCACTCAAGAACAAAGCACATTGATGTCATATATCATTTTATAAGAGATCATGTTGAAAAGAAGGACATCACCTTGGAATACATCTCAACTGATAAACAGTTAGCTGACATACTCACAAAGCCATTATGTGAATCAAGATTTGAAGAACTCAAGCATGAGCTAGGGTTAATTGAGCTGGGTTAACACTAAGAAGACTCAAGGAGACGGGATGAAACAAGAAAAGATGAAAATAGAGTTGAGTTCGTAAATCAGCTAAGTGAATCAGCCATATCGGAGAATCAGCTACATCAAGTTAACTGACAGCTGAGTACCTATGTGAAAAGAGAGAAGAGTTGAATCACCTAAGGAGTAAGCTGAGTTATTTATGAGCTAAGTGACAAAAACGCAGTCGTTTTTTAATAAGCGGGAATGCTTTAAGGATGACATCAGCATAATAATGACAGGTACAGTCAAAAGTTGTACGACCAAGCCTATGATTGGATATAAATGCTGCCGCATTAAATGCGAGAAATTAAATGCTAACCGGCGTGCTAAATCTGAGCCGTTGATCTTGATCAAATTTCAAAAACCATATGCACGTCCTTTCATAACCCATACATATACCATTTCATCTGTTTTCTCTCTCACACTACACTCAAACTGTTCATCTCTCCAAAAGCAAAGACTGTATTTTTCTCTCAAAACCCTATCAATCTTCAAGGCAAATTTCTAAGGTTTCGTTCGGTAAAACTCAAAAATGGCAACTACCTATGATTTCGCTAAGTTGGGAAAGCAAATCCATATTGGTTCTACCATGGATTTCGAAGGGATGATCAAATAGGGGTCCGATGAAACCTTTGTGAAGAAGATAGCTGAGAAAGTGGAGAAATCTGGACTGAAACCCTTTCTCACTATGGAGTTTCAGATGACGTATGTTGAGGAAGTAGTACAGTTCTACGTGAACGCTGAAGTTCACGATGAAGGCATCGAGTCGTCTGTTCACGGAAAGGAGTTTACGATCACTGCTGAGGATCTAGTGGAGCATTGCTTGCTGCCGTCGGAAGGTGTACCGGAAATATTGGAGACTGATGTAAACTTGGCTGCTGCATGGAATGAAGTGGCCAAACCTGACTGTGCTGTGAAGGTTGTCTACACAGCTGATAAGAAGCTGCTAAAGAAAGATTACCATAAGCTAATTAGCTATCAACTAGCATTGTCGATGCCAATTGACCCATATCCCATTTTCTAAGGATACCTATCAAAGAATCCCATTTTCTAAGGATGCCAATTCTTGGAGTTGACGCATAACAGTCTTGGTGTCACCCATCACATACTCTAACAATCTACCGGCTATGAACTTCTTGGTGCCAACATCCTCCATTCTATACTATTTGTTCAATGAGATCCATAGTCCCTAGGTGGTACGTTTGAATGAGACATACACATTGTACAATGCTTTATCTAACCCGTTAAGGATGTGATGCTTGCAAAAATAGTCTTGTTGACCCCATGAATCAAGAGCAGCTATACGATACATATTGGTATCGTCTGGGGCAACAACAGGAGGGTCCTCTTTAAGAAACCTCCCCAAACTTAAAGTTATCAGATAAAAGAACATATGTTGCTGCCATGTGTTAAAATTAAGTCTGGTAAACTTTTTTCGACCTTTCAGCATGGGCATGATGGTTGCTGGAATATGTGTGATCGAAGGTGTTGCCAATATTGACGTAACACCAACGAAAGAAGTAGAACCATGTGAAACCTGAAGTGAGGCCACATGTGTGGTAACACCGAAGGCCACACTCGTTGGAATATCATAATAATGGGTGACACCGACCACAGACACTGGAGCATAGCAATGTAGAGGTGGACAAGAGGTGTGTTCACACCCCCAACAGTCGTTGGAGCATATGTAAATAAAGGTGGGGCAGAAGGTGTGATCACGGTAGGTATTGTCAGAGTTGTGGCTAAAGGTGAGGTCACACCAAAGGCAGGGACAACAGAAACATATGTTGTCGGAGGTGTTGTCATACTAGAGGTCACGCCTACAGAATTAGTGGTCATCGCGTTGCTTGAAGACACCATCAGTCTAAATTACAAACAAGAGTCTTAAATTTATTGGGATTACAACAAAAATCAAAGGGATGCAGCAGGTGATAATTTGAACTAACAAACGTCTATTACAACAAAGCAAAAAATAAAGCAGTAAAGCAAGTCACAATGAGCGAACTCTTTCTTTAAGACTCATTGTTGCCCTGTCACGATGCTCATGGTTGCAGGCAATGAGTCTTCCAAGATACAACGACTTTGGTAAGAGATAGTAGCACCACGAATCCTTCTACCCAACGAACTGAGATGAGTGAGACCCTACGTAATGTCAACACCCTTACGTAATACCTCCTATGCTGATGCAGATTTTTAAGTGACAGATTATGTATAGGTATGCATGAATTTGTTGATTGAATGTATGTTGCACAACTTCCACTGAATGGATTGGTCTTTATTTATAGGGAAAACACAAAGGATCTTCCAAAGGAAAGCCCTAATGATTTGTACTCAATTATGTCCATAATCACCAATCAAATTATACATTATTTTGATTGATGTGTGCCAAGTCAATCCTTCCAATTGTGGCCTCAATCGGTTCATGATGATTTGATGCATTCAATCATGTTACCATAATTGTTGATTTTAGTCAAAGTTGCCTATTTAACAGATAAAATCAAGCAACTTACCAAACACCGGATTTGACCAATCTACGAACATTCCATATATGTTGGATACCATTCCCACAAATATATATTTCCAAGTGTACCATTTATGCATTGATTTCTCATACACCAATAAATGGTTTTGTGAAAATAATACACCACTCGTTTCCAAAATTAACGAGTCTCCATACTTTGAATTTTGCCTGATCAAAACTAATTTTTCCAAAATCCCCCACATTAGTGAAAATGATGCATGAATGCATGCAGATTCAGTCACTCAGACCCCAGGAAACATTGTTGAATCAGGATAGCTAGGTTGTGGCTTTGAACCTTTCTTTGTAAGATACTGTCGGATATATCCGCGGCTGAGACACGATTTCTTGAAACTACTTTGCTTACGAATATACCAAGAAAACGACATTTACACAACATCTCTGCTCATCTTGAAGTCCTCTAGTCGCGTCTATTTTAGCCAAGGATCACACTTGGGATTCATAAGTGTTTCATTTAGGCGACTCGCCCTCACACTTATAAAGGTGACATTGCCTATCATAGGTACCCTGGAATACTCCACCTTATTAGGTATAGGAAATCATTAAAAGTCCACAAGACTTAACCTCATCACAGTCAGCGTAGCTTCAACACTTGGTTATGTTATCTAGGGAATATGGTTGGCTTAAAGCTAAGCACCTAGTGCAATGCATGAACAATTTAAAGTTTAGTTTTCCCATTTAACTAAGTTCTTGGGATCTCCAGTCATCATGGTTGGGTTTCCACTAAAACATGTTCTTTACGTTGTGGATATTACACCAATTCCCTATATATTTTAAAATTGATCTCCACTTCAATCAAATTTGCGCGTAATATTGAGATCAATTTCATTTACATATTTGAGCACATAGCCTCTGAGCATGTGTAACCACTCTAATTAACATAAGTGTCACCGGAGGACTCTCAACCCTTCAATGTCAATGTGGCTTTATAACACCTTAAATGCATATAGACTATTGTCAATATGTCATCTCTTTTTAGGAGATTCACTTGACTTTATCGTTTGTCAAACTTGTCATTATTCATTAAATGACTTAATTGTTGTATATGTTCCAAACAAGTTTGGGTGCAACAATCGTTTTGGGTCTACCGTGATAAAGTTGTTCTTTAAGGTTTTTTTCTACACCTTTTCTTGGTACCTCAATGTGTGCAATGTTGCAACGCTCAAGAGTACACTAAAAGATGCACATCTTTAAGTGAAATCACAAGTGACCCCTTTAGCTATCAACTAGCATTGTTAATGCCAATTGTCCCATATCCCATTTTCTAAGGATATCTCTTAAAAAACTTGTATTTCATTGACTCCACAGTCATTGGGCTCAATCTTTGTCAAGAATGAGGTAAATTTATATTTACCAAACACCCCCACATTTGAGGCATAACTCATCCACCCCATATTGTGCAACAATGTCAACTTTGAGAATAATCAATTAAACAATTGTTTTTCTCACAAGTTCAACCGTGATTGGATCACCAACTGACAAATAATTTAATTGCCTAGGAAAAATTCCAAATAATTTTCTGGAAGGGCTAAAGGACTCAGTTGCATTCATTGACCAAATTTTAGGTAGAGTAAACTTACCACGTGCTCCATCACAAGGGGACGCTTAATCATATGCCCCACACAAGGGCGTTTTGATTTGTTCATGCCTTCATTGACATGTTTTGCTATGTATTATCACACCCAAGATGTCAAGCACTCTTCTGCCATGCCTATAGTTGTTTGGATGTCATAGTATCATAACATAAAATTACGCATTTATTTTGTGAATCCAATTTAATATTTTGTAATAACTTCATGTTCACCAATTTCTTTATGGCATTCATGTTAACGTGCAATGTCTAACATGCCATAAATCACAATTCAATCATATAGGAGAAAAAATAAAAGTTTAATTAGCAACATTGATGCGGTGCACAACCATTACTTTCATCTTGAACAATCCCTTTTCAAGGTGTACCAAGTTTCCTTAAAGGTATTTTCGTGCTAGGCATTCGATTGATCTGACAATCAGATCCTCCAAGCATATTTGCTTACTCTTATGCTTGAGATAGTTTTTAAAATCCCTCCAACTAGGTGGAAAATTTTGAATAATTACAGTCACGTGGAAGGTTTCACCCAACTGCATCCCCTCAGCATGGATGTTGTGCAAAATCAATTGCAATTCTTTGAATTAACGCATAATAGTTTTGGTGTCAACCATCACATACTCCAAGAATCTGCCGACTATGAATTTCTTAGTGTTGGGATCCTTCTTTCTGTACTTTTTCTCCAACGAGCCCCTTGGCAGTACCTTTGAACGAGGCATCCAACGCATTATCCAACCCATTAAGGATGTAATGTTTGCACAAGTCGTCCCTTTGACCCCATGCATCAAGGCAGCCCTACGATCCATATTTGTATCTTATGGGCAACAACATGAGGGTCCTCTTTAAGGAACATCACCAAACTTAAGGTTGTCTGATAAAAGAACATATTTTGTTGCTATGTGTTAAAATTAAGTGCGGTAAGCTTTTTTGGCCTTTCGGCATGGGCATCCATGGTTGCTGGAACATGTGTGATCGAAGGTGTTGCCAAGATTAATGTAACACCAACGGAAGAGGCAGAACCATGTGAAGCCTGAAGTGGGGCCACAAGTGTGATGACACCGAAGTCCACACCTATAGAATCAGTAGTCAACGCATTGCTTGAAGACGTCATCAGTCCAAATTATAAACAAGAGTCTTAAATTTGATGGGATTATAACAAAAATCAAAGGGACACGATGGGTGATCATTAGAACTAACAATGTCTATTACAACAAAGCAACAAAAAAAAAAAGAAAGCAAGTCGAAGTGAGTGAACTCTTTCTTTAAGACTATTTGTTGCCCTATCACGATGCTCACGTATGCAGACAATGCGTCTCCCAAGATACACGATTACGGTAAAGGACAGGAGCACCACAAATCTTTCTACCCGGTGAACTGAGATGAGTGAGACCCTAAGTGACATCAACACCCTGACGTAACACCTCATGTGCTGATGTGGATTTTTTCGGTGATAGACTATGTATGTGTATGCACGAATTTGCTAATTATGAATTTATGTTGCATGACTTCCGCTGAATGGATGGGTCTTTATTTATAGAGAAAATATAAGGGATCCTTCAAAGGAAAACTCTAATGATTTGGACTCAATTATTTCCATAATCATCAATCAAATCCTTCCTTATTTTGATTGATTTGTGTCAAGTCAATCCTTCCAATTGTGGCCTCAGTCGGTTCATGAATGATTTGATGCACTCAAACATATTACCATAAATTGTTGATTTTAGTCAAAGTTGCCTATTTAATAGATAAAATCAAGCAACTTACCAAACACAGGATTTGATCAATCTACCAATATTCCATATATGTTGGTTACCTTTCCCACACATATATATTTCCATGTGTAACATTTGTGCATCGATTTCTCATTCACCAATAAATGGTTTTGTGAAAATAATACACCACTCGTTTCCAAAATTAACGAGTCTTCAAACCTGTAATTTTGGCTTTATGAAAGCTAATTTTTCCAACAATTCACCATATGAGTAGAAACGATGCATGAATGCATGCAGACTCAGTCACTCAGACCCCATGATACGTTGTTGCATCAGGATAGGTAGCTTGTGGCTGTGAACCTTCCTTAATAAGATACAATCAGATATATCTGCGGCTTAGTGGACCCAATTTCTTGAACTACTCCGCTTACGAAAATACCAAGAAAATAGTATTTGCACAACGACATCTCTTCTCATCTCGAAGTTCTCTGGTTGTGTCCGTTTTGGCCATGGATCACACTTGGGGATTCATAAGTGTTTCATTGAGGCGACCCATCCTCACACTTATATAGGTGACCTTGCCTACCAGAGGTACCCTGCAATAACCCACCTTATTAGGTATAGTACGTCATTAAAAGTCCATAGGACTTAACCTCACCACAGTCAGCAGGTTCAACACTTGGCTATTCTATCTAGGGAATATGGTTAGCTTAAAGCGAATCACCAAGTGAAATGACTGAAAAATTTAAAGTTTAGTTTTCCAATTGAACCAAGTTCTTGGGATCTTCAGTCTTCATGGTTTGGTTTCCACTAAGAAAATGTTCTTTAAGTTGTGAATTTTACACCAATTTCCTATTGCATTTTACAGTTTATCTCCACTTCAATCAAATTTGCGCGCATGATTGAGATCAATTTTTTTTACATATTTAAGCATATTACCTCTGAGCATGTGTAACCACTCTAATTGACATAAGTGCCACCGGTGGACTCTCAAGCCCTTCAATGTCAATATGGATGTATAACACATTAATCTCATATAGACTATTTGTTGTGAAAATTTGAAGCAATCCGAAATAGAACAGAAATAAAAATGAGAGGAACCTGAGGTGTGTTAATGCAACACTGTTCTAAAGGATTTTATTCCAACTCCCCAGGATTCAACAGGTAGACGAATGGCAAAATCAAAAATTAAAATGTAACCCAGCAGAGAAAATCTTTTTCAACGGACAGAGATAAACTTTCAAAAACAGAAGGACGTTTATAATTTCTGAACTCTGTATTTTTCACACATCTGTAACTTAAGAAAGAACAAAATATATAAACTAATAAGCCAACGGGTGAAAGCGAAAATTTTGGAAACTGATGCAATGTATGTTGACCAATCAATAAAGGATTTTTAAAATGGAGATGTTGGCTTTAAAAGCTAGGCTTAGTGGGTTTGTAGGATAAGGCCCAATTCATTCTTGATAAGTATTAAAAAATGTTGAATAACATTTTTAATATAATGCTTAGTCAATTAATTAATCCCAAAAAATAGGCTGATGCTTTAACTTAAAAAATCAAGAATTTTAAGTGGCAACACAAGGTGGGCCGAGCTCGTATCGCCCGTGCGCAGGAGGGGGCAAATCGGCAATTTTACACTCAAAATCGCAAATTTGGCCCAGTTCTTTATGTGCGCGATGCCTCCTTATTCTCTTGGCCCATTATTACTAAGCCCGTAATGGTCTCCCATTAATAAAGAGAATAAAACTTGTCTTGGTTTCCTATGTGGGATTGGAAATTCTTTTAAAAACACTCAATAAATACATCAATCCCCCACATGTTTTTAAAAAATTATAAAGAATAAAAGGAACGATATGCTGGATTACAAATATAAGTGTAGAATGCATCGAATCTGGTGTCTTTTAGACTATGAACCAGACCTAGAAAGATAAGATTTAAAGTACAGAGTTTTGGTGAAGCTTGTAGCTTCTATTAACCAAAGACTCTTTATTGTAAGTTAAAATCTTACTAGTTACATTACACTATCTCAAACTTTTGCCATTCAATGTGGTGTTGTGCTAAAAGGCCATGCGCGTGCCTGGTATTCATGAGTGCTCTAGAGAGATGCCAAAGTCTCATAAGAGCGGCCCCACTCCACACTCATATAGGTGAATTTCATCATGTATATTTTGCAATTAAATATACCACCCTTAAGGGATATAAAATTCATTAAGAGTTTTAACAACTCATCCTCACATTATTGCAATTTAGCACTTGTCACACCATAGGAAGGGACGATTAATTTTTAGTGCTAACAGAATTAACAAGTGACTTGTTATTACCCATATGAACCTTACTCATGGGATCTCCAATCATAAAGGTTGGGTTTCTATCACTATTAATTTATCAATTGGCTTAAGTCCCATTCCCTTGATGTCTCAATAATTAATTTTCTTCCCAAAGGTTTAGTCAGAGGATCGGCCAAATTCACTTCTGAATTCACATAATCAATGGATATTACTCCATCGTTTAATAGCTGTTTAACCACATCATGTCTCAGACGAATATGTCTGTTTTTACCATTAAAGGTTTTACTCTTTCCAATTGTGATTGCTTTGCTTGGCAATCACAATGCATGATTAATCTTGAAGGTGTTGGTTTTGAACCCAACGGAATATCTGCTAAGAAGTTTTTCAACCACTCAGCCTCATTTCCAGCTAACTCTAATGCAACAAACTCTGACTCCATAGTAGATTTTGCTATTATAGTTTGTTTAGCAGACTTCCAAGTAATTGCACCCCCACCAAGGGTGAATATATAACCACTAGTGGATTTAATCTCATCTGAATCAGAGATCCAATTAGCATCACTAAATCCCTCTAGTACGGAGGGAAATCCACTATAAAGAATATCATAATTCTTGGTACCTCTCAAATATTTCATTAGTCTGACTAAAGCAGTCCAATGATCACGGTTGGGATTATGAGTATATCTGCTCAATCGACACACATCATAGGATATCTCAGGTCGTGAAAAATTCATTAAATTCAACAGACTCCCAATAATCTGAGCATACTCAGATTGAGCCACGGGATCACCAAGATTTTTCTTTAATTGGGTGTTAGCATCATAAGGAGTACTCACAGGTTTGACATCGAATGTCCAAACTTCTTAAGAAGCTTCTCAACATAATGTTCTTGCGCTAACATAATGTTATTATTTTTCCTTATGATTTTAATACTCAATATCACACTTGCTTCACCCATATCTTTCATATCAAAGTTTGAAGCAAGAAACTCTTTGGTTTTATAAATTAAATCAAGGTTGCTACCAAATATGAGCATGTCATCCACATATAAAGAAATAATCGCACACTCATTTTCAACAAGTTTTGTATAAACACATCTGTCAACTTCAATAGAAGTAAAACCATCAGATTTCAAAACTTGATCAAATTTATCATGCCACTGTTTGGGTGCTTGTTTTAAACCTTGCAATGATTTAAGTAATTTACAAACTTTGTTTCTTTTCCAGAAACAACACACCCTTCTGGTTGTACCATATAAATCTCTTCTTCCAAATCACCATTTAAAAAAGCAGTTTTGACATCCATTTGATGAATAAAAAGTTTATGGATAGAAGCCAAAGCAATCAAAACTCGGATAGAAGAAATTCTAGTTACTGGTGCAAAAGTATCAAAATAATCCACATTTTATTTTTGAGTAAAACCATTTGCAACCAATCTAGCTTTATATTTTTCAATAGTTCCATCAGGATAATATTTCTTCTTAAAAATCCATTTGCAACCTATAGGCCTAGCACTAGGTGGCAAATCAACTAAAGTCCAAGTTTTGTTTTGTTCAATAGAATCAATTTCGATTTTAATGGCTTCTTTCCAAAGATAAAGAATCGAGAAGAAGAAAGCGACTTGAAAATGTTAAAGGGTCATTTTCGACAAGATATGTATAAAAATCATTTCCAAAAGAAGTTTCTTTTCTTTGTCTTTTACTCATTCTCAACTCCTCAAAAGAGTTCTCAAAATTATGTTCCATAGGAGCATAAGAAGTAGATTCAACAGGTGCATGGGAAATGGTCTCAGATTTTAAAGGAAAAATATGTTGAAAAAATTCAGCATTTTTTGTCTCAACAATTGTATTAACATCTAGCACATCACGTTTCAAAACAAGAAATCTATATGCGGCACTATGATCAGCATAACCAATAAATAGGCAATCAGAAGTTTTAGAACCTATTTTTCTCTTCTTAGGATCAAGCAACATAACTTTAGCAAGACACCCCCACACTTTTAAATATTTTAGGTTAGGCTGATAGTCTTTCCATAATTCATAAGGTGTCTTACCGGTTTTCTTATAAGGTATTCTATTTTGTAAGTGACATGCAGATAAAATAGCTTCACCCTAGAAATTATTAGCAGCACCGAAACTAACGAGCATTGCATTCATCATTTCTTTTAAAGTCCTATTTTTTCTTTCTGCTACACCATTTGATTCAGGCGAATACGGAGGGGTAATTTCATGAATTATTCCTTGTTGTTCACAAAAATCATTAAATAATGTGTATTCGCCACCTCTATCTAATCTAACTCTTTTAACTTTCTTATTCAACTGATTTTCAACTTCAGACTTATATAAACGAAACATGCTAGATGCTTCATCTTTATTTCTAAGTAAATATACCTTAGCATATCTAGAATAATCATCTATAAAAGTCACATAGTAATTTTTACCACCTCTAGTCATGGTTTGTTTTAAATCACCTAAATCAGTATGAATTAGACTAAGCAATTCAGATTCTCGTTGAACAGAAAAGCATGATTTCTTGGTTAATTTAGCTTCACAACAAATTTCACATTTATTTAGGCTAGTGTTATTAATACCATAAATTAAACCAAGAGTTGCATTTTATAAATATAGGAAGCACTAACATGTCCTAATCTAGCATGCCATACATCAATAGAATCAATCAAGTAAGCAGAAGAAGAAGAAGAAGAAGCAATTTTATTAATAACATCGGAAACATTCAGTACAAAAAGACCCTGATTACAATAACTTTTTCCCATAAGGACATTAATTTTTGTCATTACAATCTTATCAGATTCAAATGACACCCTAACCCCAACCTTTCCTAACAGAGAAATGGAAACTACGTTTGCCCTAATATTAGGCACATGAAGTACATCATTAAGAGCCAAGGTCTTGCCAGATGTGAGTTTCAACAGAACTTTGCCTTTGCTAAGAACTTGTGCAGTTCGAGAATCCCCGAGATACACATGTTCGTCTCCATCCCCCACAAGATTGTAGGATGCAAAAGCCCCTTTATTTGCACAGATGTGCCTGGTAGCCCCAGAGTCTACCACCCATTCTTTCACATTGGCCATGAGATTAATTTGACTCAGTACAACTACATCATCCCTTCAACCAATTTTGCATTTGGCTTTGGGGAATTTGTAGGTTTCTTTCTTTGTTTACATTGCGGTGCATGGTGACCTGGCTTTCCACAAACATAACAGTTTCCTTTTTTCTTGAAAGTAGTGGGGTTATTCACTTTAGGTTTGTTATCAGGTTGATATTTCTTAACAGGCTTGGTAGAAGGCTTACCTTGTACTATATTTGCCTTTGAAGCTATCTCCTTCGCCTTTGTAGCTTTAAGTTCCCTTCGGTTTGTGTCCTCGATGATGATATGTGTTATCATGTCCGTAAGCGACAATTGCTTGTGTTTATGCTTGAGTTGTTGTTTGTAGTCACTCCAAGTTTCAGGTACCTTCTCGATCAAAATCCCATCAACAAATTCTTCTTGCAGTACTATCTTTTCAGCTTTAAAATCTTCCAGTAGCTTGTGGTACTCATTGATCTGCATCTTGATATCCTTGTCATTAGTCATCTCCCAGCGATAATAGTTTCCAATCACGAACTTCTGCTTTCTAGCATCTTTCGGCAGTGTATTTGAGTTTTATGGATCCTCAAATTTATTTCGCCTCTTTATATGAGCAGTAAACGTCAAAAAGATCATTAGTTAATGTGCTAATGATCGTGTGCCTACATACTCTGTTGGCATATGTCCAAAACTCCGTCTATTTTGGATCAGCAGAAGCATCGGGTTTTTCTTGAGTAGCAGCAGAGATGATCCGATGCATATCAAGAACAGTATAGATGCACTCCTGCCATCGCTTGTAATTATGTCCTCCAAACATCTCGATTTTGGAGATATCTGGGAATGGCTTGGCGAACTGGAATGTATGCTGATGGATGGAGGGCACGGATTGGGGTGTCGGAGTAGCAGTAGGATCGACCGGAGTGAGTGAATTAAATTAGCTCCGTCAGTTTCATTGGCTCCGTCAGTTGTAGAAACAGGGACATTAGTCTTTCCGGATTCCATGGTAAAATCCTTTAGATTGTTGTGAAAATTTGAAGCAATCCGAAATAGAACAGAAATAAAAACGAGAGGAACCTGAGGCGTGTTAATGCAACACTGTCCTAAAGGATTTTATTCCAGCCCCCCAGGATTCAACAGGTAGACGAATGGCAAAATGAAAAATTAAAATGTAACCCAGCAGAGAAAATCTTTTTCAGCGGACAGAGATAAACTTTCAAAAACAGAAGGATGTTTATAATTTCTGAACTCTGTATTTTTCACACCTTTGTAACTTAAGAAAGAACAAAATATATAAACTAATAAGCCAATGGGTGAAAGTGGAAATTTTGGAAACTGATGCAACGTATGTTGACCAATCAATAAAGGATTTTTAAAACTGGAGATGTTGGCTTTAAAAGCTAGGCCTAGTGGGTTTGTAGGATAAGGCCCAACTCATTCTTGATAAGTATTCAAAAATGTTGAATAACATTTTTAATATAATGCTTAGTCAATTAATTAATCCCAAAAAATAGGCTGATGCTTTAACTTAAAAAATCAAGAATTTTAAGTGGCAAAACAAGGTGGGCCGAGCCCGTATCGCTCGAAACCGCAAATTTGGCCCAACTCTTTATGTGCGCGAGGCCTCCTTATTCTCTTGGCCCATTATTACTAAGCCCATAATGGTCTCCCATTAATAAAGAGAATAAAACTTGTCTTGGTTTCCTATGTGGGATTGGAAATCTTTTAAAAACACTCAATAAATACAACACTATTGTCAATATGTCATCCCTTTTTAGGAAGAGATTCATTTGACTTTATCGTTTGTCAAACTTGTCATTATTCATTGAATGACTTAATTGTTTTATATGTTCCCAACAAGTTTGGGTGCAACAATCTTTTTGGGTCTACCTTGATAAGGTTGGCCTTTAAGGTTTTTTTCTACACCTTTTCTTGGTACCTCAATGTGTGCAATGTGCAACGCTTAAGAGTACACTAAAAGATGCACATCTTTAAGTGAAATCACAAGTGACCCCTTTAGCTATCAACTAGCATTGTTAATGCCAATTGTCCCATATCCCATTTTCTAAGGACACATATCAAAGAAACTGTATATCTTTGACTCCTGAGTCATTGGGGTCAAGCTTCGTCAAGACTAAGGTAAATTTATATTTACCAAACACCTCCACATTTGAGGCATAACTCATCTACCCCACATCGTGCAACAATGTCAACTTTGAGAATTATCAATTAAACAATTGTTATTTCTCACAAGTTCAACCGTGAATGGATCGCCGACTGACAAATAATCCAATTGCCTAGGCAATATTCCAAACAATTTTTCGAAAGGGCTAAAGGACTAAGTTGCATCCATTCACCAAATTTTGGGTAGAGTAAACTTACCACGTGCTCCCTCACAAGGGGACGCTTAATCATATGCCTCACACAAGGGCATTTAGATTTGTTCATACCTTCATTGACATGTTTTGCTTTGTATTATGACACCGAAGATGTCAAGTACTCAAGTTAGCATTGTGTGCAATGTTTATAGTTATTTGGCTATAGCAGATATCACAACATAAAATTCCACGTTTATATTGTGAGTCTAATTTAATATTTAATAATAACTTCTTGTTCACCAATTTCTTTATGGCATTCATGTTAACGTGCAAGGTCTAACATGCCATAAATCACGAAACAATCATATAAAGAAAAGTAGCAACAGTTTTATTAGCATCATTGATGCGGTGCACAACCATTACATTCATCTTGAACAATCCTTTTTCATGATGTACCAAGTTTCCTTCAAGGTATTATCATGCTAGGCATTCGATTGTCTATTGCCTTCTTCAATACGCAACCTGACAATGAAATCCTCCAAACCTATTTGCTTCCTCTTATGCTTGAGATAATTTTTGAACTCCAACTAGGCGACAACTTTTGAATAATTGCAGCCACTTGGAAGGTTTCCCAACACTGCATCCCCTCAGCATGGATATTGTGCAAACCATCACATAACAGTGTTGGTGTCAACCATCACATACTCCAAGAATCTGCCGACAATGAACTTCTTGGTGCCGGCATCCTTATTTCTGTACTTTTTGTCCAACGAAATCCATAGTCCTTTGACAGTACCTTTGAACGAGGCATACACAATGTAAAATGCATTACCCAACCCATTTAGGATGTAATGTTTGCACAAGTAGTCCCCTTGACCCCATGCATCAAGGGCAGCCTTACGATCCATATTGGTATCTTCTAGCAACAATAGGAGGGTCCTCTTTAAGGAACATCACCAAACTTAAGGTTGTCAGATAAAAGAACATTTTTTGTTGCCATGTGTTACAATTAAGTGAGGTAAACTTTTTCGGCCTTTCCGCATGGGCAGCCATGGTTGCTGGAATATGTGTGATCGAAGGTGTTGCCAACATTAATGTAACACCAACAGAAGAGGCAGAACCATGTGAAACCTAAAATGAGGCCACAAGTGTGGTAACACCGAAGGCCACACCTATAGAATCAGTAGTTATCGCGTTGTTTAAAGATGTCATCAGTCCAAATTACAAAAAAAGAGTTTTAAATTTATTGGGATTACAACGAAAATCAAAGGGATACATCAGGTGATAATTTGAACTAACAAACGTCTATTACAACAAAGCAAAAAAAAAGTAGTAAAGCACGTCAAGACGAGCAAACTCTTTCTTTAAGACTCTTTGTTAGCCCGTCACAATGCTCACGGTTGCAGGAAATGGGTCTCCCTAGATATAACGACTTTGGTAAAAGATAGGAGCATAAAAAATCCTTCTGCCCGGTGAACTGAGATGAGTGAGGCCCTGAGTGACGTCAACACCTTAACGTAATACCTCTTATGCTTTTGCAGATTTTTGAGTGACAAACTATGTATGTGTATGCACGAATTTGATGATTGTGAATGTATGTTGCACAACTTCCATTGAATGGATGGGTCTTTATTTATAGGGAAAACACAAGGGATCCTCCAAAGGAAAGCCCTAATGATTTGGACTCAATTATGTCCATAATCATCAATCAAATACTTCCTTATTTTGATTGATTTGTGCCAAGTCAATCCTTCCTATTGTGGCCTCAATCGATTTAAGAATGATATGTAAACGTAAATATTCAGACATAATTCGTTTAAGTTTGGCTGACATTTGTAGAGGTAAATCAGCGGGGAAATGGATGTCTAGTACAATGCGAGAGGCACTTCAGCAAAGGTGGGACACAGACTCTCATTTCAGGCAGTTATCTGAGCAGAACAAGAAGAACATGGCCACCAACAAGGATGGCTTTGTCAATCGAGGAGGCGCAATCTCTATTTCTGAGCATAAAAGAAGACATGTAAGTCTCTCTCATATCTGTACTAGATACTATATTACTTACACTCATATAAAGTACCTGGTCAACAAGCTTAGACTGAAAAATAAATCAGAGGTTTGAAAAATGCATCACATTAACTTCATCTCCATAATTGCTTTTATGCTTTATCTTATTTATTCTTTTTCAATTTAGAAATGCTACATGAGTTCATAATCGAGTAATCTCAGTGAATAAAAAAACAAAAAGAAGAAAAAAATCTACTAGCAAATGAATCCCCTAGTTAACAACAGAACCATAATGGAATATTATTCAAATTACTCAAATTTGAAATTATTGAACTTTTAAGAAGTTCCAAAGTTAGTAGTCAGTTTGAAAGTGAGTAAAAGATGAGTATGGCTACTTACTGAGACTGACTGTTCACTCCAGATTTATCTTTGGTTCTTTATCTTTTGGTTTTTTGCTCGTCCTTGTTTGTGAAGGATCTATCACTGCTAATGATAATATGTGAATTATGTTGGATATATGAGGAGTTCATAATAATTATGTGCAATTTTCATTAATAGTGGCTTATGCTTCAATTATGCAGAGGCGGATTTGTGTGTATGTAGCACTCCCAGTGCAAAATCTCAAAAATTATATTTGTAGTATTATAATTTCTACAATATTTAAATTAGCCCACCCCAAAATTTAGTGCAAAACTCAAGTCCCACCCCAAAATCTAAATTCAATTTAAAAATCAAGAATGAAGAATGTACAACTTTTGTGGTATCCTAAGATTGATGCTATATTTAATATATTTGTGATTTTTAGACTATTTTTGTGATCCTTATTTATCATTTGTATATGTATCAATTCATTACTTTTTAATTGTACTTACTATTTGTATTGGTAGATTATTATAATATGTATCTACGAATCAATTCATTTCTCGTGTTTTTAGCGTGTCGAGTTTTAGTTTAAATTTTAGGCCCAATAAAGTTATTGTATTATGTTCGGGCTTGAGCTTATCGTGTTGAGTTGTTATTTATTATGCCGACAGAAACGATTTGACACCCCTAAATGCCATCATCAAATATGAAATCAAAACATTATCTATTTTCTTAGCTTTTGTATATTTAGTTATTGGCTTCTTGATATTTTGTGGCAAAAAAATAAATAATATTAAGAATAGAATATGTCATTTTGATTGCTAATATAAAAATACCATTATATTTTTCTCCTATAAATTGAGAAATAGTGTAGTCTTGTAATAATTTGTTATATATACATTGTTTGATACATGTTTTTATCGTAATTTTGATGATTTTATTTTATCACCAAAACAATGTTTTTTAAAGGTTGTCCAAATACTCCTAAATATTTTAAAATGGTTTTAATATTTTCCGGAGTATTTCCTCAAAGATTATTTTCGATAATATTGGACAACACTTTTAATAATTTTATGTCAATGAGTTTTTATTTCTAAACAAGGTTTCTAAATGTTGTCTAAACACTCCCGATTGGTTTAAAATATTTTTACTAAATTTTCGGAGTATTTCTTAAGTTTTATTTTCGACAAAAATTGGACAACATTTCTGTCTCGTGGTCGACCGGTCGCCCTATAGGCCAACCCGTACATGAAGATGATTTTTGAAATAGAAAATGAGACGAAAGGAAAATCAGGCAGTCGATCGGCCGCTGCGCCGGCGTCGGCCCGATCGGTCGGCCCTGTGGGTCGACCGGTACCTGCAAGTTCGTGTTGAAACGAACCTCAAACCTTGCCTTTTTGAGTTAGGGGGACCGATTGAGACAGGGGTCGACCGGTCGAAGCCTATGTCGATCGGTCGCCCTTTCTAATTTTACTATGCTTCGTTTTCAACTTCTATTTCTGTGCGACCGGTCGCCCTGTGCTTTGACAGCAAAAATATGACCGTTTGACAGCAGACACATTTCCTTAATTTGTGTGATTGATTTCTAACAGCTATATTCTTGATTTTAATTGTATTTTTCTGTAGATTTTCAATCCCCAAGAGGAGCCTATGCTTGATCAATCAACTCATATAAATAGAGGAAGTTTTGGAGCAACCAATATAACAATTGAGAGACAACACAACAAGATACACTTCAAGCAAATATTTGTTCTTCATTGTTATTATTCTTGTTGTAAATTTTGCCTAGCTTATCACTTTCACATCCTTGAGGTCTAGGCTATTATTGATTACACTTGCACTTTATTGTATTATCAATTATCGAGTTGTAATCTTGAATTTGTGGTTGTCATTCAAACACAAGATATCCTTGTGAGTGTTCTTGTGGTAAGAACACACTTGGGTGAACTAGGTGTTAGGTGTAAGAAGATTGTGGTGATCTTCTTATTGAGGTGTTGAAGAATTTGGTATTCTTCAAGGTAGAAGATTGTGGTAATCTTCACAAGGTGCCGTTGAAGGAAGATTGTGGTAATCTTCAAAGGGAGATTGTGATAATCTCCAAAGGTGTTGTTGAAGAAGAGTGTGGTGCTCTTCAAGGTGTTGTAAGTTGAATTTGTATTAATTTTGGTAATTAATAAAATTCTTTTTCTTTTTGAAATCCATCCCGGATATACTGGGGTGGTAGAGGATTAGGCCCTAGGTGGGTTGAACCTCTTTAAATAGACGCGTGTTGTTTACATTCCGCACCTTTATATTTGTCTTTGAGCTTTCGGTTTGAAAAGGAGGGATAAATCGAAAAGATGGAGATAATCTATTCACCCCCCTCTAGATTATCGTAGCCGCTTGAACTTACATACATAGTCAGCCGACTCGGTAACCCCTAGCCAAATATTTTTCCCCTAACTCAAATATTTTCCCCCTAGAAAAAATGGGACGAAAAAAAATTCGGGGTGCACCGGGGGCCGGGGAGGCACCGTCTTGGCTCTGCCCGTATATATATAGATAATTTTCCTAGTGAAATTTTTACTTCCTAGCCCACCCTACTACTAATTCCTCCCACTGATTATGCTATCGTATGTTTTCAACGTGGATTATTTGGATCTGCCCTTCTTTTCCGGCTTTTTTTTATTGGAGTATGTACTAAGACAAAGAATTAGACTGTTTTATTGGTGTATATACTAAGACAAATAATTAGACTGATCCTTTATCTTTTTTTCTTTTTTTTTTTTTTGTATTGGCTCAACACTTGATATTTAGATGGGATGTATATGCCGAAGGAGAGAACTGAGGGGCAAGTTGTATTTTCTTGGATCTATGCACATTAGTGGTCAAGTTCTGTTATACAGTTGATTATTGACGACAATTCATATTCATATTCATATTCATATGAGGACTTAGTTTTTGCAGTGTGTATCATTCGATCTTTAATAAAATTATTTCTTCCAACTATCATTTATGTTTATTATATAGGAATATATGATGTGTATATTTGGTATTTCATTTAGGTATTGGAATTGGGGAGGGAAGTCACCATTCATGAGGTGTATCATAAGCTAAACTATGATGAGGAAACTGGCAACTGGACGAATTCTAAAACTAAAATCTTTTACGTAAGTATCTTATGTTTGGTTACATAATATATCTTTTGTGTTGTAGAAATCATATTGTTTATGTGTAGGGTTGAGGGTTCCCAACAACAATAAAGAATTTGAACATCAATTTCACTCCAATTTCAATCAACACGTAATATCGACAGGCAAACCATTGGAATACCCAGAATTAGAGGTGAAAATAGTACAGGCTGGGTTTATGTTTTTTAAGCCTTATTCTGGTCTGTTAAAATATAATAGATTTTTTTCCAGTCTAAGCTTGGTCTTAGCCTATTAATAGCCCATTAAAAGCCTACAAATCCATATATTTTATTTTCAATATATTTGATCTATTATAATAATTAAAAATTATACAAAAAGAATAATATTAATAAAGTATATAAATTGTATTGTATTTTTTATATTTGTAGACCATAAATAGGCCACCTACTATGCTTGAAAGACTTTTAAAACGGCTGGGCTGAAAGTAGGCCAGGCCGTAGAATGTCCTCTTTCAGGTAGTCTGCTATATTTCCACCCATACCCATAATAGACAATCATGCCAGTGGGTGAGTAAAGCTCTCAAAATCAACTAACCAAACTTAGGGTTTGTTTGCGAACATTTCAAAAAAAAAGAAAAGGGATTCAGCTAAAAAGTAATTAAAAAATAAATTTTTAGCTTCTACAAATTTCAGCCTTTTTACTTCTATTAAACTTTTATAAATTAATAACATTAGAACTGTCAAAACCTATTAAGTTTGCGAAATATTAAATAATCAAATTAATATCTATTAATTTATAGAAATGTGACTTGCAGAAACTTTCTTTTGCTTGGGGATTGTCATGCTCATAGAAAAATTATTGAAAGATTATAAAATATTAAATTATTTTTATTGAACATTAAAAAGATTAACTTGTTAAATAAATGAAATTATTTTTTAACACTATTTTTGGTATTTTTAATTTTTTTATGCAAACACAAGCTCCCACCACCAATTTTCTTTTTGGTTCAGGCACCTCAAAATATAGGACCGACTCAGAATGGTACTCTGACCATTTTCATATTGGGAGATCAACTCCAAAGTCCTACCCTAAAAATTGTGAGCAGTCTTAAATAAAATAGGTTTTCTTATAGGTTTTAGCCTAGCATTTTTCCCACTAAATTCTCCATTTTTCTTAGAGTTTTCTTTATGATGTGAGATTGACATTCCAACATTTTTCTTATAGGTAGTGAACAATGTATTTTGACTTGCTACCACTAATACAAAAAGAAAATTAAGATTATGAGAAAAAGTGCAATATTACCCAAAAGTAAGGAGGATAACTGCTTCATAGTAGGGCACAGAATTTCCTATTTTAAATTATGTACCATCTCGTACACGCAGAGTCATGCCTTAGAAGTTTTGGGTCTGAATGGAACTTCATATTGAGGCCCTTTTCTTTTCCTTATATGAACTCAAAGGTGATATAAAAATTTAAACAATGTGCAGTGTCCTAAACATTTCTTTTAATGGTTTAAATAATTACTAAAAATACAACTGCCTCACAACAAAAATTTAAAATTTGGATAACCAATTTGTTCGATAATTTTCTTTTCAGTCGCACCAAAATTGCTCATTATCTTTCTTAGGACATTGTTAATTGAATAAAAGTTTCATGAGGTTGAAGTTAATAGAAATTTCTTTCTACATTTGCTAACATAAATAGTATCGTCATTAGAGAATTGACCAAAGTTGGAAAAAAGAAAAAACCTAATTAGCATCATGCGGGCATTCGGATTTGATCTCAAGCCCTTTACCTCAAAGCAAATTGCCACTATTAAGCCACAAGTGACGACATTTAATAGTCGCGCGCGCACACATATATATTTTGACTCCTAAAAATCGATAATTTTTTAGCCTGGGGAGATCGCCTCCTCTGACTTATGGGAGGAGTTGCCATGTCTACACATTATAACGATGACATGACATAATCTACTTTCAAATAATTGAAATATGAGATAAAACACACTTTAGAATAGAGGGTCGAGACTCTTTTAATAGGAATTAATAATAACCCTAACTGATTTAAATGTTGTTATTTGGTTGTCATATGCAATGGTTTTAAATCTGGACCGAACATCGAACCGGATAGTAATTGGGTTATTGGGTCACTGGTTCAATCGGTTAAACCGTTCTAAAAAAATTGGTTAACCCTGATACATACATATATATATGTACACATATAAAATAAAATACAAGTATAAATGTAAAAAAATAACTAGTACAAATAAAAACAAAAAGAAACTTAATAAGATATAATATCCATATATATATATATATATATATATGTATATATAAATTGAATATAAGCAAAAACTATATGTAAATTTACCAAATACTTTTCATTCAATATTTGTAATAAAACAAAGAAAATTGCTTTTAAAAAATTGAACCAAACTAACTAGGTCACCGATTTCCAGGTGTTTTATCGGGTTTAACTGGGTGGCTATGATTTTTTTGCCACCCGATTTTGATATAGACCCAGACCGGATATATGACAGGTTCCCGGTTAAATCGGTTAAATCACTCAAATATTACAAGTCATAACTCACCACAACTTCACTCAAAACACAAATATTACTTAGAAGTTTTGCTTCTCACTCACTTGTTTTTTTCTTTCTTAACTTGATACAAAATAAACCAATAACACCCCTATTTATACTAAAACTTCATCTAAATCAATGGTTAAGATTGATTCTCACCAACCTTAATCCAATGATCATCTTTTATTTCCATCTACCACATTCACCTACCATACCAACAACTTAAAATCAACTACAAAACTCAACAACCACAATTAATCATAAAATATGTTTATAATTCAACACTCCCCTTTAAACTTATTTTATAATCCCAAGTGAACTTCTCAATCTTTTAAAGTTTTCATACTTGAATGGCTTGGTAGAGATATCAGCAACTTGATCTTGCGACTTTCCATACTTTACTTGAACTTCTTCTCTAGCCATGCATTCTCTGATATAATGGTATCGAGTATCAATATGCTTGCTCCGATTATGAAATACCGGATTCTTGGCCAAAGTTATTGCTGACTTGTTATCAACATAAATCTCTGTTGGATCTTCTTGTGACATGCTTAATTCTTTTAACAAATTCCTTAACCATACTGCATAACTAACACATGATGTAGTTGCTACGTACTCAGCTTCACATGATGAAAGAGTGACTATTGGTTGTTTCTTCGATGCCCAAGTGAAAGCAGTATCTCCCATGAAAAATGTGAAGTCAGTTGTACTTTTTCGATCATCGGATCTCGGCCCAATCACTATCATCAGATCCAACTAGCTTATAATCATTAGAAACTGAATAAAGCAGACCAAAGTTGATTGTACCTTTTAGGTAACGAAGAATTCTCTTGGTAGTCCTGAAATGTGTGGTGGTTGGATTTTCTATATAGTGGCTCACAAGTCCAAATGCGTAAACAATATCAGGCGTTGTACAAGTTAAGTACCTCAAACATCCAACTAGGCTTTTGAACAATGTTGGATCCACTTTATTTGCTTCATCATCCTTGCACAATTTCAATCCACATTCTACTGGTGTGTTTTATTGGATTGCAATCATCCATCTTAAACTTCTTCAGGATCTCTTTTGTGTAGCCTTCTTGTGAGATAAAAATCTCATCATCCTTTTACTTGATTTCGATTCCGAGGTAGTGAGCCATCAACCCAATGTCAGTCATTTCGAACTCTTTTGTCATTGCATTCTTGAATTCTTGGAACAAGCCTATGTTGTTCCCTGTAAAATCAAATCATCAACGTACAAGCAAACAATAAAAACATCATTATTCTTGTTCTTGATGTACAGAGCATGTTCGTATGGACATTTTGTGAAGCCTTTATCTTGCAACTATTTGTCAATTCTACTATTCCATGCTCTCGGTGCTTGTTTTAATCCGTAGAGAGATTTCTTTAACTTCAAGACTTTATCTTCTTGTCCTTAAACCACATAGCCTGTTGGTTGTTCAATGTAGACTTCTTCCTCTAGTACTCCATTAAGGAACACTGACTTTACATCCATCTGATGTATTTTCCACTTATTTTGAGCTGCCAAAGAAATGATTAGTCTTATGGTTTCTAAACGTGCAACCGGAGCAAATACCTCATCATAGTCAATGCCAGCTCTTTGACTATAACCTTTTGCAATAAGCCTTGCCTTGTACCTCTCAACTTCTCCTTTGGCATTCTTTTTCACCTTGTACACCCATTTTACACCGATTGCTTTATGACCTTTGGGAAGTCGAGCAAGCTCCCAAGTATCATTCTTCTTGATGGATTTAATTTCTTCTTCCATTGAATCTCCCCATTTCTTGTTTTGAGCAGCTTCTTCAAAGTTCACTGGCTCGCAATCTGCGAACAGACAAAATTGAGTGAAATTTTTGAGCTTATCAGTTACCTCATAGAGCTCTTCCAGACTTCTTGTACGTTCTTCATTTATCTCAACTAGGAAAGATGGTGGTGATTTTGAAAACAATGGTGGTGATTTTGAAAACGATGGTGATGTTTGTGGTGTAATGGGTTCTTCTCCTGATTGCTCAACGGTTACTTGTTCCTCATCTTCAAATTCAGGAACAAGGTTGTAATCTTTAGCATGTGTACCCCAGTTCCATTCGCCTTCTTCATCAAAGATAACATCTCAACTGGTGATGTACATGAGCTATGCTTCCAAAAACTCTTAAATGAGAAATACCAGGCTTTCTCCCATTCCATGCTTCTTGTGGTGTTTTTCCGCACACGCTTCTTGTTGGTGAGCGATTTGACAGATAAATCGCACACGCCACAGCTTCTGCCTAGAACTCCTTTGGCATTTTCTTGCTTTTGAGCATACTTCGTACCATGTTGAGAATAGATTGATTATTTCTTTCTGCAACTCTATTCTGTTGGGGGGATCTGGGAACCGTAAGTGGTCGTCGAATTCCATTTGCTTCACAAAACACTTGGAATTCTTTCGAAGTGAATTCTCCTTCTCGATCAGTTCTCATGGCTTTAATGTGAAGACCACTTTCTTTCTCCACTGCAGCCTTAAACTTTTTGAATGCTTCAAACACTTCTGACTTCTGCTTCAAGAAATAAACCCAAGTGTTTCTTGAAAAATCATCAATGAATAGTAGAAAGTAATTACTTTTACCGAATGAATTTGGCTTGATAGGACCACAAACATCAGCATGTATGAGCTCAAGTGGCTTTTGGGATCTGGAGTTCGACTCTTTTGGAAAGCTTTGCCAGAATTGCTTCTCAAGTAAACATCCTTCACAAAGTTGATCAGAATGGCTGATACAAGGTAAACCTCTCACCATATTCTTCTTGGATAGTAACTCGAGTCCTCCAAAGTTTAGATGTCCAAATCTTAGATGCCACAACCATGATGAATCTTTATAACATGTCTTGAGACACTTTGCTACATCAGTTTGAATGTTGCGCAGAAACATTCTATTTCTTGACATGGGTACCTTGGCAATCAAGTTATTCATATTGTCTCTTATAGAAAGGTTATTGTCTTTCAAATGAATATCATAACCTTTCTCTAAGAGTTGTCCGAGACTCAAAATATTTGTTTTCATGGTGGGTAAATAATAAACATTAGAAATAAATTGATGTCTCCCATCTTTCAAGCGAATAAGGATTGTACCTTTTCCTTTTGCTGCTACTTTAGAATCATCGCCGAAAGAGACATTGCCACTTATGGATTCATCAAGTTCTACGAACATTGTTCGTCTCCCACACATATGATTGTTAGCACCTGTATCTAGGTACCATGTGTCATCCTGACCTTCACCGTTATCATTTCGTGCTAGAAGCAAAACATTAGCACCATCTTCTTTCTTTTCTTCCACCAAATTGGCTCTCTCATTAACTCGAGTATTCGGATTTCTACAATCTCTGGCATAATGACCAAACTTTTGACAATTATAACATTGAACTTGAGATTTATCATACCTCGAGCATGAATTTCCTCTTCCACGGCCTCTTGTGAAACTTTCTCCTTGCATATAGTTGTTGTTGTTGAAATTATTGTTTGAATTCCAACCTCGGCCACAACCTCGACCTCTTCCTTGTCCACGACCTCTTCCACTTTGACTTCTGTTATTGTGGAAGTTTTTTTCATTCTTGGTTGGTTGGACTTCTGTCTTAAGGAGTTGATCTGCAACACCCTTTTTCTTCTTCTTTTCTTCATGGGCTTGCAATGAACCAAGGAGTCGTTCAATTGTCATAGTTTCGAGGTCTTTAGTTTCCTCGATGATAGTTGTAATACTATCAAAATTTGCATCCAAAGATCGTAAAATTTTCTCCATAATAACTACATCTTCTAGTTTTTCACCATTTCTTTTTAGTTGATTAGAAACGGTCAAAACTCTAGATAAATAATCAGAAACAAGTTCACCTTCTTTCATTTGCAATGAATCAAACTCTCTTCTCAATGTTTGCCGTTGTACCTTTTTAACTTTCTCTTCTCCCTTGTAAGAGACTTGGAGCTTATCCCACACTTGTTTAGCGGAGGTAGCACTTGAGATTTTCTCAAAGCCATCATCATCTAAAACTTGGTAGATAAGGAAGAGAGTGTGACGCCCGGGGCCGAAGAGGGCGGGAAGTGATCGCCGGTGCTAGAAAGCACGGACAAGGAACGGCTCCTGGAAGGCTTCTAGGCGGAGGGGGACATGAATGAACTGATCCCACACCCGAATAAGAGGGGATTCTAAGACTGTGTAGGTATGGGACTATACAATTCAGGAGAGCTTAAAAGATTTGATAGGTAGTACTCATATCAACAAGATGCATCTTCTTTTCTGGTGCTCATCATGTAAAAACTCCAAAGTTAAGCGTGTTTGGCCTGGAGCAATTACATGATGGGTGACCCCCTGTGAAGCTGCTCCCAGGGCACGCGTGAGTGAGGACAAAGCACGCTAGAAAGACTCGTGTTGGTTTGTGGGGACAGTCGTCGATCTGGAAGGCGAGCCATTATAGATGGTATCAGAGCGGGACCTCTCCTAGTACGGTGTGGTTCGGGGACGAACCAAGCGGAAGCTGGTGGGCATGTGATGCCTGGGGCCGAAGAGGGCGGGGAGTGATCACTGGTGCAAGAAGGCACGGACAAGGAGCGGCTCTTGGCAGGCTTCTAGGCGGAGGGGGACATGAATGAACTGATCCCACACCCGAATAAGAGGAGATTCTGAGACTGTGTAGGTATGGGACTATATAATTGAGGAGAGCTTAAATGATTTGATAGGTACTACTCATATCAACAAGATGCATCTTCTTTTCTGGTGCTCATCATGTAAAAACTCTGAAGTTAAGCGTGCTTGGTCCGGAGCAATTACATGATGGGTGACCCATCTGTAGAAGATAGTGTTGACTCATCTTTAGTCTCTTCATAGCCTTTTTCCACGACTTCCCATATGTCGTGTGCTCCAAGAAGTGCCTTCATTTTGATACTCCAGTTTTCAAAATCATTTCCCTTAAGTTGTGGAACTTGGAATGATGCCACACTTGCCATGTGAAGTGAAGATTCTGACTAACAAATGGATTCGGAATCTTGGAAAAAAATCTTAGAATTTTTTATTTGGTCAACGGTCAACCCTCGGTCAACTCACGGTCAACTATCAACTTGATTTGGTCAACTCTATGAGTTGACTCAATACTCTCAACCCGATCTCACTGTGTATAAAATCTCAAGAAATATTCTTCTGATGTAGAAGATCAGTCAAAGCTGCAACCACATGAGCATACTTAGAATTTCACGAGATTTTACAACCGTGGCTCTGATGCCACTTTTTTGGAAATTTATCACTTAAAAGACACAATTTTATTGATCACTCAAATATTACAAGTCACAACTCACCACGACTTCACTCAAAACACAAATATTACTTACAAGCTTTGCTTCTCACTCACTTGTTTTTTCTTTCTTAACTTGATACAAAATGAACCAATAACACCTCCTTGTGTTCTTGTTCATTCTCACTTTACCCTTTTATACTCTTATTTTTTCACTTTACCTCTGTATACTCTTATTTTTTTATCGTCTTACTCTCATTCCAAAATAAGTGTACTTTGATATTATATAATATTAATTACTATTTAATACTTAATAACCAAGTTATTTAAAAATATATTTTAAATCAATGGAATGACTATTTTTTTATTAACATGGCTCTTATTAAATTTATATGTCGCGATTCTATTACTAGATAATACATTTTACGTAAAAAAAAATATAGTTATTGAATGGATTATGAAAGTATCGTGCACTTATCTTAATTTAACATAGTTACTTTGAACTCATACTTATTCTATCGATGATAAAAGGAGCTTATTACTAGAATTTGACATAAAACTGACTAAAGATTAATTTGTATTGAACAACTATTTTTTTTTTCTCAATTACTTCATATTACAGATAAACATAATTCAATTAAGTTTATTTATATAATTTCATAACACTTGACTTTTATTAAATACTTAATACTTACAAAAATATATAATTTATATTTTAAATAATTTTAATATTAAGTTTTGGTAATATGAATTCAAATATTTTCATTAATAGTATATAAAATAAAGGTATACTTATTTTAGAATGAGAGTAAAAGGGAGTAAAGTGAGAAAAATGAAAGTTTAAGGGGTTAAAGGAGAAAGATGAGAGTTTAAGAGGGCAAAGTGAGAAAATAATAGTACAAAGGGGTAAAATGAAACAAAATGAGACAATTGAGAGTACAAATAAGTAAACTGAAAATGAACAAAAGTACAAGGGGTAAAGTGACGTTACCCTTTTTAATATTGGGAGCCTAAGTTTAAAACAATCCAACATTAGGAGGGTGACTGCAAATTTGATAATGAAAATTCGAATCCGTTCTCCCTCGTCAAGGCAGTAAACCCTTTTTAATATTGTGTTTGCTGCCAATGGGGAAGTAAATGGTCCATCATCTTGCTTATACATCATGCAGGATATTCACAACCTCAAATCCGCGGTCCTTCAATGGAATTTTTTTGGTTTAGTCGCCCTTTATACATAGTTGCTCATACTCTAGCACATTATGCTAAGAATATGTTTTCGAATGATTTTATCTCCGATCATCTCTCAGAACCTCTTTGTCAATAGTTGATGGACGATTTTCACCGTTTCTAATTATTAATATACCTCTGTTTTTCTTTCGGAAAAAAAAAAAAGAATTGTGTAGACTCCATTTCTCCAACTGATAAGTGGTTGCTCCCAAAAACGACCTCCTCTCGCCGATCACCTTCCAAGACGAACTCCTCCGTGAAACCTGCACAATGGGGGTCGGAGGGGGGCTCCGGCGTACCCTCTCCGATGTTTAAGTCAGTGACTTGGAAGAGAAATAAAAGCCAAGAGAGAGAAAGAGCAATGTAACAGTAAAGAGAATGAATTAGAATGAACCTGGGCTTGGGCCTTTTATACCTTAGCTAGGATTAGGGTTTCCGTAAAATCCGGGATTCCGTTACGATTTGGTGTCAGAAATGATTAGGATTGGATCTCCTAAAAACCCTAATTTTACGTCCATAAGACCATAGCCCGTCCTGTTTCAAAACACGTCGGACCAATGTATCGGTACGAAGCCCTTGTAAGTCTCCAAGGCACCCTCAGTGCCTCATACATCTTTTTGGATCGAGCTGAACTATATCCCTGAGATTATTTTGGTTACGCATATCAACAATAGATCGGCCTACGAGTACGAGGCTTGACAGATCGGCCCGAAGATGACGCCGCCTTTTACGCAGTCGGCCCCGCATTAGGCATACATGTCAATCCGATAAATTGGACCGTCATCAACTGGGATCGTGTTCGGGCCTTAACAGGTCGGCCCCATATGATAGGCTTCATCCCTTCAACCCATTTATGGGCTCAGTAGGTCGGCCCAATACTAATAAGCCCTAGCAGATCGGTCCAATGTTGTAAGCTTCCTCAGATCGGCCCAGTGCTTAATGCTTAACAGATTAACCCAATACTATGGGCCTTGTCAGGTCGGCCCAGTGCCATGGGCCTTGTCAGGTCGGCCTAGACCATCTTTTGCCCTTATCAATAAGGCTAATCCCTAAATATTAGGGATTTGATAAGGGAAAGCCTAATTTCAATCTTAATCAACTTAAAGAATCATATTGCTCCCATGATTCTGGTTCTAAACTCCAAGTTCCAGTAAACTGTTTTGTTTGAAACTTTTAAAACTCTTCTTAATTCTTGGGCCTAAGCTATGGCTGCAAATGAACCAAGCCGCTCGCGAGCTATTCGGGTCTCGGTTCAACAAAATATTCTTTTGAGATCGTTCGTCAAGCTTAATGAGCCGAACTCGATCCAAAAATTCGAGCTCGAACTTTTAAATGAGCCGAACTCGAGCTTATAGGTATTCAGCTCGAAAGTTCGCGAACATATTTGTTTACAGGCTCACGACCTTAGGCTCGAGTTCGGTTCATTTACAGGCTCGCGAGTCTAGGCTCAAGTTCGGTTCGTTTACAGGCTCGCTAGCCTATGTTCGAGTTCGGTTCGTTAATTGAACTCGTGAACGTGTTCGTTTACAGGCTCATTAGCTTGTGTTCGATCTCGGTTCAATAATTAAGCTCGCGAATATATTTGTTTATAGGCTCGTGAGTCTATGTTCAAACTGTTTGTAAAACAATATTATTCCTTGTAACAAACTATATATCAAAGGATTAAGGCAAGACAAAAATATTTATCAAATTTACAAAATCAAAATTGAACGAATCCAATAGTACTGAGGTGTACTTATAAAAGTGTTGGTTTTGTAGAAGATATTATCTCACTTGAATTAATAATATATTTTTGAATTTAGAAAATAAGAAATTTAAAAAAAAAATCTAAAAATCAAGGATTCTATCTACACTATTTTTAAATTAGTTATCTTTTCAAACTTAAATATTATATTATTGTAAGTCCAAGAGGCTACGATAATCCAGAGGAGGGTGAATAGATTATGCCCATTTTCTCGATTATGTCCTCTTTTTCGAATGTAATAAGCCAAGACAAGAATGTAAGTGTGGGAAGTAAAAAATACACGTCGATTTATAGAGCTTTACCCCACCTAGGGACTACGTTCTCTGCCACCCCAGTATATCCAGGATGGGTTTCGAAAAAGAAAAAGAATTTTATTAATTACCACAATTAATACAACATCGCCTTACAACACCTTTTTAGAGATTACCACAATCTCCCTTGAAGATTATCATAATCTTCTACGACACCTTATGAAGATTACCACAATCTTCAACCTTGAAGAACACTAAATTTTTCAACACCTCAAAGAGCACCAAACTCTTTAACAAGAAGATTACCACAATCTTCTTACACCTAATACCTAGATCATCCAAGTGTGTTCTTACCACAAGAACACTCACAATGATATCTTGTGTTGAATGATGAGCACAAATTCAAGATTACAACTCGATAATGAATAATACAATTTGGAGTACAAGTGTAATCAAGAAATAAAGCCTAGACCTTAAGATGTGAAAGTGAAATACTTAGGCTACAAATACAACAAGAATGTTGAAAGTGAAAGCTTAAAGAAATTTGCAGATTTCATGTTGTGTGTTTGCTTGTGTTGTTATATTTTGTTTGCTTCAAGTCTTCCTCTATTTATAGGAGAGTCTTCAAGATTGGATCTCCAACATAGGCTCCTCCATCTCTACTTTTGTCTACAAAAAGAAGATCACAAGATGTATAAATATTGTACAAAATTGTTAAAGTAAATCTTGCAGATAATGGTTGTCCAACGGTTTAAATTTTGCTGTCAAAAACATATGTCGATTGGTCGCGTAGAGATAGAAATTTGAAAATAGATCGCACTATTTTACACAGGGAGACCGGTCGGCGGGTCCGACCAGTCGACCCTCTGTTGGACCGGTTGCCCTCCTCATTTTTCAATACATGTGAAGTTTTGTAATCAGGCCATCGTCCAGGCACTGGTCGACCACACCGATCGACCTGCCTGTTTTTGTCCCCAGCTATGTTTCTGTTTCAAGTTTCGTCTTTCAGGTACGGGATGCCCTCTAGGGCGACCGGTTGACCTCAAACGAAGTGTTGTCCGATTTTTGTCAAAAATAAACTTCAAGAAATACTCCAATAAATTAGTAAAAACATTTTAAATCAATGGGGAGTATTTGGACAACATTTAGGACATTGTTTTGGTGTAAAACTCATTTAAATAAAATCATCAAAATCTTGATAAAAACATTTATCTAACAAACTCCCCATTTTTTATGATTACAAACCAAAATAATTTTAGGAGATCGATTTTAAAACAAAACAAATTTTGCCGGTCTAAAAACATCAAACCATTACAAGCAACATTTATCATAAGTAATAACACAAGGAATGAAGCAAAGATTTTTTAAAAACATTTTGCACAAGCTCCCCCTTTCAACATGCATAACAAAAATAAGTAGAAGCAAACAACAACAAGCTAAAAGCTTGAATTTCATGAGCTTTAGAAGCTTCCCCTGTCACAAAGACAACATTAGTCAAGCATAAAAGTCAATGATACATTAAATAGACTAAGTATCATTCACAACTTTTGGCTTTTAAGAGCACTAGCTTTTCTTGCGAGCTTATTTTCGCTTCTTTGAGCATATGAGCGTTTTTCCTGTTTCTCCCCCTTTGGAATCATCAAAAAGAATGTTAGCACAATAAAAACATCATACAATTATATTAAAGTGCGCAATTTAATCGTTTTATCGGACATTTTTAACATTGAAGCTTAAATTCCTAATAAAAGGGAAAAGTTGATCATTTGATTTGCAAAAGCTCATTTGATGGAGAAAACATGATCTCTATAAACTTATTAGACTTTTCAAATCAAGAAAATCATGTAGGTGATGAATTTTTCATAGAAACATTTTGTCGAACACTTGGCGTGCGTCGAATAAAACAAAAGATATATAACGCCTTTGTATTTCATTTAGGCCAAAACATTTCTTCACCAAATGCAATAATACAACATTCATCCATCAACAATCATCATATACATCATATCAATATACGAATTTCATCAAAAATATCAAGATACAAGCACTTTCTCAAGGGTTCAACCCAATTGAGATTAAAAAGATGAATTCTTACCATTTAATCGGAGAAGTCGGATAACAATGATGAAATATAAGTTGCATAAACTCAAAAATATAGAATTTATAAGTAAGAAATTATTTTGAGTGAATTGTGTGTGAAAAATGCAAAGGGGTGCGAAAAAAGTGAAAACCGCGTGAAATTGGCAAAGTCTGGAACAGAACTGATTATATCAAAATTTTCACCTTGGGCGACCGGCCAGAGGACAGGGCGACTGGTCGAGGTAGAGGCCGACCGGTCGACCTCCCTCTATTTTGTCCCTGGAGCAGTCGGTTCCTAAGTATTCTGGAATTTGATCCAAAAATATGATTTTTCACCCCTAAGTTTTAAAAACATACGAAATGCAAGCATAGACCTCATTCAATATACATTATGCCTAAACAAGCTCGAAATAAGGTAAAAGACTCGACGGCTAACGATTTTTAAAAAAAAATCCGTGAGTTAATCTTGAGATGGAATTAAACACATCTCAAATTTTCGTTAAAAGAAACGTAATCCCAAGAAAAATGTCAAATCTCAATATGTCTTAGTTCGGTTATGAAGAACCATATTTTTTGAGAAATATTTTATACCGAACTTGTTATTCCAAAAGAAATAGGGACGATTTAAAACATTGGATAAGACAAGCCATAAGAGAAAGTCCCTTGCAAATATTGAAAAATTCTTTTAATGGCACCTATATGAGATTGTTTGGGATTGTTTTGAGACTGAGCACATAGGCATAAGGCATGGAGAATAAGGACATGAATATATGCAATCAAATGCATAATTTTGAGAGGAGGATAAAAATCGAATGTTTTATCAAAACAAATATAATCCTTTACAAAGTCTCGAATAAAACAAGCTTTATCGAATAGTACCTTTCAAAAAATTGAAAAATTCTCTTAATGGCACTTGTATGAGATATTTTGAAATATTTTGGAAAGCAAGCACATAGGCATATGGCAAAAATATATCGAGTCTATGAGATGAATAACAATGGTGAGCGTACCTCGATAGTTTATGTCGCTCTTGACATATTATGACTTAGATGGTCATTCATTAAGATATATATATATCCTACACAATTCTTACACAATTCTTGCACAAAACATAATGGTAAAAGTGTAGGCTAAAGCAATAAAAGATGTCACAAGTATGCTTATAAATAAAACACATTAGTCTTAGTAAATGCACAAGATTTTTAAAAACATCCTGCAAGGTCTCCTTTTCAAAAAAATTTAAGAACACAAAATATTATGCGTATTTAAATAAGGAGAGATACGATTTACCAATTTCGCCATTTCCACGGGTTGTGTCTTTCCCTTTGTTGGTAGTATCTTTCTCTTGAAAAGTTATCTTGTTGATGATGTCTTCTCCAATTTTGCCAATTCCAATGATTGTGTCCTTCCCTTTGTTGATCATATTTCCTTCTTGGAAATTCATTGTGGTGATATCTTCTCTTTTGATAAGATGAAACGGGCATTTGATGTCTTCTTGGCGGTATGACTTTTCTTTGATAATTATTCTACCGAGTACCTAATATGACATTATTTTGTGGTACCCTCAAGTGTTTGGGTCTTTTGGGATTAGCTTTGAGACTTTTAGGTCTCCAAAAATGATTAGAGTTATTTCTAGCCCGACAAGAATTAGCCGTTGACCCTTTTTACCACAATAGAAGCAAGTAATAATTTTAGGGGCATAGTGACCAACATGCTTAAAGACTTGATTCTTTTTCATATGATTAACAACATTAGGCTTATGATCAAGTCCTAGTTTCAAATTATTACAACTATGAACATCAACAATTTTGGTCATTTTATCGTTACTCAAGTTGAATTTTAATAAATCCTTTTTCATGCAATTAATATCCTCAACAAGAGTACTATTTTCCTTTTCAAGGATTCTAACCTTATCAAGTGTGGTGGTGTGAGCACATGAAAGGGATTCATAAGAAGAAAATAAAGTATCCTTATCATTTTTCAAAACATGGAATTCCTTTTTCAAATTTTAGTATTTAATAAGCAAGCTTTAGAATTCATTTTGAAGCTCATCAAAATCATTTTGCAAATCACTATAATCATTTTTTAATTGATTATCATAATAAGTAGAGGGTTTAGAGCGTATCTCATTTTCTTCTTCGATGCCCATAAGACATTGTTCGACTTCTTCATCGTCGGAAGTTGTAAGAAGCTCATCCCATGTTGTTGGATTTGATGTTGTATCCAATTGAGAAGTAGATGCTTTTGAGTAGCTCCTTTCATTTGCATATACTTCATAGATAGCTTCTAGTTTCCTCCATACTTTATGTGCCGATCGAATTCCTATAATATGATCATATTTTAAAGTGGTAAGTGAGCAATAAATAATATTAAGAGCTTTACCGTTTAAGGAGAGGATTTTCTTCTCTTCATTATTGAGCTCCTTGAGGACTTTTGAGGTGTGAGGTGCGTCTATCATCGAGATGGATTCTTCATTAATGATTGTGTTCCAAATATCAAACCCACAACTTTGTAAACGACATTCCATTCTTTCTTTCCAAAATGTATAATTTTTAAAATCAAATAGTGGTAGCTTGTTGGTGGAGGCGCCGGTAAGGTAGACTTCATTTGTAGCCATTGATCGTTTCTCTTTACTCGCGATACGGAACGAGCTTACCAAAGAGTTTGGCTCTGGTACCACTTGTAAGTACAAGAGGCTACGATAATATAGAGAGGGGGTGAATAGATTTTGCCCATTTTCTCGATTATGCCCTCTTTTTCGAAGGTAATAAGTCAAGACAAGAATGGAAGTGCGGGAAGTAAACAACACACGTCGATTTATAGAGCTTCATCCCACCTAGGGACTACGTGCTCTACCACCCCATTATATCCGGGATGGGTTTCGAAAAAGAAAATAAATTTTATTAATTACCACAATTAATACAACATCACCTTACAACACCTCTTTGGAGATTACCACAATCTCCTTTGAAGATTACCACAATCTTCTACGGCACCTTATGAAGATTACCACAATCTTCAACCTTGAAGACACTAAATTCTTCAACACCTCAAAGAGCACCAAACTCTTTAACAAGAAGATTACCACAATCTTCTTACACCTTACACCTAGATCATCCAAGTGTGTTCTTACCACAAGAACACTCACAAGGATATCTTGTGTTGAATGATGACCACAAATTCAAGATTACAACTTGATAATGAATAATACAATTTTGAGTGCAAGTGTAATCAAGAATAAAGCCTAGACCTCAAGGTGTGAAAGTGAAATACTTAGGCGATAAATACAACAAGAATGTTGAAAGTGAAAGCTTAAAGAAATTTGCAGATTTCTTGTTGTGTGTTTGCTTGTGTTGTTATATTTTGTTTGCTTCAAGTCTTCCTCTATTTATAGGAGAGTCTTCAAAATTGGATCTCCAACATAGGCTCCTCCATCTCCACTTTTGTCTACAAAAAAAAGATCACAAGATGTAGAAATATTGTACAAAATTGTTATAGTAAATCTTGCAGATAATGGCTATCCAACGGTTTGAATTTTGATGTCAAAAACATATGTTGACCGGTCGCGTAGAGATAGAAATTTGAAAATTGATCGCATTATTTTTTTACAGGTGGATCGATCGAAGTCGGCACCAATTCGACCCCTATTGGACGATTTGCCACTCGGCCTCCTTATTTTTCAATATATGTGAAGTTCTATAATCAGGCCATCGTCCAGGCACTTGGTCAACCGGTCGACCACGTCGGTCGATCTGCCTGTTTTTGTCCCCAGCTATGTTTATGTTTCAAGTTCCGTCTTTCAGTGCACGGATGCCCTCTGGGCGCACTTGACAGGTTGACCTCAAAATGTAGTGTTGTCGATTTTTGTCAAAAATAAACTTCAAGAAATACTCCAAAAAATTAGTAAAAACATTTTAAATCAATTGGGAGTATTTGGACAACATTTAGGGACATTGTTTTGGTGTTAAAACTCATTTAAATAAAACCATCAAAATCTTGATAAAAACATTTATCTAACAATTATATGTATAAAAATGTATAAAACGAGCAAGAAAAAAAGAAAATATTTTATTAGTTCAAAATTGATATTGTTTATAGAATATATTCTCTCATTTGAGTTAATAATATGTTTGTGTGAGAAAATTGCACCCTTAGCCCAACAGGATTAGGCCTATTACACCTCTAGTCCCGTACTTTGCATCCATCATCCCATTATTTTCAGATCTTCCATTCATAGTTCTATATTTTTTGAAATATGCATAAATAGTCCCACAGTTTATAAAATTGCCAAACAAGTCCCAAATTACCCTTCCATGTATCATATGTTTGTTTAGATCTTTTATTTTCTGTAACATGTTTTGTTCGTGGCATTGTTACACTTACTTAGATCCAGTCTCTATTCAGAGGTTTTAAGTGGATCATGTCAGGTTTCCAGCCTATAAACTTAATAGTACATACTTCTGTAGAGATTTTTACAAATATGTATACATTCATCAATTTGCCTAAGTTAATAGACAGAAATGGATATAGTCCATTAGGACCATATCAGGCCCAACACGCTTCTGTAAAATTAATAAATCCCTTAAAATTCATACCTTCTTTGACCGAATCAGCACCGGGTGAGATGGCTCGCTACACCACCAATCGGAAAATTACTGCCCCCAAATCGTTTGACAAACATCTCCTCACTATTCAACCTTACCCTCAGGGAAGATGATCTGCAAGTTATCCGACTCCTTTAGCAACTGTTCAGCACAACCTTGGTTCGTTTCCTATTCCAGGCGTATAAGTAATTCTTAAACGGGATGAATTAATGGAACATTATGAAGACATGTTGAAGCCGAAAGCCCCTTTTTATTAAGAACTTATGGAAATATTTATTACATTAGTAATCTTTTGGGAGGAGAATACAGGTTTAGTGTTGGGAAATTATTTTGTAGATTTTGATGAATGCCATGTAAAACTTAGAATAGGAAGTTGGCACCCCATTTTTGTTTTAAACTGCATTGTAATCAATTGGGCTGGTCGAGCTGAGTTAAGTCAGCTATCCCTGAACATGCAAGAAGACAACTGAAGATTAGAAGGAAGACTCATTGCAAAGCGCAAACAGTATGGCAAAGAAGTGAAGATAGGAACTCGATCAAGGTGCAAACAGAGATGCGGTGAGTGAAGTGTCACCGATCAACTCAAGATAGCCAAGTCTCAAGGTTGAAATGACAGAAGAGTCATCCAATGATTGGAAGGCGACTCAAGTCACCTAGGATGTTAAGAAAAGGCGAGTCAAGTCGAGATAATCGAAGAGATCCGTTGCCGTAAATCAAGAGAATTACTTAAACAAGTAATATCTCCATACTATCTTTCTTGAAGTGCTCAGTCCCAGAAGCGTGCAAGAGGAATAAACCAATGGGAAGCACTGCACTTGTGTTAGAACTCTGAAAAGCTGAAGAATCATCCATACGAGGAAGTGGAAATTTCAAGGACTGCAACAAGACAAGCCAACGACCACAAGTGACTTTTAAAAATAAGCCTATCTCTTCAACGGGCAAATTTTTGAAAGATCACTATAAAAGGCTGAGAAATTACTCTGAGAGAAGGTTACCTGAACCACGAACATTCAAGCAAACATTTGAACTATAACCAAAATATTCTCAAGTCATTCAAGATCAATCCTCAAGCCTACACTACGAAGGAAATCAATCCAACACTCACCTGTGAAGGAAAGATAACTTCAATCAGTTGAAGAGGAAATTTTTGAAGAATCAAGGGGTCTACATTCCACGAAGGATTGTAGAAAGGTTCAAGGTCGAACCAGTCTCAAGTTTTTGGAGGGCTTCGTTATCAAATCCAAGAAGCTTGAGGAAGTGGGCTGTAGTAGTAGCAAGGCAAGCCTGTGAAGAAGGCGAGTCATATGAGAAGCCACCGTGTGATCAAGGCATCTCCAGATCGAGTCCCAAAGGATCAAGTCACCGTGTGATCAAGACTTGTATCCGGACTTTGTTAACCACTCGTATATTGATCAATACTTAGTGGATTCCTCCGGGAGTTGGAGAAGAGATGAGTAGAAGAATTACCCCATCTTCGAACCTCTATAAAAACTTATTGTGTCATTTACATTTCAAAGACTTTAATTTTTGCATCTTACTCTTATATGTCTTTGATAAATTTGCTATCCAATTCAACTGAGTGCTAAAACTAAGTATTAAAACAAAATTAACCAAATTCAAGGGTGTTAAGTCTTCCATTGAATACAAACCACAATCGAGTTAAGTCTTTAGTCAAAACAAATTGAGTTATTCTATCAACAAACTCGTCCGAGTCTGTTGAGTGACTAACTCTGGCGATTAACTAACTTAGTCAGTCCATTAAGGACACAATGTGAAGTATTAACTCTGAATCTTTTAAAAGGACTAAATCGAAAAGTTGGTAAGGATTATTCAACCCCCCTTCTAAACCTTACACTCACACCCCTTGGGACCTACAAGTGGTATCAGAGCGGTTGGTTCATTGAGCCTTCCGCACTGGTTACTGAACTAGATCTCCAAAATTTTTCAAAGTCTGTTTTAGTACTTGATCTTTCACAACTCTTTCTACCAACAAAAGTTATTATCATGGAATCAAATTTGACACGCATCCCTATGTTCACAATTGAAGAATTTGATGATTGGAAAATTCGTATGCAGGCTCACCTATCAGCATTACACGATGAGATGTGGATAGTGATAGAAGATGGGCCACTGCAAATTTTAAAAGTGAACACAACTTAAGGAGAGTTGCAATTTGAAGGTGAAGAGATGTTGCTCCCAGACCAGCTATGGTTGAAAAACCAAGAGCTGAATGGACAAATGATGACAGAAAAAGATATAACTTGGACAATGTGGCCAAGGACATTCTATACAAAACCTTGGACAAAGCCATGTTCAACAAAGTCAAATCATGCAAAACGACTAAAGAAATCTGGGACAAGCTAACATTGATTTGTGAAGGCTCAGAACAAATCAAGGAAAATAAACTATCGGTTGCTGTACAGAAATTTGAGAATTTTAAGATGCTCGCAGGAGAGACTTTGGATCAACTGGATGCTCAGTTCACAGAAATCACCAATGAGCTATCTGCACTTGGAAAAGAATATACACAGAAGGAAATGTGTATGAAAATCCTAAGAAGTCTCCCAACTGAATGGGAAATGAAGGTCATGGCACTGAGACATTCCATGGACCTATCCAAGACATCCAACCATGAGCTATTCTCAGATCTCAAAGCCTACGAATTTGAGCTGAGAAAAAAAGACCAAAAGGAGACAACTGTGCCCAAAACAGCTGTTCTAATTGTTAAGGATGGCAAGAGAGCTGAGGTCAAAGAAGTCATTGACCAAGAGGAGATTGCCCTGATGATTAAAAGGTTTAACAAGTTCTTCAATAAGAACTACAAGAGAGGCAAGGGTGAATCCTCCAGAAGACACTCAGCTCCCTCCAAGTCAATGGAAGATAGGCCAACCAAAAGAGCAGAGCATCAAAAAGTTGAATATCAAAGGGCTGACAATCCAAGAATGGAAAAAGCTGATCAAAAGGTTGAAAATTTATGCTGGAACTGCAGACAACCAGGTCACTATGCCAAGAAATACATGAATGAAGAAGAAAGAAAAGTCTTCAGAGAAAGAAGACAAGAAAAGAAAAAGGCAATGTTGGCTGCAGAGACTGCTGAGACAGCCAAGTCAAGAGACACAGATGACTCAGAAAGTCTTGAAGCTGACTACTCAAGTGACTCTGAAGAAGAAGCCTTGATCTGCTTAATGGACAAGGAACAAGACCAACCTGACCAAGAAGATGAGGTACACTCTGATTCATCACACTCAGATTCTAGTGATAGTGACTGTGATACACACACTTCATCACCCACTGATCTTTATGATTCATTAGGCAAAATGATGAAAGACTTTGAACACATTAAATCCTCACACACACTACTAAATGAGGAAAACAGCCTACTCAAAAGCCAAAACTCACAGCTGACTAAGGAGTACTCTAAGTCAAATAGCTGATGAGAATAAAAGTCTGAAGGCTGAAAATGCTAAGCTAATAGCAGAGATAACTGCTATAGAAAAGAGGGAGAATGACCTCAAAAATATGATTGCCTCATTCACTAAGGCATCTAAATCATTGGATGACCTTATTATGAGCCAAAAAGAATGTGGAGACAAGACAGGCTTAGGATTTAATTCCTCTGTGCTATGTCAAGCTCCAAAAGTGATTCTGGAAAAAGGATCTTCAATAAATGAAGTATCTCAGAAAATCCAAAACTCCAAATGATGCACACACATTTATTCCAAAGCACAATCACAAGCAAACTGGCCTTGGCTATAAAGGAAAAGGAAAAACGATCGATTGAGTGTCTTTGAGAGGACACTGAGAAGAAATCCAGGCCGAGTTCCTCAAAGAAACTCCAAACAGAGATACTTGTAAAAAGAAAAACAGAGCTACCAAAAACTCCGAAGTTCTATAAAAGAAACACATATGAAGGGAATGGTAGAAAGTACCCAAGCCAAGTGATTGGAATAATGTGAACTATCAAAAAGATCTATGGAATATACGCTCAAATCGCAAAGGCCTAGAACTCAGCAAAGGCCATTCCAAAGGTATAAGAGCTTTCATCAGCACACATATGCACCTAGGCACTACACTCCTAGATATCACAACTACCCAAAGAAGGCAATTGCTAAAACACATACACAGGCATACAGACAAAAGAGACAGTTGTATGAACCTAGAACCCCCAAGCAATTTGCCAAAATTAATTATGATTATGGCACTGATAGATGGCAACCACTTAGAGTCAAATCATTTGGCTATAGGTTGGGTGGATCATCTTACAATACTAACCCCTCAGGACCCAGGCAAGTATGGGTACCTAAAACCTAATTTCCTTGATTGCAGGTTCAAGGAGCAGCTGAGTGCCAAGGCACCTGGTACATGGATAGTGGTTGTTCCAGACACATGACAGGAAACAAGAAAAATTTATAAAAATTCAAGGATGTTAAAGGTGCAAAAGTCATATTTGGAGGAAATGAAGTTCCATGAGAAATAAGAGGCATTGGATCCATCAAGAAAAATGGGTTAGAAATCACAGATGTTGCATATGTTGAAGGACTCAACTTCAACCTGCTAAGCATAAGTCAACTATGTGACAAAGGCTATAATGTCGGATTCAACATGGGTATATGCCAAATCAAGGACACTGAATCCAATGAGGTTGTGTTGCAAGGATGCAGACTAAAGAACATGTATGTGGTATATTGGTCAACTGCAACACCAAACACCTGTCTGTTAGCAAAAAGCACAGCTGATTCAAGTTGGTTGTGGCACAAAAAGCTGAGTTACCTGAATTTCAAAACAATTAACAAGCTTGCCAGAAGTGGTCTTGTAGAAGGACTTCCAGACTCAGTATACAAGAAGGAAAGTGTATGTGATGCATGCCAGATGGGAAAGCAAATCAAATCATCATTCAAAGAAAAGACATGTCCATCTTCAACAAGGATATTGCACCTGCTACATATGGATCTATTTGGTCCAGTTGAACCACCTAGCATAAGTGGGAAGAAATACACCTTGGTGGTAGTAGATGATTACTCAAGGTATACATGGACAATATTCATGTGTAAGAAGAAAGAAACTCTACAGAAACTACCACAGCTGATGAAGAGAATCCAAAATGAGAAGAGCCAAACCATTATCAAAATAAGATCAGACAAAGAAACTGAGTTTGTCAATAGTATAATCACTCAGTATTGTATTGAAAATGGTATTGGTCATGAATTATCTGCAGCAAGGACTCCACAACAAAACGGAGTTGCAGAAAGAAGGAATAGAACTCTTAAAGAAGCTGCAAGGACCATGTTAGTCAAGCGGGCTACCTAAAAGATTTTGGGTCAAGCGATAAACACAAAGATGCTATACTCAAAATAGATGCATGATAAAAGGCGACAAATTTACAGACTCCTATGAGATTCAGGACAGGAGAAAGCCAAATGTTGCATATTTTAGAATATTTGGATGCAAATGCTTCATCCATAACAATGGCAAAGATAATTTAAAGGCTTTTGATGCTAAAGCTGATGAAGGTATCTTCTTGGGATACTCAGCTGAAAGCAAAGCCTACAGAGTACTCAACAAGAGGACAATGGTTACAGAAGAATCCATCCATGTGGTGTTTGATGAGCCAAATGTAAATGGAGAAGAAATTGAAGAGTCAGCTAATAAGGTGAATCAACCAACCATGCAGAAGAGTCCCTATGTTGAAGCTGAAGCTGGAATTATAAACCCAGATGAAGATGAGATAGCTGAATCTCAAAGATGGCTGAGAGAGCATCCACCAGAACTAGTCATTGGAGATGTAAAATAAGGTGTCAAAACGAGATCCAGAACTCAACAAGAAGCAATGTTCACATGCTTCATCTCACAAATAGAGCCAAAAGATGTGTCACAAGCATTTGATGACACACATTGGATTCAAGCCATGCAAGAAGAGTTGAATCAGTTTGAAAGGAATAAAGTATGGGAATTGGTTCAAAGACCTACCCATCAAAATGTTATTGGCACTAAATGGGTGTTCAGAAACAAGATGAATGAGGAAGGTTCTGTGGTAAGAAACAAAGCAAGATTGGTAGCCAAAGGATATTGCCAAGAAGAAAGAATAGATTTTGATGAAACTTTTGCTCCTGTAGCAAGATTGGAAGCTATAAGGATGTTTCTTGCCTATGCAGCTCACAAGAACTTTATTGTATATCAAATGGATGTAAAGAGTGCATTCCTTAATGGTTTGTTGGAAGAAGAAGTATATGTTGAACAACCTCCAGGATTTGAGCAGAAGACTCTTGGAGATAAAGTATACAAACTCAAGAAAGCTTTATATGGATTGAAACAGGCACCCAGAGCATGGTATGATACATTATCACAATTCCTGTATGAGAACGGATTCACAAAAGGCAAAGTGGATAGAACACTTTTCAGAATTCAAGATGGGAAGAGCATTCTGCTTGTTCAAATATATGTGGATGACATCATTTTTGGATCCACAAACAAAGAGCTGTGTGATAAATTTTCAAACCTCATGCAAAGCAAGTTCGAAATGAGCATGATGGGGAACGACATTCTTCCTTGACTCCAAGTGAAACAAACCAAGGATGGAACCTTCATAAGTCAAGCAAAATACACCGAGATTTAATGAAGAAATTTGGTATGGAAGAGAAGTCTTCTCAGAAAATACCAATGAATACATCGATCAAAATGGACATGGATGCAGATGGCCAGCCTGTAGATCAAACAAGATACATAGCATTTATTGGATCATTGCTCTATCTTACAGCAAGCAGGCTAGACATCACCTTTGTTGTATGTGTATGTGCAAGATTTCAATCTGCTCCAAAAAAAAAGCCACATGACTGCAGCCAAGAGGATCTTGAGATATTTGAAAGGAAGCCAAGAAGTTGGCTTATGGTATCCAAAGGAAGGTGGATTTTGATGAATGCCATATAAAACTTAGAATAGGAAGTTGGCACCCCATTTTTGTTGTAAACTGCATTATAATCAATAGGGATGGTCAAACTGAGTTAAGTCAGCTATCCCTGAACATGCAAGAAGACAACTGGAGATTAGAAGGAAGACTCACATTGCAAAGGCAAATTTGAGTATGGCAAAGAAGAAAAGACAGAACTCAATCAAGGTGCAGGTGAGATGCGGTGAGTGAAGTATCGATCCATCAACTAAACATAGCCAAGTCTCGAGGTTGAAATGACAGAAGAGTCATCCAATGATTGGAAGCTGACTCGAAGTCACCTGGGGATGTTAAGAAAAGGCAGTCAAGTCGAGATAACTGAAAGAGATCCGTTGCACAGAAATCAAGAGAATTACTTAAACAAGTAATATCTCCATACTATCTTTCTTGAAGTGCTCAGTCCCAAAAGCGTGCAAGAGGAATAAACCAATGGGAAGCACTGCACTTGTGTCAGAACTCTGAAAAGCTGAAGAATCATCCATACGAGGAAGAGGAAATTTCAAGGACTGCAACAAGACAAGCCAACGACCACAAGTGCTTTCAAAAATAAGCCTATCTCTTCAACGGGCAAATTTTTGAAAGATCACTATAAAAGGCTGAGGAATTACTCTAAGAGAAGGTTACCTGAACCACGAACATTCAAGCAAACATTTGAACTATAACCAAAATATTCTCAAGTCATTCAAGATCAATCCTCAAGCCTACACTACGAAGGAAATCAATCCAACACTCACCTGTGAAGGAAAGATAACTTCAATCAGTTGAAGAGGAAATTTTTGAAGAATCAAGGGGTCTACATTCCACGAAGGATTATATAAAGGTTCAACGTCGAACCGTCTCAAGTTTTTAGAGGGCTTCGTGATCAAATCCAAGAAGCTTGAGCAAGTGGGCTGTAGTAGCAAGGCAAACGCCTGTGAAGAAGGCGAGTCGTATGAGAAGCCGCCTATGTGACCAAGGCATCTCCAGATCGAGTCCCAAAGGATCAAGTCACCGTGTGATCAAGACTTGTATCTGGACATTAACCACTCGTATATTGATCAACACTTAGTGGATTCCTCCGAGTTGGAGAAGAGAGGAGTAGAAGAATTACCCCATTTTCGAACCTCTATAAAAATTTATTGTGTCATTTACATTTCAGCACTTTAATTTCTGAATCTTACTCTTATATCTGCTGATAAATTTGCTATCCAATTGATAATCAAGTGAGTGCTAAAACTAAGTATTAAAACAAACTTAACCAAATTCAAGGGTGTTAAGTCTTCCGCTGAATACAAACCACAGTCGAGTTAAGTCTTTAGTCAAAACAAATGAGTTATTCTATCAACAAAATCGGTCAGTCTGTTGAGTGACTAACTCTGCTGATTAACTAACTTAGTTGTCCATTAAGGACACATCTGTGAAGTATTAACTCTAAATCTTTTAAAAGGACTAAATCGAAAAGTTGGTAAGGTTTATTCAACCCCCCCTTCTAAACCTTACACTCACACCCCTTGGGACCTATATTTAGCCTCTCATATACGAGGCTTGCACTCGAAAATACATAAAACTTAAAACTAAAACACTCAAAATATTACAAATTTTTTACTCAGATTTTATTGTAAGAAAACTAAGGAAAATGTTCAATGTCCCCAGCTTCCCTCAAATCCTGCATTTTATAGAGGTAAGCCCGGACTTCAAAGGCGGACTTCAAATCCTGTTGATAACTATGACGTCACTACTTACATCATATCATACATTATTGCCTCGCCAGTTGTTTTTCTTTTTCTTCCGTGTGACTCAGCCCATGTGATGTTTGTCGGGGAATCTTTTAAAAATTTGGTTTACGTGGTCCCCGAGGGTAACGCATCTTGTGAGCTGGGCCCTTGTCCTTTACAGCTGCATGATCTTGTCGGTCGGGTTTGGGTCAGAATCCTTTCCCAAACTCGGGTTTCTTTTGTTCGGGGCACGTTTGACAGATCCGGTCAATCTAACGGCCAACATGCACCATGTTACAGAATTTTCGGTGAGTTTTTTTGCTCGCCGGAATCTTGTTCTCCCAGAGAATTCTTCTCTTTGTTTCGAAAAGCTCCTCTGCGAATCCTGTTGTTGATTCAGTAGGAAAGATCCATTTGCTGAATTCTGGAAAAACTTGAATGGATATTTGACTTTGTCCATTTCTGTTAGACAAACCTAAAGACCCCATGCTCGTCCTGTAGAAGCTTCGTCTTCAGAAATTGCTCCTACTAACACTGGTACTTCTTCCGGTGAAGCTGCCTTTATATATTTTAAAGCATTTCCATTCGATCTTCTTAGCTTGATGAAGTGAAAAGCTTCGTTAAAGCCTTTCTTCACTGGTTCGGGCGCTGCACTGATAAAATACAGTTCCAAAATATCTCCTCTGGCCAAGTGTGGATTATTGGCCCAAGTCTCGTAAACTGCTTCTCCAATCCATTTCGGTAATTTCGAAATTTCTGGGAATCTGGATGATACAGTATAAATTGAAGCTAAATCTCCAAAAGTATACCATTCTTGAACTTCATTTGGATGACTTCCTAGTTTCATCCAAACTCTTGGATATTTTCCTGAGATATCAACCTCTGTTTTTTCAGGGTTAATACCTCTTCTTGTAACCAATTACTCCCATTGTCGTTGATATACCTGCATTGGAGAAATCTTAATCTCGTCAGTTTGAACCTTAGATTTGCATGTCTGTGGCCTAAGATTTAACTCTCCCTCTTTTACCCCAGAGGTGATGGGTTGACTTGAAGACTTGGGTTGTGACACCGGAGCTTCAACATTCGTTACAGTTTGTACACCCTCAGGGGATGCATCACCTGCAACACTTTTTATTTTGGTACTTGAATCCATAACCTCCGGGTTAGAGCCCCATTCTCTATCGCCGCTTTTTGCATCGTTGGAGATGCGGCCAGGAGGAGAGGCCCTTCCAGCGCTAAGAACAATTGTCCTTGAGCAAACTAGCATGCTCGTATTTGACTAGAAACGGATTTCTGGTCAGCCTGTTGAAGTCATCCAGCAACTTGTGCATTGAGACATAATGTCCCAAAATCTCGTTCTAGACTCTCCAGGTTTTCCCTGAGATGTCTTACACGTTTAAGGACCTCGTCAGCAACGCGTCCTTCTATCTCGTGTCAAAAAAAACTACAAGAATATTTTCATGAGATTTTATAATGACAATATCATAATCATAATATTGACATTCAACTTGCCATCTAAGAAATCGAGCTTTTTCTGGTTTTGATTCAATTTTATTTTTCAGAAAAGCCTTGACACTTGAATTATCAATTTTTAAAGTAAACTTTTTAGCCAGTAAAAATAGAGGCCATTTTTTAAAAGCATTTCTGACTGCAAAGAATTATTTCTCGTTTATATGCCATTTGTTTGTTTCACTGGGTGTGAATAAACCGCTACAGTATCTGCATGGCACTTCTTCATTTGGTGTGACCTTAGTAAGAACTGTTGCCCACCAATCATCACTAGCATCTGTGTAAAGAACCAGTTCGTCCTCGTCTTGGGGAATCGCAAGCTTTGGAAGCTTTTTACAAACTTCTTTAAGTTGCTTAATTCCTTCTTGGTGTTCATTTTCCCATTTGAATACTGCATCTTTCTTGAGCAATAGGCTAACCTTCCAGTAGTATGCCAGATTGTTGATGAACATCCCAGCAAAATTAACAACTCCAAGAAAACTCTGAAGTTGCTTCTTGTCTTTCAGTGCATCTGGAAATCCTTGTATCTTTTCCACAATATGAATCTTATAGAATAATTCCAAATTCATCGATTTCAATTCCGAGGAATTCAATCTGTCTTGTTGTGATCACTGCCTTCTTTTCTGAAAAGCACTAATACTTCTTTGTGGCAGACATCTGAAAATATCTCCAAATGTCTTAGATGCTCCTTCATGTTTTTTGATGCGATAAGAATGTCATCAATATACGTGAACTTCTTACTTTCCAGTTATAGTGTCCTTGTGGTCTAGAGAAAGATGTGAACTTCTTACTTTCTTCCTCCATCTTAATCTGGTAAAATCCAGACTTGCAATTGAACTTTGAGAATATCTTGGCATCTTTAATGCAGTTAACTAGATGTTCTCTACTTGGAATGTAATATCCGCCGAACTCCAAAATGTTATTAATCCCCTTGTAATTAATAACAAGTCTTGGCTTTCCTCTTTTGATCTCTCCATGGTTTCTGACTAAGAATCCTGGAGTGCTGTATGGAGAAACTCCTGGTGAAATCAACTTAAGGTCAATATGTTCCTTAAGTATTTTCTGCATATCCTCCGCATGTCCAGCAATTACAGTCTTTAAAACTTTCATTAGCCCTGGTGTGAGCTCGCCCGAAAGTTCTTCTTCCTGGAGTTCTACTGGTACTTGCTTGATTAGAGTCTGATGACGAGGCTCTACTCCTGCTTGGTGTTGTTCTTTGCCCTGATTTGTAACTTCGAGCTTTTTGTTTCGACCAAAACCTTCTAGGTTTCCATGAAGACCTACTTCTTCTATTGCTGCTTTCCCGATGGTATGGATGGCTTTTCTCCTTCTTCTTCTTATCCCGCCGTGGTTGACCTCCCACAACTGTTGGGATGTCATCATCAACACAACATAGAGGAACTGTTTTGTTAATTCCTCGTAATCTCTTGTAATTCCTATATAGTGCTACATGATAACACCATTCAGATAGCTTGGCCTTCAGGAATGACATTCTTCTGGCCACCGTATCCAAATCAGCTTCATCCTTGTATTCCCTGATAAGCATTTCTCTCCAGGGACTCGGAATTTTTGCAAAGAATAGCTGTGAAGCTTCTTTGTCGCCAATCTTTGACTTCCACCTGTACTCGGTGAATAAATTGATAAATTCGTCAATATGAAAAATATCATGTAACTCGAGGCTGTAGAGGGCTTGTTTATATCTTTTTCCTTTTTCTTCTTCTAATCCCTCAAAGTAACCTGTGCCGATAAAATGGATTTTGAATAATTTTGCCATATCATCGACAATTCTTTTTAGTGATTCTCCTGCTGTGACCGCGCCTTTCATACTTGCTTCGGTCATATCCCATGCAATCCTTACACATCCCTCAAGACTCATTTCAAGGAGTAAATGAAGGAATCTTTCGTAAGATCAAGGGTACATGCTGCAATCCTAATAGCTGATGCCCATTCATCAATGAGAACTTCTCGATTTTTGAAATCTGGGATATCCATATTCAACATCAACCCATATGGATGTATTGGGTTGAGATATGATCTTCCATAAGGCGTTTGATAAACATTTGGCCTTCTAGAAGGTTGTCGAGTTCCCGCAAGAGGGGGTCGAGCTCATGTTCCTGAAAGTGTTTCATTCCCTGTGGTAAAATCTCCAGCGTGATGCATTCTTTCGTCCTGGATTCCATGATGTGAACCCGAACTTTCTGCGACGTTGGGATTTACTGGTGGCGGTGGTGGAATTGTTGGAATTGGTCTACCTTGAGGGTCATAGGTAACCAAGGCCGTTCCATCTCCTGTGTTCATCTTTTAATCTACGATTCACAATCCTGCGAAGGATTCTGCAAGGTCATGTAGATCTTTAAGATTTATCTTTTCCATATCTATCACTTTTTAGTTCATGATAGATTTTCCCTTGATGATGGCGATAAGCTTCTCCTCATCGGTCATTTTTCGTTGGACTTTGATTGGTTTCCCCTTTTGATGTAAATAGGGTACTATTCTGAAATCAATACATTTCTTTCCTTCGGATGAACTTGGTCTGTCCTCCAGATTCTTGACTCGTTTCTGAATATCATGAAGGATTTCAAGAGTTTCCTTCTGATACTTCACCATCGTCTCCATCTGGCTCTGGATCTGATGAACTTGTGTTGGTAGATGAATATGGCAGTTGCCATAATTCTGCACCATCTTCTGGATCTCTCTAAGATATGCTGAGATCTTAGATGTATCTGTAAGTATCTCACTCCACTCCGGTACCCCATCAGGAATCATGATTTTGATGGGAATTTTCATGAAATTCTTCCTGACGATTCATCAATCGACATATAATACCTGGTTTACCGTGAGGAAACCCATATAATATGCCAATTGTCTTTGGCAGTGTCTCAAGGTTTCCCTATCGGCTCCTGCGTGTTCTTTTTCATCATATTGGTTTTGCCAATATGATATCCTGTCTTGGTGATCTTGTGCATACATCGTCAAAATTTGATGATATGTCCTGTAAGGAGTTGTTAAGTTGGTTTTATACCAATGTATTGAGTATTCTAGACTAGAATTTTGCGTTGTTTTTGGGTAATTTTAGCGTCGTTTGAGTCAAGGTTGTGTCATTTGTTTTCGTTCGAGAATCCGGACTGGACCTGGTAGTCGAAATTGAGCAAAAACGGTGAAAAACGTGTTTAGACGGTGAATATCGCATTTTAGAAGTTGAAAAACGGGAAAAATTGGGTCACATACAAGCATCGCAGCGCCAAAACCCCCGTGTCGCAGTGCGGGGGTCGAAATTAGTCTGGGGGCGAGGAAAGATGAAAGCGAAATGCAAAATACTCAAATATATAGCAACAGGTGATGTTCGGCGAAGAAAGCGCTGCTGCAGCATACATCATGCAAAGATGCATGCAGCGAGCAAGCGGAATAGAGACAACATCAACGCGGCTGCGCAGGCCCAGCAGCAAAGGGTTGCAGCGCGCCAGCGGGTTGTGAGGATGTTTCGATGCGCGCTACAACAAGACCGTGGAAGCATCTTGCACGCCAGGGGGCAGCGGATAGAGTGTCAGCGCGCGCACCAGCACGCGATTTCGAGGGGCACAGAGCGCGTGACGGGGCTGAAAACTCAGAGCTATAAATAGAAGAAGTGATGTACAAACAAGGGTCGGACATTATTTCTAGCACAACGCAAGGCAAAAGACTCAGAGCTAAGGTTCGGGACGACAATTGGAGGCACTTCTCGTTTGGACACAGAGAGATTCCCTTCTCTTTTCTTCTCAATTCTTTCTTTGATTTTCTTTGTCGATTTCTTGAGATGTATAATTATTTCTCCATGAATTTTTGTACATCCAATATGAGCTAAACACATCTTTCTAGGGGATTGATGTAACTTACGTTTGAACCTATGTTTTGATTTCCAGTTTATGAAATTCGCATTTTATTAATCTATTTGTGCTATTTGATTTGATTGCATCTGGATTATCTGATCAATAATTTAGATTGTTTGGTGTGTTGGATTTGACGCTCGAGAGAGGTAATTGAACGTCTGGCCATAGAATAGCATAACCTAGGGTTTCATAGAATCGAGAGATTTATGAATCTTTTGAAGCCTGTGATAGAATATTCATTGAGCGCATTAGGGTTTAATTTATGATTTTTATAGAGATATCGAAATCAGAAATTGGAACCTAGAATCACTTGGGACTCGAGGGAGGAAGTGATAAACGGTAGGAATATTGGCTTATAGATTAATAACTTGTGATTAATAAACTGAGGTGAAATCAACCCTCTAGAATTCATCTTCTACGTGTTTGATTAATTGTCTGAACCAATCTATTTGATTATTCTTAGTTTTATTTTTAGTTTAATAAATCCTCATCTCTTTTCGAATTCTAGATATAGTTAAGCTATTTTAATTATAGTAGTTAGTATAAAATTCGATAACAATCCATGTGGAGACGATAACCCTACTTTCAAAACCTATACTAAAACTTGACACCGTACGCTTGTGGTAAGAATTTCGTGATCAAGTTTTTGGCGCCGTTGTCGGGGATTGTTTTATCCTATTTTAAACTAATACTATTACCACGTAGTCTTAGTCCTAATCTAGACTAGTATAGGAATTATAATTTCATTTTTCTCATTTGACTTGTCTGTTTATGCGAGATTCCAAAGATATTAATTTGCTTTCTTTTGATCCAGAGATTGAAAGGACACTTCGAGCAATCCGAGAAGCAAAGCGAGCAGAGAATCGAGCAATGGCAGAAGGCGGGGACAATGAGAATAATGGAAATCGGGTCGTGAATGTGCCACCACAGCCTGAGGCACCAGAAAGGGCAATCCGGGATTACTTTCCGCCGATCGTAAACCAGAATTACTCCAAAATCGTGCGCCAGCCCATAAATGCGAATAATTTCAAATTGAAACCGGGCCTCATAAGCATGGTTCAGCAGAATCAGTTTGGGGGGAGTCCAGTGGATGATCCGAATACACATCTGGCCACATTCTTGGAAATTTGCGACACCATCAAGATGAATGGTGTGACCGATGAGGCCATTAGATTGAGGCTTTTGCCATTTTCACTCCGGGATAAGGCCAGGCAGTGGTTACAGACGTTCTCCCCTAGAAGTATTACGAGCTCGGATGATCTGACTCAAAAGTTTTTAGCAAAATTTTTCCCTCCCAGCAAGACACTCCAACTGAAGAGCGAGATAGCCCAATTCCAACAGATTGATTTTGAGCCGCTATATGAAGCTTGGGAGCGGTTTAAAGATCTTTGCGGAGATGCCTGACATGGCTATGCGGTGGACGGGGAGTTCGATATTTGTACAATGGGTTGAATGGGCATACGAGGACGATACTAGATGTGGCATCAGGAGGTACATTGATGGCCAAAACTCCGACTGGGGCCTTACTTCTACTTGAAGAAATGGCCACAAACAGTTATCAATGGCCCTCCGAGAGGTCGGCGCCAAAGCCGATTCTTGTGTTCTTGAGCTTGATAATCGTCGCTTTGGCAGCTCAAATCTCGAGTCTGACAAAGCAATTGGCAATCATGAAACCGTGGCACACCACAACAAGCCGCTCCTCCCACCGCCGTTCATGCAGTCGGCACTCATGAGGCTGAGCAAGTTAATTATGTGAATAACCGGGATTTTAATAACAGAGGTAATCAATTACCAACTCACTACCACCCAGGACTTCGCAATCATGAGAATCTCTCTTATAGCAACAACAGAAACGTATTGAATCCACCTCCGGGTTATCTAAACTCATCCAGTTCCAATGCACTCGGAGGTGAAAAGAAGCAGTCGCTTGAAGAGATGCTCGACTCATTCATCGGAGAGACCAGGAATCGAATGAATAGGAGTGAGGCGCATATTGATGGTCTGAATACTAAGATGAGCACAATGGAGACGCATATTAGGTCGATCGAGACACAAATGGGTCAATTGGCTATAGCCGTGAATTCATTGCAGTAGAAGGGAAAGTTCCCAAGGGATACAGAGGTTAATCCGAGAGAGCACTACAATGCATTTTACGTGAAAAAGGAAGCAAAAATTCAGCCTGGCCCCGAAGAATCACCTATTTATGCGAAACCAATGGAATCCAAGAAAATGAAGTTGGAAGATTTTGGGACTGTCTATTTGACAGAGGAGTGTAGTGCAATAGTCCAAAGTAAACTACCTCAGAAAATGAAGGATCCAGGGAGTTTCACTATTCCTTGTACTATTGGAGGAGTTTTCTCTAATAAACCACTTTGTGATCTTGGGTCCAGTGTGAATCTTATATCTCTTTCTGATGTGATGAAGCTTGGGCTCAGGGAGGTGAAGCCGTCCAATATCACTTTGCAGTTCGTTGATTGATCCATCGCCTATCCGTGGAGAATCATTGAAGACGTATTGATAAGAATTAATAAATTTGTTTTCCTGTGGATTTTGTAGTGTTGGACGCGAACGAGGAGAAGAAAATACCTAAATTCTTTGGGCGACCGTTTTTAGCTACAGCACGGGCTTTGATCGATGTAGAAACAGGGGAGCTAACATTGCGGGTAAATCAGGAGAAAGCCGTATTCACCATCCATCCAACCAACAGGCTAAAATCTGAATTAAATGATGGTAAGATGATGGTTGGGAATATAGCTGAAGACATTGGAGGTTGGGAAGTTTCTATGGTAAATGTGGACAACATGCCTATTGGAGCCCCAACTTGAGGATAATCTGACATAGTCTAGCTGAAGACTGTAAACTTAGCGCTTCTTGGGAGGCAACCCAAGCCCCTTTTATTGCTTTCTTAGTTTTAATATAGTTTAGTAGTTATTTTTGTTTTTTTCTGAAATTTTTGCATTCTTAGGAGTAGTAAGTTGCATCATGCCCCTCCCCTCTTTTTTGTGCAAATCCCACATATCCCACTCCATCTTCACAAAGGGTCACTCTAACACCACACACACCATCTTCATCTCATTCACTCATTTTTGGTAAGTTTGCAACTTCCAAACCCCACCCTATTTTCCCCCATCTTGTGATTTTTGGTGTGATTGGATTGTAGTAGTGCTAGGATAATTGTTGTTGATTTGTGGATTGTGGATTGGTTGCTCATGCTAGACTTAGGCTTGGTGTTGATTTTTGGGATTGAATTGAGTTATCCATTGCATTCACTATCTTTGCCCAAATTCATGCATATGAGGTGTTTGATAAAATGCCCCAATGACAATTTCATATTGTCTAGTGCTATCTTGCATATCTATGCTTATCTTTTTGACATGGCACTATATTTTCTACTTGAGGGCATTATGTATGTGCTTTGATTTTCGATTTCTCACCCATAACTGAATTCCATGTTTCCACGAGTTTTGTTTTCTAGTTTACCTTGCTAGATTACAAAGATGCAAAGTCAAAAAGGACCGGGCCAAGGTGAAGGGGAGAAACTAGACCACACCTCGGAGGCATACAACACCCACGGGCTTGTGCGCTAGGATGCAATAGTGAGCTTATACGAGACACCTCACGCACGTAGTAGTACCACATGACTTAAGGAGCCTTCGCTCCTCGGCTACCAGGAAAGTCATTTTTCCCACCTCTCCATTGGGGACAATGTCGTTTTAAGTTTGGGGGAGTGCAGTCTGTTTTTATTCTTCGAGTCGAGTCTTGAGTTCAAAAAACAAAATGAAAAAGGGACGGTACCCTATTTACACCAAAAAGGGAAACCAACCGAAGTTATACGAAAGATGACAGATGAGGAGAAGCTCATTGCTCTAATCAAAGGAAAATCCATCAAAAATTAAAAAGATGGATATGGAAAAGATGAATCCTAAAGATCTACACGACCTGGCAGAATCCTTCGCGGGATTGGGTATTGTAGATTTAAAGATGAACGCAGGTGATGGATCAGCTTTGGTTACCTATGACCCACAAGGTAGAGCAACTCCACCACCACCGCCCCAAGTTAATCCTAACGTCGAAGAAAGTACGGGTTCGAATCATGGAGCTCGGGACGAGAGGATGCCACACGTTGGGGATTTCACGACTGGGAGTGATCCACTTTCAGGGACAGGAGGTCGAAACCCACTTGCGGGAACCAGACAACCTACTGGAAGGCCAAATGTTTATCAGACGCCTTATAGAAGATCACACCTCGACCCAATACATCCATATGGGTTGATGTTAAATCTGGATATCCCAGATTTTAAAAATAGAGAAGTTCTCATTGATGAATGGGCTTCAGCTATGAGAATTTCAGCAGGAACCCTCGATCTTACAAAGGATTCATTCATTTTACTCCTTGAAATGAGTCTTGAAGGATCGGTGAAGATTGTGCAGGATATGACCGATGCTAGTACGAAGGTTCGGTCACATCGGGGGAATCACTTAAAGGAATTGTCGATGGTATGGCAAAACTATTCAAAATCCAGTTCAAGACAAAGTTATTTCGAGGGATTAGAGGATGAAAAAAGAAAGAGATATAAACAAGCCCTCTATAGCCTTGAGTTATATGATATTTGTCATATTGACGAATATATCAAGTTGTTCACCGAATACCGGTGGAAATCCAAGATTGAAGAAAAGGAAGCTGCACAACTATTCTTTGCCAAGATTCCGAGTCCCTGGAGAGAAATGCTTATCAGGGAATACAAGGATGGAGCTGAAGTAGAAACTGTGGCCAGAAAAATGTCTTTCCTAAAGGCCAAGTTATCTTGAATGGTGCTACCAAGCGACTCTGTCTGAGGAATTACAAGAGGTTAAGAGGAATTAACAAAGCAGTTCCTCTATGTTGCGTGGATAATGACATCCCAACAATTGTGGGAGGTCAACCAAGGCGGCACAAAAGGAAGAAGGAGCAAAGCCATCCATACCGCCGAGGAAGCAGCAGCAAAAGAAGCAGGTCTTCATGGAGACCTAGAAGGTTCTGGTCAAAACAAAAAGCTCGAAGTTATAAATCAGGGCAAAGACCGGACTGCAAGGGGTAGAGCCTCATCATCGAGGTTCTAATCAAGCAAGTACCAGCGAAAATCCAGGGAGAAGAACTTTCGGGCGTGCTCACACCGAGCAAATGAAAGCTTCAAAGACAGTAATTGCTGGACATGTGGAGCAAGAGGGCATATCTCAACGGATTGCCTAGACAATCAAAAACGAGGAGTCAGACAGTTCGAGGCCACACCAGAAATGGAGAAAGCTGTCTATTATCAGGATCTTATACAGGTGTATCAATTTGAGGATATACCCTCAGATGAGAGCATCTATGAAGAAGAGATCTATTCTGACGATGGAAGTGACTCCAGCTCAAAATCAGAGTGAAGAAGAAATTCTTCAACAGACAGTCAGGGAGGATATGTCAGGATTCCTCTCTCACACGACGGTTTCTCATAAAACTCTTATAAGAATCATGAAGGAAGATCCAAAGCTTCAAGTCTATGATGGATTTACAATCGGAGCTATGGAAAAAGCATTGGATAAGATTGGGTTTCGTAACAGAAAACACCAAATTATTCATAGGGTAACAACCGAAGAATTTGCCATTCTGATGGAGTTTACCGGTAACCTGATCGAGATGCAGTTGGTCCCTATTAGAGAAATACAGGAGATCAAAAGCAAAGTTAAAAGAGAAGTTGCAAATACACTCTCATGGATTCACATTCGAGCCATAAGAGTTATTATTAAGGCAACATTCAAGGAAGGAATAGATTCGCCACTCAATCTTGCTATTTTTGACAAGCGAATCTCACATCACAAGGATTCATGCCTTGGAGCTGTTACAGGAAATTTATATGCAGGAAAATTAGCATTCAATGTCTATCCGAGAATTGCATACAATTTGGGAGATCGAGATTTTAATAGAGTCATAACCCTTCATCAAGATTTCAAAAGAGTCGATTTGATGAAAGAAGGGAACATACCCTACTCGATCACATACAAGATTTCCTATGCTCTCTCGAATACCCATCATTCCAAAGTATTCTTGAGAAAGGAATTTATTGAAGTCCCAAGAATCTTTGAGGACTTTGCTAGGTTGGTTCTACCAGAAATCATTGAATCTCCAACTATAAAAGAGATTGATATGATAATTCAAGATCAACCAGATTTTCAACAAAAGTCGAAGTCTCGAGTTGAGCCTGAGAAGGATGTCTTTCCAGAGACGAAAAGGTGAGTAGCGGCCGTTGGGAAGAAAGGAGACCAAAATACGATTTAGCGCATCCCCGATGTTTTTAAAACAGCAGGAGAGATGAAATGTCCAGAAGGATGGCGAGAGGTTGAAGTAATATTCGACATCACTCAAAAGGATAATATTTTTCCTTGTGATGTTCTATATTATCTCCAACAACCTATAGTTGAAAGGTATCAAGGAAGCCTGATGATAGGTGAAATTGAGCTAACTATCTCAGGAGTAGCAGGGAAAATCCCAGAGCAATTAATACTGGGAATTGAATTTCTTGAGGATTATAAACCTTGGGAAAGACTACAAGAAGGAATGGAATTCACAGTGGCTGATAAAAGATACAGAATCAGATGACCACTAGTCCATTCTCCATATACATTTCTATCGGAATGTTATATGCTGAATATAAGGCCGAGTATTTCGCCGCCTATATTGATTTACCAGCTATTGCAGGAAGATATTTCTCTAAGAGGATTCTTATCCTTAATAAGGGAATTAAACAAGCAGAAATCATGATCGGAGGCGCAGGCGGTACCCCATGGTACAAAGTGAAAACGCCACCAATCTATTTCCATGATACAGGTGCAGATGTTTTACTAGGAAACAACTTCCTACAAACATTCAAGCGATTTACACAGGAGAACGAGACAATAAGACTTATTTTCACAACATTATGTAATCATAAGATCATTGTCCAGAGACTGCGGGAAGCATTTTACAGAAAAATGCCTATTAATTTTCGCATTAAGCGTGGTGATGAAGCCAAACTCCGAAATCCAAAAATGGCGGATCGAAGGAAATTTGGTGAAGCTTTATTATCCTATAGACAATTCGGTTCTCGAAAGGATAAGAAGCTTTGGGATAATAACTTGTATTCATTCGAGTGCAAGGAGAAGAACGAGTTACTCTGAGGTTATTCTTTGAATTGATGGTGAGCCTAATGGAGAATCCACAGAGTGACGTAACCATTGAAGAACAAATATCACTCGAGGATATCAAGAAGAAAATCCAAAGGAATTATAATGAAGATCCTTTGGCATGGTGGGACAAGAATGAGCTCAAAGCATCCTTAAAGGTTAAACCCGGAAAGGAGTACGAGTTCGTGAGATTCAAACCAATCCTTATGAACCAGGAGGATCGTGAGGATATGCAGAAGATACTTAAGGAACATCCTGACCTTAAGTTGATTTCACCAGGAGTTTCTCCATACAGCAGTCCAGGATTCTTAGTTAGAAACCATGGAGAAATCAAAAGAGGAAAGCCAAAGCTTGTTATTAATTACAAGGGGATTAATAACATTTTGGAATTCGATGGATACTATATCCCAAGTAGAGAACATCTGCTTAACTGCATCAAAGGGGCCAAGATATTCTCAAAGTTCGATTGGTGCAAGTCTGGATTCTACCAGATTAAGATGGAGGAAGAAAGTAAGAAGTTTACAGCTTTCTCTACACCACAGGGACACTATATTTGGAACGTGATGCCTATGGGATTGGCTAATGCACCCCAAATATATCAAAGAAAAATGGATAATCTCTTCAAAGATTATTTTAGTTTCATGTTCGTGTATATTGATGATATACTTATCGCATCAAAGAACATGAAGGAGCATCTCAAACATTTGGAGATATTTTCAGATGTTTGTCACAAAGAAGGATTAGTGCTTTCAGAGAAGAAGGCGGTGATCGCAACAAGACAAATTGAATTCCTCGGAATTAAAATCGATGAATCTGGAATTATTCTATAGAATCATATTGTGGAAAAGATACAGGGATTTCCAGATACACTGAAAGACAAGAAGGAGCTTCAGAGTTTTCTTGGAGTTGTTAATTTTGCTGGGATGTTCATTAACAATCTGGCATATTACAGGAAGGTGTTTAGCCCATTGCTTAAAAAAGATGCAGTATTCAAATGGGAAGATGAACATCAAGTAGGAATTAAGCAACTTAAAGAAGTTTGTAAAAAGCTTCCAAAGCTTGCGATTCCCCAAGACAAGGACGAACTGTTCTTTACACGGATGTCGTGATGATTGGTGGGCGGCGGTTCTTACTAAAGGTCACACCAAACGAGGAAGTGTCATGCGGATATTGCGGTTTATTCACACCTAGTGAAGCAAACAAATGGCATATCAACGAGAAAGAATTCTTTGCGATCGAAAGGCTTTTAAAAAATGGCCTCTATTTTTATCAAGCTAAAAAGTTTACTTTAAAAATTGATATTTCAAGTGTCAAGGCTTTTAAAAAACAAGATTGAATCAAAACCAGAAAAGGCTCGATTACTTAGATGGCAAGTTGAATGTCAATATTATGATTATGATATTATCATTATAAAATCTCATGAAAATATTCTTGCATTTTTTGACACGAGATGGAAGGACGCGGCGTTCTTTGCGGCGAGGTCCTTAAACGAGTAAGACATCTTAGGAAAACCTGGAGAGTCTAGAAGCGAGATTTTGGGGCGTTATGTCTCAATGCGAGAAGTTGTTGGGCGACTTCAACAGTGACCGAGAAATCCGTTTCTAGTCAAATACGAGCATGCCGATTCGCTCGAGGATAATTGTTCTTAGCGGCTGCAAGGGCCTCTCTTCCAGCCGCATCTCCTACGGTGCAAAAAAGGGCCGAGAGAGTACGGGGCTCTAACACTGGAGGTTATGGATTCAAGTACCATAATCACAAGTGTTGCGGTGATGCATCCCCGAGGGTGTACAAATCAGAACGAATGTTGAAGCTCCGGTGTTATAACCCGAGTCTTCAAGTCAACCCAAAGACCTTTGGGGTAAAAGAGGGAGAGTTGAATCTTAGGCCACGCATGCAGACAAATTTAAGGTTCAAACTGACGAGATTAAGATTTCTCCTATGCGGGTATATCGACAATGGGAGAAACTAGTTACAAGACAAGGTATTAACCCGAGAAAAACAATGGTTGATATCTCGAGGCAAGTATCCCGAGTTTGGATGAAACCAGGAAGTCATCCAAATGAAGTACAAGAATGGTATACTTTTGGAGCTTTAGCTTCAATCTATACCGTGTCACCAGGATTCCCAGAAATTTAAAAATTACCGAAATAGATTGGGAAAGAAGTTTAAGAGACTGGGTCAATAATAATCATGATTGGCCGAGGAGATATTTTGGAACTCAGTATTTTATCGGTGCGGCTCTGAACCAAATGAAGAAAGGCTTTAATGAAGCTTTTCATTTCATCAAGCTAAGAAGACCGGATGGAAATGCTTTAAAATACATTAAGGCAGCTTCACCGGAAGAAAGACCAATATTAGTAGGAGCATTTTCTGAAGACGAAGCTTCTACCAGACGAGCATGGGGTCTTTGGGTTTGTCTAATGGAAATGGACAAAGTCAAATATCCATTCAAGTTCTTCCAAAATTCGGCGAATGGATCTTTCCTTTTGAATTCGATGACTGGATCAACCATAGGATTTGCAGAGGAACTCTTCGAGACCAAAAGAAGAATTCTCTGGGAAAACAAGATTTCGGCAAGCAAAGAAACTTACCGGAAATTCTGTAATATGGCGCATGTAGGTCGATGGATCGACCGTATCTGTCAAGCATGCCCCGAACAGAAGGAACCCGAGTTTGGAAAGGTTTTTGACCCAAACCCGACCGACAAGACCAGGCAACTGGAAAGGACAAGGGCCCAGCTCACAAAACGCGTTTTCCTCGGGGACCACGCAAACCAACTTTTTAAAAGATTCCCCGACAACTTCACATGGGCTGAGTAACGCGGAAGAAAAAGAAAACCAGCTGGCGAAGCAATAATGCAGGATATGACGTAAGCAGTGACGTCATAAGTATCAGCAAGATTTGAAGTCCGCCTTTCAAGTCCGGACTTACATCTATAAAATGCGAGATTTGAAGGAAGCTGAGGACATCGAACATTTTCCTTAGTTTTCTTATAATAACATCTGAGAGAAATTTGTAATATTTTGAGTGTTTTAATTTTCAAGTTTTTATGTATTTTCGAGTGCAAGCCTCATACATGAGAGGCTAAACAAGTATTCTCCTCCCAAAAGGAGATTACTAATGTAATAAATATTTCTATAAGTTCTTAATAAAAAGGGGCTTTCTGCTTCAACATGTCTTCATAATGTTCTATTAATTTATCCCGTTTAAAGATTATCTTTTACGCCTGGAGTAGGAAACGAACCAAGGTTGTGGTGAGCAGTTGCTGAAGGAGTCGGATAACTTGCAGATTATCTTCCCTGACGGTGAGGTTGAACAGTGAGGAGTTGTTTGTCAAACAATCTGGGGGCAGTAATTTTCCGACTGGTGGTGTTGCGAGTCATTTCACCCGGTGCTGTTTCGGTCAAAGAAGGTATGAATTTTAAGGGATATTTTAATTTTACGGAAGCATGTTGGGCCTGATATGGTCGTAATGGACTATATCCATTTATGTTAATAAACATTGGCAAATTGAAGTATGTATACATATTTGTAAAACTTTTACAGAAGTATGCCCTGTTAAGTTTATAGGCTGGAAACCTGACATGGTCCATTTAAAACCTCTGAATAGAGACTGGATCTAAGTAGGTGTAACAATGCCACGAACAAAACATGTGTCAGAATAGGAAAACTTTTACAACATGTGATACATTGAAAAATAGGGTAATTTGGGACTTGCATGGCAATTTTTATAAACTGTGGGACTATTTATGCATATAGTTAAAACTGTAGGACTAATAGTGCAAGATCTGAAAACAGTGGGATGACAAAAGCAAAGTACGGGACTAACGATGCAATAGACCTAATCCTATGGGACTGAGGGTGCAATTGTCTCCTAAGGCAAATTAGGTATATTGTAAAATGAAACTTTTGGGACCAAAGGTGCAAACATTAAAACCTATGGGATCAAATATGATGTATAAAGGATCTCGGGACTACTCTTGCAACAATCTAAATCCTATGGGACTATTGCGCAAACATGGGACTAAAATTCTAACGAAGAAAATCCTATAATACCATAGATGCAATTAACTCATGTTTGTGTATTTAAAACTATCTAATAATATATTTGATAAACCATACAACACCAAAACATAGTAAATTCAATACTACTATAATATATATATACATATATAACTATCTGATAAACCAAATCAAAATAAAAATATAATATACAATAATATAGTATATATAAGCACAAATATTATATCAACTATATATACTAAAACAAAAAATAAAGTTAAAACATGTCATCACCTTATTAATCGTAGATACGTGTCAACTTCTCATTTTCTTAATCTTATGTGGTTGTTTCACATTTATCCATGTGACATTCTATGAACAAATATAAAAGATAATAAATAATCCAAAAATTAAATGAGGAGTCGTCTTTGAAATTTAATTTCTTTTAATATTTACCATATTAAATAAACTGCAATAAAACAAACAAGAAAGAAAAATAATTGACATTGATAATTTTTTAATAATCGAGAATATAAAGAAAAATAATTCAACTCAAAATTGTACACAACTCACAAATAGTTTAAAAGTTAATGTCAAGCCATTTATCTCCTCTGCATATTTTATTGACAAAGATTGTATTAGTTCAACATATATATTTTTTATAGAAGATATTCTCTGATTTGAATTGACAATATATTTTGAATTTAGAAGACAAATAATCCAAAAATCAATGATTCTATCTATACTATTTTAAAATTATATTATATTATATTATATTATATGTATAACATATAGAATAACGAGAAAGAAAAAAATAAAAATATTTTATTAGTTCAAAATATATATTGTTTATTGAATATATTCTCTCATTTGAATTAATAATATATTTTTAATTTAAAAGATAATAATTTTAAAAGATAACAAATAATTCAAAGCAAAGATTCTATCTACGCTATATTTTGAAATTTATTTGTGAACAAATCTCATGTAACACACAGGTGTTACTCTAATTGAGGCATATTTAAAAAAGTGTTGGTTTGGAATATTTTTAAATTATTTATGGTTTTCTTTTTAGTAATATGTACGATTTTTACTAACTCTTATGCATTTGATTTTTACTTTTTAATGCTACAACAAGTGATTTAGTCTTAATATGAAATTTGATTAAAAATAAGGACAATTTAACATATATTTTAAGCTTTAACGAACTCGAACTCGATCGTTTACGAGCTCGAGTTTACTTTGACGAGCTCGAATTCGAGCTTAACCATATAACGAGACTTTAGGAGCCGAGCTCGAACTAAGCTCGTTAAAATTTAAACGAGTCTTCAACGACCGGGCCCGTTTTAGCTTAAACAAACCTTTAACGAGCCTTTAACAAAACGAGCTCGAGCTAAGCTCGTCGAATAAGTTAAACGAGCTTTTTACGAGCCGAGCTCGAACTGTTCGGGAACTACATAATTTTTAAACGAGCCGAACTCGAACTCCATTAGGAAAGCTCGAATCGAACTCGAGCCAATCCAAAAATTAAACGAGTCGAACTCGAGCCTTTTTCTGCTCGGCTCGGTTCGGCTCGTTTGCAGCCCTAGCCTAAGCCCGAGTAAATCTTTACTCAAGTACGGCTCACATAAGCTTATTGAGGATGAGTAATTCCTTTCCAAATCATTTATACTATTTGTTAGAATTATTTTGAGCTAAAATATCATTTCTTTTTTTTTTTTACTAAAATATTGGTTAAGAGCCAATAACTTAATATAAGTATCAATAGATAACTACTTATATTTAATGAGACTTGAATTTAAAATTCACATTCATGTCAAATCACTTGAATTAAATTTCATTACCACATATCATAAATTATTCCAATTTTCGATAACTGATGGTATTTATAGCATTTGGAGTTATTTTAATGAAGTATTCCATTTATCTTTCATATTATAAATACATTTTAATTATATACTAAAAAACTTGAAATACTTAAATAAGAAAGAAAATATAATTATTATGTGATTATATCATAAAATGAGATTTTTTAAAAATAAAATAAATGGGGATTTAATATATGAAAATCTCGGGATCAACCTTGTACTTCAATGAGAGATACTTATATTGTTGTCAGGGTGATTGATCCGAATTCGATCTCATACGAGTGCGTATATCCCCTCCCCTAGTCCCCCATTGTACTAAAAAAAATCTTGGATTCAGGGATATAATTTCTGAGTAATTTGATAAAATCTCAATTATACAATAAAATTCATTGTATAATACGCAGTTAATTCAAAGATATATCAATAAAAGTACTGAATTATAGAAAATAATAAATTTTGTATACTAACTTTCTCAATTGATTATCTTTAAAAGATACTATTATTTATACAATCTTATAAAAAAGTTTAATATAGTATAATAACTATAATTAAACATATCAAAAACAAATTATTTATTAAAAAACATTTGAATTTATTTATCAACCGGTATAAACATATGGGCACATTCAGTGCTTTTCTCCACCACATACAGTCCTACACCCCAATACTGCACGTACTCTTCCTTCTCCTTCTCCACTATCGTACGAAAACCCTTCTTTCTCTTCAAATCAACTATCAATATTTCTGGAAAAGAAATCTTATCACTCCCAATAATGCCTCCCAAAAGAAAAGACCGCCGTAAGAAAAACAAAGAACCAATCGCCAACGCCATGGCGAACTGCGTATTCCCTGAAGACATAATGCTCTGCATCCTCACTCGGCTTCCGGTGAAGTCAATTCTTCGCTTCAAGTCTGTTTGCAAGCCCTGGTGCAAGCTTATAGAAACCCCAATGTTCATGAAAATTCATCACCAACGGTTTTCTAATGACCCAAAAAATCAGGCTGTCATTATCTATAGTCTCTCCGGATACCATTATCACACTATGTCTCTCTTCAAAATCGAGTCAGACGAGAAGAAGCCCACCAATCTAGACCACCCATATCCTGAAATATTCTTCAGAATGGATTTTATTGGGTGTTGCAATGGCTTGATTTGTATGGGATGCCCACCACTTGGACAGGGGATTGTTTTGTGGAATCCAGCTATGAAGTTGTTCAATTCTGTTCGACTTTCGAAGGTAGATTTTGGGGTTCCTGAGATGGTGTCACTAGGGTTTGGGTATGACGCTGATGGGGATGATTTTAATGTGGTGAGGATTGTTTCTTTGAAAAATAAGAAGAAAGGAAAGAATATGAGTATTGGGGTTGAGGTGTACTCTGCTAATTCAGATTCTTGAAGAACAATCAAAGTGGGTTTTCATTTTCGTGTGTTGTGGACTAAGAATGATGCCATTGTGAATGGAAATCCATATTGGGTTGCGAAAATTGATGAGAATGAGAATGCTAAGTGTCAGCTCGGTGAGGTTTTGGTGTGGTTTGATGTGAAAAAACTGGCGTTCAAAATTGTGCTTCTGTCAGGCCTTAATCTTGGGGAGGGGTCAGAGGTACCATTGGTGGATTGGAGAGGTTCTCTTGCTGCTCTTGTGTGTAAAAAAAACAATAAAATAGTTGAATCTCTTGATGTTTGGGTGTTTGATGATAGTGAGCAAATTTGGAGAAACAATCATACTTTTGGGCCTATTGAGGTGAAAGTTGACAGGTTTTTGCAGTGTTCAAAGAATTGGAAAATTCTTGGAGAGTGCCCGAATGGCAAATTGTTTGTGTTTGATCCTAGTACTGGTCGTGTTAAGGAGATTGTGATCGATGAAGCTCGGAAGCGTTCTTTTGAGATTTATGGATATACAGAAAGTTTGGCTTATATTAAAGGAATGGAGAAAGTGGTGGTGAAAAAGGATGAGGATGGAGATGAAGATGAAGACGAAGACGATGCATCGGAGGGGCCCTTTGTCGACATTGAGAGTTTCTTGAGGTCTTACCTGCAACTGCATGGTAGTGAAAGTATTGGTAATTATCCATTGGCATTCTAAAGGTCAGGGTGACCTTAAATGTTTTTGGGTGACCTTAAATGCTTTTCGACTTTTGTCACTTTTGCTGATTTTGGAATTTTGTTACTTATGCTGGTTATGCTTTGTGAAGGGGTATGAGAAATGTTTTCTCATTGATGCTGGGAAGACTAATGCTATTCTGTGATCATGTCCTAAAGATAGGTTTAGTTTCTATGGTATCAGAACTTTATATGTTAATAGTAAAGTACTTTTTATGTTGGTTGCAGTTTCCTTTGAATGATATGAAGCCATGGTTTTCTAAATTCTCTTAATAAGTGGTATCATTTCTTTTTGTGAGATATATTATTAATCATGAGGAACTATAGCTAAAATCAAGTTGACCTTAAAGCTTAGAAGAGGTGGCAGAGCATAATGAGAATGTATCGCAAGTAGCCTAATCTTGCTTCGTAAGTGTAGTTGTGATGGCAAGACGAAAACGTGCAACATCCATATTCCATTAATTATTGTGGAGATGCAATTGACAGAGGCACTAAGACTCAACGTGGAATTAGCATTCAGCCTAATCTTACCTATCCATCACTGGTCTAGGTTTTGGGCTTCTCCAAGTATTAGATAAGAGTTGTTAAACATCTGAATTTCCTTGTAAAATTATTTAACCTTTTCATTTAAGATACCTCTGTTTCACATACAATAGCTGACTTCCCTCATTCATATCAGAACACCGGATTCTACAGACAATTGTTCACCACACTAGGAACTTAATTGACAAGTCTCTGATGCCAATTCTCCGGCATTTGGATTTTTGTGACGTGATTTGCCTGATCCCCTTGGTGACCAAGTTCAGGTGAACAATTGTTTTTCGGAAAACACAAAACACTTTCTGAAACAAGAAATATCAGATGTAGCAAAGACATCCTTGAAAGAACACCAAATCAAAAGATATAGGGAACTTCTTATGATATCTCCCTTTCTGTAAATTGGTGAGAACATCAACATGAGTCCGTTGTCAATGTACATCAACTTGAGACTTTGGGAGTGTTTGCAAACTCAAAGAAAAGTGATTCTCAGCTTCTAGATGGAAAAAATAGTTGTTTTTTGCGTCTAGAAGATGATAATTACTTAGAGATTGCAAACACTCCCTCTGATGATTCTTATTAACAATCCTTATCAAACATTAATTGTGTATCCACCCAATATTGCTTTTACCCCAGTAGCTTAAAACTGTGAGTGGTTGTGGATTTTCTTGGATAAATATGACGATTGTTGGTTCATTGCCAAATTTTGAAGTGCTCACATTGTTAAGTAATGCCTGCTGAGGCCTAGTATGGGGGATGGCCAAACTTTTTTACCTTAAAACTCTTTTTTTTTTTTGTTTTGATCGGTTTGTTACCTTAAAACTCTTGCTACTTGATGAGATAGGTCTCATGTAAAAAGTAAATGAGATGAGTTTGGTGTTCTCAAAATTCATATTATCGTTCATTTCATCCTTATATGGACTCTTTTTTCAGGGGAAAGCAACTTGATAATTTACATATTCTTATGTGACTTGTAGAAAGTTTTTTCAGGTTCGACTTTGGTTAAATAGTTGCCAAACTACATGCAACTGTAGATCAATCCTCAAAAGACAAACTCGATCATATTGGTATCAAGATTGTTGTTTGAGGGATGGAGGTAAGGCATCAAATACAAACTGAAACATCTTAGTCTGCGTTTGTGAGGATTCTGATTGTTGTCCTTTTAATATTAATCCGTAGAACTAAACTGTTTGACAGGAAGAGTCTGTTGGCCATTTCTTTCTGGTACTACTCTATTAGTGTATTGTAGTATTATTAATGAGTTGTGGTGAAGAAACGTGTTTGTCCGAAACATATATGTAAACATGAAACAAAACCAGATTCTTGTTTTGCAGTTTTGCCTGGTTCGTGTAACCAAATAGCTGACAGAGCAAGTCTTTGGCTTAGATTGATCAATATATGTTCAAGAGCCATAAGACTTGACACTTGATATTAGTCTTCATGGCTTGTCCTAATTGTTGGAATTTAGTGAACTTTTTTATGTGTGTTCTTTTGATCTCATTGTGTGTTAAGTTGTGAATCTTTTTTATCACTATTCTTCCTGATTTTTTTTAAAAGGTTGATACTGGTTGGTTCTCTCAAATTTCCGTCCAGGTGACTCATACTCATGACCATGTCATGGGTGCAGTCAATAGAAAACCTAGTCTCGTCCATTATTTTTCTTAATCTAATAAGCCAAAGGCTAATCTAATTCAAAATTCAAAAGTTAAAGGTCCGCTTTGTTGGAGTAAATGTAAAATGAAAATTATTATTTTAGAGTAGAAAAAAGAAGGAAAAGAAGCAATCACTTGTGTGAATCTTCCTAGTACTGATTTCAATTTTTTCTTGATGAGTAACTGTAGAGCCAAAATAATTTAATGAGTAAATGTACATTAATGTGGAAGACCGCCTTCCCAACAAAATGCCGAATTGCCAATAGGTGACAATTATTGATCCGGGAATGAAAATATCATCAACTCCATCTCCCTAACTCAGGAACTTGGCATTTCTCAGCAATGTTGCATTCCTATTTTGTCTAATATTACTCGCTTCTTAAGGAGCCTCTTGGCCTTGGTGGTGTTTACTGATTGTAGACGTGATGTCAAATTGTTAATGTTATAGCGCATGGCTTAGTGATAAATCTATGCAACATGATGTTTTTGTCTAGGATCCACCGAAGCTTGCTTTGCTTAAAAGATTAACTCTTAGTGATAAATTCTTTGGGAATGTATTTGCTAATAAAACACACCTCCCATGTCTTCACGCCTAGTTATCAGGTCTTGCTACAAGCTAAAGGAGATTCGTTCTAGTTTTGCTGAAATAGTATGTCGATGGCAATTAAGATTCCTTTCAACTGCAACAAAACAGGGGAAGAGTGTTGAAAAGTTTTTTCGTGTCTTATAGTTGTTTACTTTAATGTGATTCATAATGCAATGCCCTAAAATTAACTATGCCTTTTGTTTTCCGATTTTCAATCAATTTCTTATTAAGTTGATTCGATTACATTTTTTGTGCTCCATCATGGTGCTCATCAACCTATATATAGCATAAATATCGCATGTAAATTATGGTATGGTTGAGGATTCTGTCTAAGGTTATTGTGGCATTACCAACGAGTGTAGTTTTTCAAATGCAAGTGGTGTATTTTTCAGCGTCTTCGTCCAAAATCACCTACGGAGAGGTATATCTCACTTTAATTAACTGAAAGTATGATAAAAAGGTTACTCTTTCTAACAGGCTAGCTATCTTGCATTAAAAGTAGCATTATGAAATAAATAAAAAAATTAACAGCAGGTCTCTTGTGAGACGGCGTGAGAACGTAAAACCATGATACTTTTAGTGTACAAAGTTATACTCAAAGTAAATACACTAATTTATGTGTATTTTGACAAGTATCACTTTTTACACTAAAAGTATCACCGTCTCACAAAATTTTTCCGAAAAATTATTAGAGCTTATATGATTTTTTGGAGTTTTCAATCCAGTTCAACCCATTTTTGTATGTTGCGGCTCACCACACCTTCTTGTGATGGCTCCGCTATTGCTCTTTGCGAAGATAATGTTGTGGCAATGACTTTGGACCTGTTTTATGTCCATCGAGCACAATAAGACAATGCCAAATTCTTGTGATCAGTTTTGTAATTAGCTCAGAAAGTATATGCCTAGTTATCATATCCTGCTACAAGCTAAAGGAGGTTCCTTTTAGTTTTGGTGAAATATAGAGTTGGTTGACAGCCATTCTCGAACTATAAAATGTTTCCTTGAAATGGGAAATGAAGACCTCAAAGTTCATGTTTTCTTAAATTTTGCACTGAAGCACAGTTGCATTTAATTGATGCTTTGGTTTTTTTTTTTTTTTTGCTTTTAAAAATTAGGTTTTGTCATTGCAGAGACTTGAACACGGGCCTCTTCACTGAAAAGTAATATCCGTGGCCACTGGGTTAATAATTGATGCTTTCTTTTCAAAGATTCAATTCCACATTTCGTATTTTATGTGTAAATGATTCGAATAGAGTCGAACATTGTACTATGCAAGCCTATTTGAATTTTTGTCGAGCTTCAAAAATTGCGTTTGAATTTGGTTTGGTTATTAATTGAATCGAACTTGAACGAGTTTTAGTCGAACCGAACTCGATCCGAGCTCCAGTAGTTTGATATATTTACGTATATTTTTATTAATTTTTTATACCAGTGTCCGACACCCCTGTCCGAACCCGAGCAACATAGTTTAAAACAAAATGGCAGAATATCTCTAGTAACAAGGTCCTGTATATCTGAAATTGTTGGTTTTTATGTCCAAGGAATAGGAGGTTCGATTCAACTTAAAAGTTCATATATACAAAAATAGGGTCTAAATATCTTTGTTACATGCCCCCAAGCAGTTTTTGTAAAATATATTATGGCAAATGACAAGTACAGAGAAATACTCGATTTCATTCCAGAAACAGTAAAATAAAAGTGTAACTATAACTAAAACCAATTCCAGTCACAAATCACCATTTGGTGATATATAACAAGAACTTAGTATAAGATTAGACTTAACAAACTCAAAATACTGGTAAATGCATGTGTTCATTTTAAATCTCCCCTAACTCAAAAGAACCATAGGGCAATAGCAAGCATACAAAATAACATTTCTTCAAAAAGAATCCTCAATTACAAAATCTATTTTTGTATCATAATTCTGTGTTGCCTCTTAAAACACATATAATACATAGAAACAAGTAAGCATTTTTATGATCAGCAGTCATAACAGAATATGAAATCAAACACTGTTGGAAATTTTGGTTTTGATAAAGTGGGTGATGACCCGATTTTGACCAAATTTTCGGTGGCTAAATATTTAATTTTGGAGGAATTAAATTATATATTATTAATCTACGTTCTGAGTAGATGTTCGTAGTATTTTTTATTTCTCAAAACCGAATTTCGGTGAGTGAGAAATTAATACACGAAAGTAGCCACATAAATGGGCATTATGTAAAGATTATGTGAAGGGAGATGAAAAACTTTGGCCTTATCCCACATGGAATACAAATTAATGTTTATCCTAGTGTATTTACTAGAAGGTGTTATTTGTTGTATAAACTATAACACAAGTGGATGATCACAAGTGGGCCACACGGGCGCGCACCGCTGGGCCCGGTCTGGGCCTGGGCCGGCCCTGGTCTAAGTCCACTAAAGTTTTGCCACTCGAAATGGGCTTGGCCCAGATTCAAGTGATTGTTGGACTGATGGAGCTCAATGAATCTGGACATTGTAGGTGTTCAGATTCGTGTGACTGTTGGAGTTAGTAACTCCTATAGTAATGGTCATATGAAGAAAGTCCACTACTTGTCTGTTATGCAGTAGTGGGATGTAACACCTGGGATGTTACAATTGGATTAATGTCCACTACTTATTGTTATCTCCTGCAGGTGTTTGTTGGCTATAAAATCATTGTTGTGCATTACAGATTTTACACAGAAAATTCATATCATTTCTGATACCTAAAAAGCAATTTTCTGCATTCCACAGTTAAGAGTCCAGCAACCAGTCTTCAACATTTTTTAGTTTGAAGGAGCTTCTGTGTTAGTGGTGCTACTACACAGAAGATGTAAGCCGTTTCATCTTTGGAAGCAATACGTTAGACCGTGAGCACTAGCCGGGACGTAATCTCTTTGCGGAAAGAGATTCTTCTCGACTCGGCTTTCTGAAAGTTCTATTGAAGAAGTTGTAATAGCTAGTTCTTTTTCTTGTAATCTCCTGTTTCTGTAATATTGCCATTTTGAAGGCATTTCCGATTCTATACCATTGTATTCAACAATCGCAAAGCAATTATCTGATCTTCACGATGGCGAGCACAAGCAGAACCCCGATCATCCCTCCTGCTCAAGCTGAGAAACAAATATAAACTACAAACACACGACATAAGAACAACAAATCACAAGAAAAACCATTCGTTAAACCTATCAGCAAGAACAAACCCAATATATGTGTATACCCTAAAATTGAACAGAATGAAACACTAAAATCGAACATAAAAACACAAAAATAGAACCCTATCAACAAGAAGCACTAAAATCGATCAGAAAAACTTACACTAAAATTCAGAGACGCACGGACCGTATCAACGAGTAGACGCCAAAATTCTGAGATGTTTGAGCCCTAGATGCTTCACGTGATCGATTTTTTGAAAGAAAGAGATAAATGAAGCAGTTTCAGTAGGTAGATTTTTTGAAAGAGGGAGATATAAGAGGCAATTTCAGTTATTCGAATTTTCCACAAAGTGAGATGGAGATGGAGGGGAGATGGAGGAGCAGTTTCAATTTCGGATTTTTCGAAAGATGAAGAAATAGAAAATCGTGGGATGAGATACAATTTTGACTTACCAAAATTCAAAAAATGGGGAGTTGCAAATATATCCCTTATCTTAAAGCACAAAATTACTTGCCTACCCTTGCCCTCAACCGCCCATGCCTAAAATGGAGAGTAAAATCTGGACCATTAATTATTAAATCAAATGGTCTAGATGTGGTTTTATGTTCTTACCTAAAGGACTTGGTCTCATTTGATCATATCCAATATATATATATATATATATATATATATATATATAAGTCCCTAAAAATAGTAGCTCGGGTTTTTCGGCCCATTTTCAGTTACTATATGTAAAAACTAATAAAAATCTGTATAAAAATAAGAAGTGATAAATGATTGCATTTCATTATTTTTGATAGTCAATTTTCTTTAAATAAATCACTTTTTGAAATGATACAAAAAATAGACTTATGTAAAATTAGTTTTTCAAATCCGTGTTTGTATTGAATTAAGTATTGTATTTATCTCTTTCCTTTTTTTAACAAATTTAATAATTTTTTGGTTTTTGATTTGTTTTTAACATGTAATTTATCTAATTAGTTATTTTTTCATGATCTTCAGTTTGGCACTCATATTGCCTATATACAATAAAAAATAAATATAATAAATAAAAATATATAAAAAATATTTACTTCAAATATATATACTCGAACAACACCCCTGTTTACATAGGATTGGTCAAAAAGATAAATTTATTTGTGATAATTATATATAGGAGATCCAAAATACTAATTAAAATAATAGAAAATAAAATCAAAATTTAAAGAATATAATTCAAATCGTTCACTTTAAATTGTGAAAAAACTAATTTGTAAACTATATTCAATAAAATATATATAACTCAAAAAATACACGTGTTTACATGGAATTTGTCAAAGACAAAGTTTTGATGTCGCAAATTTATTTGTGATAATTATAGGAGATCCAAAATACTAATTAAAATACTAGAAAAGAAAATCAATATTTGAAGAATATCATACAAATTGTTCACTTCCAATTCTGGAAAAAAATCTTTGTAAATTATATTTAATAAAAATATCCAAGTATATTGTTAATCTTGTTAATCAAAAGTATCAATAAAAATATCTTCATTTTTTTAAAATTTCTATAAGTAAATAGCTAGACAAATGCTAATTATGTAGCTTGCACTCAATGTAGTTGCATAAAATCACTTCAATTAAATTCATGTTATATAAATACCCCCAACAAACAAATTTATTATTAACAAATGCTAACATTTTATTATTTAATTATTTATTTGTGTTTTGATTTATCAAAATGACGTGAATTTTAATTTTTAATTAAATTGTTACAACCATTTTCACATTAATTTTCCACAAATCACCTATTAATTTTACAAATTTTATTAATTATAAGTTTCTAATAAATGTATTTTCCACTTGTTAGAGTAGTTAACTAATTTAAATTCTATAGATAGATTTTTTAGATTATATTTTGTATTTTATATTATTTTTAGATAAATGTGAAGCCACCATGTGTAATTGGTTGCCAAATGTCTCGAATAGTAAGACGCTGACATGTGTCTTTGCTATTTTTTCTTATAATATATAGAGTTGATGTTATACATGTCATATATATAAATATAATATAACACATTAATCAAATATATAATTTAAAATGAAATATTATACAATTTATAATCAATTATTATTTTTTAAAATATTAATTTTTATAAGCTTAAATATGCTTTAAATAGGCTCAGTCGTTGCATTTTTCAAGTAAAAAGGCTACGTGAACATACGAAAAAAGCCTATAACAGATAATAGGTCTAACTTGAGCCTAAACTTAGTAACGTATGTCTGCCGTCCAACAAAAAGCCTGACTTGATTTCCACCCCTAAATGTAAGTAGGAAGAACTGAAAGTAGTGAATGTGCCCATTTTTTTATACGACGTTGAGATGAAAACAATTCACATTTTCGTTAATAAAGTAATTTTTTTTTGTATTTTTCTATATTAATAAATTTATACTTTATTAATTTGTTTTTATATTTTTTATATAATTGTCTCAAAATTGTATAGGAGTCATTCTTAAGGAGTTAAATCACAAGTTGTTGAGAAGATGTCCAAACATCAGTGATGGTGAAAGAAATTATCTCAGCTCAAGAAGATCTACGAAGTTCGGCTCAAGTTATAGTGCTTGATTCGAGAATAAGCTAAATGTTCTGCTCAAGTTATAGTGTTTGATTCGAGAATAAGTTATCAAGCCATTGATTTATTTTTTATATAAAAAAATGTCGGCCCTATAATTGTAGAGGCTCGAACCTGGGTCTTTTCACTGAAGAGTAATATCCATAGCCACTAGGTTAACACTAGTGATTTACCAAGCCATTGAGTTAAACTTCTTCAAGTCCATATTCATATCGAAGAGTCTGATTCAAAAAAAAATCGAAGTGTTAGTTTTACCAAAAAGTTATTAAATTTAAAGCCAATGTTTTTAAAGTTCTAACATTTTGATTCGACGTTAAATTGTTCAACCTTGAATCAACATTACTGAACTCCAAATCCATACTCAAAGGAGATCAAATTGACAATTCTACGTCCAAAGTATCAAATTCCAAAGTTCTTGTTCTTGAAGAGAATAATCAGAGAAAGAAATAGAGTTAACCCTTTTATTTATTTGGTTCACAAAACTTCAATTTGCACTATATTTGTTTGCTTGTCAAATATTTTTTATAATTTTTTTTAACGATAGAAGAACATTTCATAGATGAAAACTCAAACAATAGTACAATTTGAAGCCCAGCGACTTGTAGACCCTCGAAGCTAAAATTCTCAAGCTGGAGGGGAGATGGGATACATGGACACAATCTAGGAAAGAAACCTCAAGACAAAACAATCTACAAAAATGGGAAAAAATACTTGTCAATGAGAAAATAAATAGGAATTCAAAAAAAAAAAGAACAAATAGAAGTTTTATTACAAGTAACAGAAACCAAAACTCCATAAAATTGCTATAAGTTCCACATTTGTGACAATCTATATGTCATTTCTTCATTACATCGGGATCTAACTCCATTATGTATATATTTTTGGGTATTGATTTTTTAATACCTGAACTACAAAAACTTTATTTTTTCTTTTCCTCCTTACATCATCTTTTTTACACAAAAACTAATGTCAGACCGTCTAACGGGTCTGACCTGTTAGACGGATCTGACCCGCGGACCCGGTGGCATTTCCGTAATATCAGCAGTGGTGTTTTAGTAGTTTTCAAGGACCACTGGTATTAACAGTCCTTCTGAAAAGTATTAGCCATCATTCTAAAAAGTATTAACAGTTCTTCTAAAATGTATTAGTAGTTCCCTGAAGAGTATTTTAGTATTTCTCATAAATATACTCCCGAAATGTATTAGTAGTCCCTCAAAAAAATATTAGTAGTTCCTCGAAAAAGTATTAGTAGTTCCCTGAAGAGTATTTTAGTAATTTCCCTGAATATAATTAAATTTTTCTCCCAAAATGTATTAACAATCCTTCTGAAAAATATTAGACGTCCTTCTAAAAAGTATTAGCAGTTCTTCTGAAATGTATTAGTAGTTCCCTGAAGAGTTTTTTTGTATTTCTCATGAATATACTCCCGAAATGTATTAGTAGCCCCTCAAAAAAGTATTAGTAGTTCCTCGAAAAAGTATTAGTGGTTCCCTGAAGAGTATTTTAGTAGTTTCCCTAAATATAATTAAATTTTTCTCCCGAAATATATTAGATGTCCCTCGGAAAAGTATTAGTAGTTTCTCAAAAAAGTATTAGTTATTTCCTAAAGAATATTTTAGTAGTGCTCTTGCAAAATATTAGTTTTTCTTATAAAATGTATTAGTATTTCTCCATAAAAGTATTAGATGATACTAATACTTGTATCATTTCCAACACCAAAACATTTCGAAACATCGGCTGATTTTCAATTGTGCCAAGAGGTGAAGGCACCCATCCATTTGCGGTGAAGGCAAAACCAGACAATTGCTCTCCAAAGTACTCAACCATATCGTTTCTCTGGAATTTAAACATCCAAAATATATTATTAGATCAAATACTTCAGAAATAAGAAAACCAATTTTAGCTTATATCCGTTAACATCAAAGACCAGTAACAGGTTAGTTGTTTCATAAATTAGCATTTTAATTGGTTTTTACCTCTGGCTTTCCATGAACAAGAACATCAATATCAAGTTCTTCCTGAAGCTTGACAACTTTGTTGATCTCCTCCTTGATAGCCTTGATGTACTCCTCCTCAGAGATCCTACGAAGAAAAGTTGTATCTTTAGAATACAGATCCCAATGCGTCTATAGATTAAAGAGTCACGAGCAAGCAAAAACCACTCACTCTTGGCCTTGTATTCACGGCGAAATCTCCTGAGTTCTATGGTCTGAGGGAAGGAACCAATAGTGGTGGTCGGGAGGATTGAAGGTTAAGCTTCTTTTGTTGGTCATCGGCAGATTTTCATCTCAAAAGGCTTTTTCTTTTTTTTTTTTTTTTTTTTTGGCGAATCCGGGTCAGGGCTTGAACAATGGGTAGGATATTTAGACTCGTCTAATGAATCTAGATCCGTTAGACGGTCTGACAGGAGACTAGCTCTCTTTTTTAATATCCCTCTTTTGCAACAAACGGAAAGAACTGTGTATTCCAATTTCCAACTAATGATCTTAATAAATTTTAAGTTTGAATAATTGTCTTTCTCAAATTTAATAATAATTGTAACAAACCACGAGCTTGTAGTTCAAGTGGTATCATTCACCCTTTATAAAGGTGTTGACCAGGGTTTGAACATAGTATCTTTCAGTTTCTTTGAAATTTATCCCCTCCCATCCAACCAATACTCCCAACTTATCAAAAAAAAAAAAAAAAAATTGTAACATGACCCACTTCAAATTATACTATTTATCTAAATTTTTTAATATCCATTCATACTCTCATCTTAAAATAAATGTCACATCATAATTATTATTTTTTTCTCATATCTAATCCACTCTTGACTCTTATTTCTTACTACAATTCTATTACAATTTTTTTTACCATAATTTCTGTAACAAAATGAAAAATGAAAAGAAACACAACCAATCGCACCTAAGCTTTGAACATTTTTCTTCAGCACGAGCAAAATTTTCCAATGTCTGTGTGTCATTAGGTTCTACAGGGAATCAACTTAACTGAACAAACATCACAGCAAAATTATTTATTATATCAAAACAATACTAACTTTAATAAATATTTTGCCCGAACAGTAAACAGGAAATACTTCCTAAACCTATATATGCACATGTACATCTATCATCTTCATTTGCAACTAAACATTCGCGCAATAGTTCTCAAAATTATCAAAGAAGAGAGATAAAATTAGTCGGAGATATATGAATGTAGACCTGATGCATACGATAAAGTTGAATCACGGTTGCAGAAATTGTAACCAGATATGCGAGAGCTCAAGGCGAAGACAATGAAAGCCAAGAATGACATAGCGATTGATGCACTGGCCATCAATGTAATACCACATAGATGAGGCACGTAAAAGATAAATCAAAATTTTGGCACAATGAAAGAATAGCTTTTCCGAATGGAAATCTGTGTTATACTTCGGATCAGTCAACTGTAAAGAGAACAATTTTTGATTGATATATCTGACCACAATCCCCTGCAGTTGAGAAGCACTTATGTAACAGTGATTTGTTGAGAATAACTTACACAAAGCAGTTATCAAGGCATTTACCATTTAAACTGTCGGCTTCAGATTCAACCTCTTAAATGTCCTCATACGGATTCAGTGCCTTTTGTAGTTGAATTTCTGAACATGATGAGTAGTTATATGATATGATTCCAACATGCATTCCTTTAGCCCTAGCATCTTGGTTTGTAAAATATATTATGGCAAGTGGCAAGCACAATGTCAGAAACAGTAAAAGAAAACTGAATACAACATTTACAGCTACACATTCTGCATGTTATACGAAATATAAAATGCAACAAAAATTGGAATGATTGATCAAGACTGATAATCTACAACCAAAAACTTCATGAAAAAGACGGGGGAACTATATCAGCAGCAATAACAGAATACGAAATCAAACACACCATCACCACCAACAAACATACGAGTATCCTCAAAAGATTGACAGCAGCATTGCATATGCTTCTTATTGCTCATCAGATTTTCTTGTTTTTGTTTGCTTCTGTTCTTCCGGCATCTAATACTTAATAAGATTCCACGACCCAAAAGGACAACCAAGATGAAATTGATAGAGAAAAAGCAAAACATTGTTCTTTGTCATAAATGAAACAAGCACATCAAAGAAACAACATGCTGCAAAAAAATCTCAGAAAAAACTCAATCAATGACTTCAACTATAATTTCCTCACTAAAACCATTCATCGCAACGCTTGTTAAATCCTCGTCTTCCTCTTCCTCTTCCTACTTCTCACTTGTACCATCCCTTCAATGTATGCCAAACTCTCGGTATATCCATAAATCTCAAAAGACCGCTGCTCACATCCATAGAGCCAGACCTTCTTAACACATCCAGTCTCAGGATCAAACACAAATAATTTGCCATCTGGGCTTTCTCCCAGAATTTTCCCATTCTTTGAACACTGCAAAATCCTATTCACTTTCACCTCAATAGCTCCAAAACTGTAATTCTTTCTCCAAATTTGTTCGCCATCGTAAAACATCCAAACATCAAGAGACTCAACCCTTTAAATGTCTCTTTATTACACACAAGAGCAGCAAGGGAACCTTTCCAATCAACCAATTGTAACTCCGCCCCTTCCTTCAGACTAAGGCTTGAAAGAGACACAATCCTCAAAACCAATTTCGTCACATCAAAACACAGCAAAACCTCACCATGATCACCCTTAGCAAGCCAATACGGATTTCCATTCACAATGACATCACATGTAGTTCGCAACACACTAAATTGAAAATCAACCATAATTGTTCTCCAGTAATCTGAATTAATAGAGTACACCTCAACTCCAGTAATTCTCATTTCCAAACTAACAATTCTCACCACCTTAAAATCAGTCCTCTCAGCATCATACCCAAATCCAAGTGAAAACCTCTTTAAATATACATTTGAAAGTTCAACAAACTTGAATAAATTCATAGCAGGGTTCCACAGAGTGATGCCCGGAGTAAAGCCATTAATGCAAAATAAGCCATTGCAACACCCCACAATACCCATCACGTAATAGTTATTATAAGGATATGGGTGGTCAATAATTGTGGGTTTCTTCTCATTGGACTCAATGTTGAGAAGAGCTGTGGTAGTACAACCTTTTGCAGTCCTACTGCAAATAATGACAGACTGATTTTTTGGGTAACTAGAAAACTGACCATGGTGCCTTTTAATGAACTCTGGCGTGGAAAAAAGCTCGCACCAGTGCTTGCAAACAGACTTGAAACGGAGGATTGACTTCACCGGAAGGCGTGCGAGTATGCAGACCATTACATCTTCAGGCAAAACACAGTTCGCCATGGAGTTGGCGGCAATCGGTTCTTTGATCTTTTCCGGATTTTCAGTTCTTATGGGAGACATTCTTGGGGCGATAATTTTTCTCCCGGAAAAAAATTGTGATAATTTGAAGAAGGAAAAAAAAGAAAGGATTTTGGGTGAATTGTAGAGAAGGAAGAGTACGTGAGGAGTGAAATTGGGGCGTAATTAGGGATGTCACTGGTAGAATTTGTGTAGGATTCTGTATCCCTCCTCATTCTCTTCCATATTTAATTTCCATATTTAATTTTCATACTCTTATCCCCGTACCTAAAGGAGATTTGGGTATCCATTAGGGCTGTCCACGAGACTTGGAGATTATCGAAACTGAACCGATATCCGGACCGAAAAATCTCCAAACCGAAAATATCTATTGACTTTTTGACTTTTCTCGAACCGTACCGTACCGAAAATATTTATGGTACGGTTCTGGAGATTTTTCAAATACACGTACCGAGAACCGTACCGAACCGTATCGAACCACTCCGAACCGAGGACCCGAAGCTAGAACCGATTTTAATTTTTTTATATAAATACATATACATTATTTCTATGTTGTTTTTAATTTGATATTGAATTCACTACAAACTATTTGAAATTAATTTCAATATAAAGCATATTTCTAAAAAAAACCATAATACTGCAACTATTATAAATTTTAAAAGACTTTGATATTAATAATAGAGTAAATCATTTGAAATTGTAATTAGTTAAATGATTAGTAAATTGCACTTAAAAGAGAAACAAATAATCGTACCATATTATAACAATATAAAAAAGATCATATTTTATTTTTTTTACCACATCACATAAATTATAAATATAATTTTATTGATTATGTTAAGTTGTTAAGTATAAGATAATGAGATTATAAATTTATACAAGTTTTTATTTCATGTTAATTTATAAAAAATATTAGATAACTATATCTGTTCTATCTCAATAGAAGGACAATTGCCCAAATAATAGACTATTATTGTATTATAGAAGTTATTAAGTTTAGAATTTTGGATCGTGTTACCTATTATAATTTTAGTTTTTATTTTGAGACTACGCTAAAAAGAGACTAGAACTCTAGAAGTATATCCGTTTGGTGATTTTTATATTGATTTTCTTTTTTTTTTTTTCCAAATTGGTGTGTTTTATTTATGGCTAGTCTCCGAATCTCCGTCCCGAACCGAACCGTACCGTCTCGTCCCATTAGAACCGAATCTCCGTCCCGAACCATCCCGAACTTTCGGTACGGTTCGGGACGAAGATTTTTTTATGGTTGATTACGAGATTTATTTTCGAATCTCGAACCATTTTCTAAATCTCCGAACCATCCCGTACCGTGCACACCCCTAGTATCCATGTCCTACCAATTTCCTATCAGCACTTACAAATTTATTTTTTTCAATTTGAGTTATTTCAATAGAGCTATGGATATTTACTAAATTTTTTAGGGAATAATTAAAAAAAAGAATACAAATAAGATTAACAAACTAAATATCATAGAAAAAATAATAAAATATTAGAAAAGGTAAAACACGTGGATTAGTAGGTTAGTAGATTTTGGTTGAGATTTGAGAAAATAAACCCCTTTTTAAAAATAATATAAATATTACGTGTGTATATATTATATAACATTATTTAATTGGGTATCGGGTTGAGTATGGATAAGATATATCTAAACCTATCTCCATACCCAAACTCAAAAACCCCAATACTCATGTTACCATGTACCCATTTATTTAACCGGGTACAAAAATACTTTTGCCCTCCTCCGTTAGGGTTGGGTATCGGATCCTCCATCGGGTTTGAAGGAAATTGTCATCCCTATGTGTAATGTAAGTAGGGGTAAGAAGTGTCATCGCCTCACTATTCTGAAAATGTGTCAACTCTTCATTCTCTCAATTTCACGTGGTGATTTCACATTTATCATATGGCAACCCTATAAGATAATACATAATCAAAAATCAAAGATTATACATGTACAATATATTATAATCAAATATTTTAATATATACAGTTTATTATAATCTAAAAGGTAACAAATAATCCAAGAGTCAAATATTTTAATCTTAGGTAAGATATAACAAGCTAGTAAAATCTCGGATGGGATCTTCTATTTCAGGATAGTGTTTTATCTTTTATTCCACCGCACGGATGATTGCCACATGTATAGAAGTTACCATATTAATTTTGGAGCATAAATCAAAGATAAATTATGGGGTTTTAATATAGTACCATTTCAAGGCCATAATAATACACATGGCAATCATCCGTGCGGTGGAATAGAAGATGAAACACCATCCTGAAATAAAAGATCTCATCCGATAAAATCTATATATCTTTTGTGGAAGGCATATTGAAAATGACTGCATTTTCTTCCCACTCCACTTTGTACAAATATGCTTTCGAAAACGTTAAAAGAAAAAAGAATAAGAAAAGAAAACAAGAATAATTCTTTACCAAATGTATATTTTTATTATTTTTTGAAAGGTATCCGTGTATTACAGGTTATTTGTCAAAAGATAGTTTTGGTGTAGCTTACAAAGAAGCTTGTCAAAATTTGAAATGAACGACATACTATTTTTAATTTTTTTAAATATTTTTAATTAGTATTTTAGATCTTCTATACTATCAAAAATAAATTTGCGAAATTAAAGTTATTCCAGTATATAATATTATATATTATACATATACCAATATTATTCCAATTTATATATATATATATATTTGTGTGTAAATTTTTCAAGTATATAATAAATATAATATAAGACACTAAATCAAATACACAATATTTAATTAAATATTATATATTTTTCAATCAATTTTTATTATTTTAACTATTATTTTTATAGGCTGAAAAGCGCTTTAATTTGTAAGTCCAAGTGGCTACGATAATCTAGAGAGGGGTGAATAGTATATCTCCATTTTCTCGATTATGCCCTCTTTTTCAAATCAAACAATACAAGATAAGTACAAAGGTGCGGAAGGTAAACAACATACGTCGATTTATAGAGCTTCACCCCACCTAGGGACTACGTGCTCTATCACCCCAGTATATCCGGGATGGGTTTCGAAAAAGAAAAAGAATTTTGTTAATTACCAAAATTAATACAACATCACTTTACAACATCACCTTGAAGAGCACCACACTCTTCTTCAACACCACTTTGGAGATTACCACAATCTCCCTTGAAGATTACCACAATCTTCAACGGCACCTTGTGAAGATTACCACAATTTTCAACCTTGAAGAACACCAAATTCTTCAATACCTCAAAGAGCACCAAACTCTTCAATAAGAAGATTACCACAATCTTCTTGCACCTAACACCTAGATCATCTAAGTGTGTTCTTACCACAAGAACACTCACAAGGATATCTTGTGTTGAATGATGACCACAAAAATTCAAGATTATAATTCGATAATGAATAATACAATTTTGAGTGCAAGTGTAATCCAGAAATAAAGCCTAGACCTCAAGATGTGAACGTGTAAGACCTTAGGTTATTACAATAAGAATATAGACAATGAAAGAACAAGTATTTGCTTTGAATGTGTCTTGTTGTGTTGTATCTCAATTAGTTCCCTTGTTGCTTCAAATCTTCCTCTATTTATAGGAGATGATTGATCATGGATAGGCTCCTCTTGGTGATTGAAAATCTATAGAAAAATACAATTAAAATCAAGAATATAGCTGTTAGAGATCAATCCCACAAATTAAGGAAGAGTTGTCTGCTGTCAACGACTAGAATTTTGCTGTCAAAATGGTAGGGCGACCGGTCGCGTAGAAATAGATGTTGAAAATAAAAACCTCATTTTTACACAGGGTGACCGATTGACGAGGGGTCCGACCGGTCGACCCTGTGTTGGACCGATCGAGGTCCTTCAAATATAAGTCCAGAGAGTTCTGTTCTAAAGAAAACACTCCCAAGTATCAGGTCGACCGGTCGACCACACCGATCGACGCCCAGGTCGACCGGTCGACCTCACCTCTTTTACTTCCGTCACGTTTTCTGTTACAAAACACATATGTTCAGGTACGGGTTGCCCTATAGGGCGATCGGTCCAACGCGAAACGGAAGTGTTGTCCAATTTTTATCGAAAATAAACTTCAAGAAATACTCCGAAAAATTGGTAATAATATTTTAAAACAATCGGGAGTATTTGGACAATATTTTCAAACATTGTTTTGGTGTAAAAAACTTATAAAACAAAATCATCAAAATCATGATAAAAACATTTATCTAACAAACTCCCCCTTTTTGACGATTACAAACTAAAACAATTTAAAGAGGTCGATTTTGAAAACAAAATAATTTTACCGGTTAAAAATAAACTATCCGTTGGGAGCGACAACATTTCACACAATATAATCACAATGATGGGAGTATGGATATAAAAACATTTTTGCAAAAGCTCCCTCTATGAACATGCACAACAAGAGTGATATAGAATCAATCAACCAAAAGCTAAAAGTTCAACTTTTACATATTAAACTTAAGTATCAAAAGCTTATAAGCTCCCCATGTCAACAAAACATCATTAGACATGTAAATAAGTCCATAATACAATAAATGGACTAAGTTTGATCCACAACTCTTGGCTTTTAATAGCCACAACTTATAGCTTCTTTCGTGAGCTTATTTTAGCTTCTATGAGCTAAAGAGCTTATAACCTATTTCTCCCCCTTTGGAATCATCAAAAAGAATGTTAGCACGATAAAAAATCATATATCCATATCAAAGTGCACAATTTAACCGATATATCAAGCTATTGAACATTAAGTATTAAAATCCCAAAAGCTAAGGGAAGAGTTGATCATATGACCTGTAAAACCTCGTAAAAGATCATTTGATTTACAAAACACGATCTCTATAAATATATAAGATATTTGAAATCCAGAGAATCATGTTGGTGATGAATTTTTCTTTGAAACATTTTATCGAACACTTGGCGGGCGTCAAATGATAAAGAAGATGTATATAGCCCTTGTAAAAATAACCAAGCCAAATTTTTTCATCACCAAATGCAATTATACAACAACCATAATTAATGAGCTCATCACAAGCATATATAATTTGCATCAAGAAATTAACATTCAAGCCAAGTTCTCAAGGGTTCAACCCAGTTGAGATAAAGAAGTAGAATTCTTACCATTTAATCGGTGAGGATGAGCAACAATGATGATAAACGAGCAATATAATCCCCAAGATATATAATTTATGCAACCAAAATCATTTGAAGTGAATTGTGTGTGAAAATGACAAAGGGGTGCGAAAATAGTGAAAACCGTATGAAATTGGCTAAGTCTGGAACATAGTTGATTTTATCAAAATTTTCACCATGGGCGACCGGTCAGAGGGTGGGATGACCGGTCGAGGTAGAGGCCGACCGGTCGACCTCCCTCTATTTTGTCCCTGAAGCAGTCTGTTCCTAAGTATTTCAGAATTTGATCCAAAAATCCGATTTTTCACCCCTAAGTTTTAAAAACGTGCAAAATACAAACGTAGACCTCATTTATATACATTTTGTCTAAACAAGCTTGAAATGAGGTAAAATACTCGGCGGTTAATGGTTAAAAATGTACGCGAGTTATCCTTGAGACGGAATTAAACACATCTCAATTTTTTTGTTTAAAAATGCAATCCCTGAAAACAAATATAGAATCTCAATATATTTAGTTCGATTATGACGAACTGTAATTTGAGAAATTATTATCACTGGACTTATTATCCCCAAAAATATGAACGTTTTTAAAACTTTGGATAAACAAGCCATAAGAAGAAGTGCCTTTTAAATATTTGAAATTTTTTTTTAACGGCACTGTAATGAGATTCGTTGGGATCTTTTTTTTTTTAAGTCAAGCATATAGACATAAGGCAAAACAAAATGTCGAGTCTAAAAGAGTAGTAAACGTAGATAAACATACCTCGAATTTGTTTGTCAACCAATATGCCTTTCTCATCTTGATATTGTTGCCATAGGAATAAATATTGTTCTTCCTTCTTCAATACCTAACTTCTTTAAAAGTTCTTTTGTATACTTTGATTGTGAAATATAACCACCTTCTTGGCATTGTTTAACTTCAAGTTCAAGGAAGAAATTTAGCTCCTCCATCATGCTCATCTTGAATTCACTTTGCATCGACATAGAAAATTTCTTGCACAAGAATTCATTAGTAGCACCAACAATAATCTCATCAACATAAATAAACAATCTTGCCCTTTTCCAAAAAACAAAGAGAGTAGCATCCTCTTTACTTCTTGTAAAACAATTTTGCAAAAGAAAATAGCTAAGTCTATCGTACCATACACGGGGTGCTTGTTTTAAACCATATAAGGCCTTTTATAAAAATTATTTGGCCTAAAAATTTTCAAACCCCAATTTTTTTACATAGACTTCATCTTGAATAAAATCATTTAGAAAGGAGGATTTAACATCCTTTTGGTAAAGCTTGATATTTTCTTAAAACAAGAATAGACAAGTAAAATGTGAATAGCTTCTAAACGTGCCACGAGTGCAAAAGTTTCATCAAAATCAATACATTCTTTTTGGAAATACCTTTGAGCTACTAACCTCCCCTTGGTCATCAAGCTTGTTTCAAAATACCAAAAATTTCTGCAAAATCTTAACAAGATATCTTGCACAAGAGCATAATAATATCGAATAATAGAGATACTATAACAAGTAACACATACTATGCTTTAAAGAAAATCATCAAGAGTTCAATAAAAACATATAAGTTCAAATAAGCTTATAGGAAGCTATATAAGGTCTCTTTTGAAATTTGAAAATCCGAGATCATATAGTTGAGACCTCATTTAAAAGAGGTATTTGAACAAGATTTTTGACAAGAATGACTATATGCAATCAAATGCATAATTTTGAGACGAGGATAAAAATCAAATGTTTTATCAAAATAAATATAATCCTTTACAAATCTCGGATAAAAAGAACTTTATTGAATAGTGCCTTTCAAACATAAAAAAAAAATCCGCTTAATGGCACTTGTATGAAATATTTTGAAATATCTTGAAAAGCAAGCACATAGGCATATGGCAAAAATATATCGAGTCTAAGAAAGTAAGAATAACACAAGTGACGTACCTCGATAGTTTATGATCCTCTTGATGAAGATGAAGAAATATATATATCCTACACAATTCTCAAACATTCTTGCACAAAATATAATGATGAAGGTGTAGGCTAAGGCAATAATAGATGTCACAAGTATGCTTAAGCTATAGAGATAATAAAACACATAAGTCTTAGTGAATGCACAAGAGTTTTTAAAGCAATATACAAAGTCTTGTTTTCAAAAGATTTTAAAAACACAACTATATAGAAGACCTCATTTAAAAATATTTTGAAAAATCAAATTGACAATTAAGACACAAATAAAAACATGCATAATAACAAAATAAAATGCATACTTAAATAGGGAGATACAATTTACCAATTACGCTATTTCCATGGGTTGTGTCTTTCCCATTGTTGATGATATCTTCCTCTTTGAAAATCATCTTGTTGTTGATAGCTTCTCCAATTGCTCAATTTCCAAGAATTGTTACCTTCCCATTGTTGATAATATTTCCTTCTCGGAAATTCATTGTGGTAATGTCTTCTTGGCGGTATGAATTTTCTTTGATTGTTATTCCGCCGGTACCTAATATGACATTGTTTTGTGGTACCCTCAAGTGTTTGTGTCCTTTAGGATTAACTTTGAGACTTTTAGGTCTCCAATAATGATTAGAGCTATTTCTAGCTCGACATGTATTAACCTTGTGACCCTTTTTACCACAATAGAAGCATGTAATAATTCTAGAAGTATAATGACCAATATGCTTAGAGACTTGACCCCTTTTCACATGATTAACAACATTAGGCTTATGATCAAGTCCTTGTTTCAATTTATCACAACTATGAACATCAACAATGGCCATTTTATCGGTACTCAAGTTAAATTTTAATAATTCATTTTTCATGCACTTAATATCCTCAACAAGAGTACTATTTTCCTTTTCAAGGATTCTAACCTTATCAAGTGTGGTGGTGTGATCACATGATAGTGATTCATAGGAGGTAAATAAACTATCCTTATCATTTTTCAAAACATTGAATTCCTTTTTCAAATTTTTGTATTTAACAAGCAAGCTTTGGAATTCATTTTGAAGCTCATCAAAATCATTTTGCAAATCACCATAATCATTATGTAATTCATTATCATAAGAAGTAGAGGGTTTAGAACATACCTCGTTTTCTTCTTCGATACCCATAAGACATTGTTCGACTTCTTCATCACCGGAAGTGGTAAGAAGCTCATCCCATGTTGTTGGATTTGATGTTGTGTCTAATTGAGAAGTAGACGCCTTTGAGTGGCTCCTTTTATTTGAATATACTTCTTCTGATTTTTTTCATGCTTCGTGTGTGCGATCAATTTCTATAATTTGATCACGAACCGAAGTGGTAAGTGAACACTAAATAATATTGAGAGCTTTACCGTTTAAGGAGATGATTTTCTTCTCTTCATCATTGAGCTCCTTGAGGACTTTGGAGGTGTGAGGTGTGTCTTTCATCGGAATAGATTCTCCATTGATGACCGTGTTCCAAATATCGAACCCGCAACTTTGTAAATAGCATTCCATTCTTTCTTTCCAAAATGTATAATTTTTGGAATCAAATATAGGTCGCTTGTTGGTGGAGGCACCGGTACGGTAGACTTCATTAGTAGCCAATGATAATTCCTCTTTACTCGCGATGTGGAACGAGCTTGCCAAAGAGTTGGCTTTGATACCACTTGTAAGTCCAAGCGGCTACGATAATCTAGAGGGGGGTGTATTATCTCTATTTTCTCGATTATGCGCTCTTTTTCGAATCAAACAATACAAGACAAGTATAAAAATGCGGAAGGTAAACAACACGCGTCGATTTATAGAGCTTCACCCCACCTAGGGACTACGTGCTCTACCACCCCAGTATATCCGGGATGGGTTTCGAAAAAGAAAAAGAATTTTATTAATGACCAAAATTAATACAACATCACTTTACAACATCACCTTGAAGAGCACCACACTTTTCTTCAACACCACTTTGGAGATTACCACAATCTTCAACGGCACCTTGTGAAGATTACCACAATCTTCAACCTTGAAGAACACCAAATTCTTCAACACCTCAAAGAGCACCAAACTCTTCAATAAGAAGATTACCACAATCTTCTTGCACCTAACACCTAGATCATCCAAGTGTGTTCTTACCACAAGAACACTCACAAGGATATCTTGTGTTGAATGATGACCACAAAAATTCAAGATTACAACTCTATAATGAATAATACAATTTTGAGTGCAAGTGTAATCAAGAAATAAAGCCTAGACCTCAAGATGTGAAAGTGTAAGACATTAGGCTATTACAACAAGAATATAGACAATGAAAGAACAAGTATTTGTTTTGAATGTGTCTTGTTGTGTTGTATCTCAATTAGTTCCCTTGTTGCTTCAAATCTTCCTCTATTTATAGGAGATGATTGTTCATGGATAGGCTCCTCTTGGGGATTGAAAATCTATAGAAAAATACAATTAAAATCAAGAATATAGTCATTAGAGATCAATCCCACAAATTAAGGAAGAGTTGTCTGCTGTCAATGGCTAGAATTTTGCGGTCAAAATGGTAGGGCGATCGGTCGCGTAGAAATAGACGTTGAAAATAAAAACCTCATTTTTACACAGGGCGACTGGTCGACGAGGGGTCCAACCGGTCGACGAGGGGTCCGACCGGTCGACCCTGTGTTGGACCGGTCGAGGTCCTTCAAACATAAGTCCAGGGAGTTATGTTCTAAAGAAAACACTCCCAGGTACCGGTCGACCTCACCTCTTTTACTTCCATCGCGTTTTCTGTTACAAAACACATCTTCAGGTACGGGTTGCCCTATAGGGTGACTGGTCCAACGCGAAACGAAAGTGTTGTCCAATTTTTATCGAAAATAAACTTCAAGAAATACTCCGAAAAATTAGTAAAAAGATTTTAAAACAATCGGGAGTATTTGGACAATATTTTCAAACATTGTTTGGTGTAAAAACCCTATAAAACAAAATCATCAAAATCATGATAAAAACATTTATCTAACATAATTAGCCTCACACGTGACATTCTTTTTAGTCTAAGTGACTACAAAAATCTATAAGGGGCAAATAGATTTTCCTGATTTTCTGATTTATGCCCTCTTCGAGCCATCAAAAACTCTTCAAGAATAAGATAGGTATAAGAAGAATGAACATAATGATTATTCACCGATAGCCTAATCCACTACCATTTGGTATGTCCGAATGGATTTTGAAAAGAAAAAGTTTATTAATTGATACCAAACAATTACAACTTTTACCTTGAAAGCACCAAACTCTTCTACAACAACAAACTAGAAGAGCACTAAACTCTTCTTACACCTTCGAAGAGCACCAAACTCTTCAACACCTAATGAATCAACGAAGTGTGTTCTTGCCAACAAAATACCTACAAGTATATCTTGTTTTGGGTGATTTCATCAATCAAGATTACAATCAAATGAAATTTACAACTTTGAAAGTGCAAGTGTAATGAAAAAAGAAATTCTTATAAGCAAGATGTGAAAGTGTAGTGCTTAGGCTATTACAACAAGAGTATGAAAATAAAAGTTTGAGAAGTTTGCTGAATTTTTCTTGTTGTGATTCTAGAATGATGTGTTATATTTAATCCTTCAAATTCTTTAACTATTTATAGAGAAGCTTTAAGATTTGATTTCCAACATAAGCTCCTCCAATTTGAAATTTTTCTGCAAAAGATAGTTCAAAAGATCTACAAAAATGGTTATGAATTGATAAAGTGAATCTTGCTGATAAGTGTCAAGCAACGGATTGAATTTGCTCTAAAAAACCTTATATCGACCGGTCGCTATATCGAAATTTTGAAAGTTTTAAATAGCTGGATCAAGATTTGACACAGGATAATATGGAGGGCGACTGGTTTCTATCTAGGGCGATCAGTCTTGTCTATGGCGGCTGGTTGCTGTGGATAGTGATTGTCCGCTCAAGAAACAAAGAAGTTTTTAATCAATAGTTCAACTTCCAGGCACTGGTCACCCTATAGAGAGACCGATCGCCTCCCTGCTCCAAGTTCTCTATTTTGTTTTATGTTTTGCAACATTCAGTTACGGGTCTCCCTATAGAAGACCTGTCGACCTCTTTATAGAGAAGTTGTCCGATTTTTATCAAAAATAAAGTTCAAGATGTACTTCAAAATCTTAGTAAAGATCGATTAAAATTGAAGTATTTGGACAACTTTTGGAAATATTATTTTGTTATAAAACTCATTTATATGAAATCATCAAAATAAAAATAAAAACATTTTTCTAACAAACTCCCCATTTTTGATAACTACAACCCAAAAGAATTTTTAGAGAGCGAACATGTTTTCCGGTCACAATAATCTATCTATTTTAAGCAACACTTATCAAAACAAGAATTCATAAGGATAAGGAGGGAATGTTTTCCATACTAAGTTTTAAATGCTCCATTTATCAACATGCTAAGAAATAAAACGAAAAAAAGCTAAGAACTTCTGAAAGCTTAGCTTTTCAACAAAGCTTAAAAAAGCTAAAGAACTTTCAAAAACTCTTCCTGTCAAAATAAATCATTAGTCACGAAGCTCAATGTATTCAAAAGGCCACAATTTACATCTTATAACTTAAAGAACTTTTTAACTATTGTGAGTTTTTCTATGAGCTTTTTCAAAAGCTAAAAAACTTAAAGGCCTTATATGGTTATGTTTCCATAGACTATTTTTAGTTTCTAGTGTTGGAAAATTAACCAAAATTTATTGGTTTTCGTGTGAAAAACCGAATCAAAGCAATGAGAATGAGTTTTATGTAAGTTTGAAAATGAGATTGTGTTTGTTAAGTAGTTTTGAAATAATATTTTATGTATATAATAATTTGAAAAGCTTGATAGTTTTATTTTAAAATAAACTTTTATATTTATAAAATTGTGAGGTTTTCCCAGATTATTTGTATTTTAAGTAGATAAAATTGGTAATGGAGGGTCCCACATATATAATTGGATTAAAAAATAAGAATAGTTTTTCTCCCATTTGAAATAAATTTTAGGTTTGAATACCACTAAAAAGCATAAAATGAAAAAAATCACAAATAAACATATTTCATTTCTATAATAGTAAATAAATATATAACATAACAAACAAGGCCAAAGGCTTCCCAAAATTAAATTAAAAACACAACAATTATAGGAGTTAAAAGATTATTTACCAAAAGGAATAAACTTAAACATCATTTTATTTGGAATAATCGAGTTATAAAAAAAAATCAAAATATCAAAATATAAGTCGCGCATAGAATTAAAAACATGCAATTATCCAAAGGAATAAGTTAAACATCATTTTAAGAGTTATAAAAAACAAACAAAAATAAACGAAACAAAAGGAATCATTCTTCATTTGACGAGAAGCAAGCGGAGGGGAGTAGTTCCTTGATGATTTTTTTAGTTTTCCGACCGACTTGTTGAGCTTACTGTTCTCTTGCTTAAGAGCTTCATGGTTTTGCTTAAGGGATTTATGACTGAGTTTAAGAGCATCATAATCAGATTGATTTCTCTTAGTAAAGTCCTCAAATCATTCATAAATGTCACGCGGACCACTATCGTCACTATAATCATCGAGTCCGGTATTACCCTCCGGAGCACCGTGATCACCACCCGCCAACCTCTCTACTTCTATATCATCAAAAATATCATCCGAAATTTGAGAGGAGAAGGCTTGAGAATGACCCTTTGTCGACTTCGTAGGACACCTTACCATGTACCTTACGCATCCAAAGCATTTGTTGCACATCATCATTGTCAAAGTCATTATGAACTACTTTGGAATTTAGCTTGGCGGGAAGAAGTCCGAATTGGAGAAGAAGTTTACAAATCAAGTTTTCTAAAGCAAATTGCTTTGTCCCCTATGTGATAGCGTCAATAAAATAGATACAACCCCATGCACTAATTCACCCTTCTTGATCTTATATGTAAAGAAACAGTCCATATTACTAGGCAACTTCACAAATTTCTCACAAACACAATAGGACACAATAAAGGATATGATCCGAAGCTCATCCGTCATAGATTGTATTGTAAAAGACGACATTACACCCAAGAACGTCTTAACCAATAAATGCAAGAAACACAATCCTATCCTCCTTCTCTTACACCCAACCAACGACAAATATCATTAGGGGTCCAACGAAAATGGCGCCCCTCAGCAAATGAGTTCAAAGATACGGGTTTTTGATCAACATCAAATTCAATCCATAGATTTGCATAAAAATACTCAATAACTTCACCATCATACATAAAAAGGTTGCTCCAACAAATACATCCAACCTTGAGTAACAAAAAGATCACGAATTGTAGGAAATTCATCTAAAAATGTACCAAAACGACAAATCTTAGTACGTCCAACATGTTTATTTCCCAACTCCAAATCCTCAAAATATTTCTCAGCAAATTTATGGATAAATAACTATGAATTTGCACTAGTAGGAGTTGAGAAATAAGAGATTTTTTGTTCTTTACCCATTTGACATTGTCCTTTGAAATTGTACCCCAAAGTTCGACGATTTGAGCCCAAGAAATTTGGGGGTTTTGATTTCTGACTTGTCCTTGTGTTGCTTCTTGTTGAGTGGCACAAATTTTGCATTGTTCCTCCGCAAATTGACATTTGAAGACGAACCCTTTCTGACCCTTTTTCGCTTTGGGGGAGGATTTGTACTGGTGAAATTCTTTGGAGTGCCATATATATGTAATTCTCACAAGAAGGAACAAATTAGCAACAAGAATCACCAAATTTGGTGAAGTCATCCATCACCGTCATATCTCTGCCGGCTTCCTCAAGGTATATGACAAATTTATTATGTCATTTTTTTCATATATGCCATGTGATTTTATGTGCTAGATGTAATACATGTTGTCATATTTAAATTTGTACAACTTTATGTCATATATTAGATAATAATCTAAGTGCATTGTAAAAAAAAATTTACGTGTAGCTAACTTAGATGACACGAGCATGATTCATTGCTAGGAAGAAGGTTCGCAATTTAGAAATGTAATAATACATCGGTACAATTAGAATTACATTAAATATACTTCGAAGATGACAATAACATAGGGACCAATGTTATTATATTAGTTAAGTGTTATGTATACTTATAGGATTATGGCTCCCCGTAACCTTACTGGAAACCGTGCAAATGAGAGTAACTCATCTAACGGCGGCAATCAAGCTAACACCGAGAATCAAGCTAATGATGATGCTGGTGATGTGCTCACTGAATTCCTCAGGGCGGTGCAAATAACCAATAACAACAACAACAACAACAACAACAACACAAGGACTGTGGAACAGTTTCGGCATTATCGTCCACCTACGCTTAATGAACGTGATGGTCCAGCTATTGTAGAAGATTTTTTTTCGATCTTTAGAAAGAATTTTCCGACTTATTGGATGCACTGATGAGCAAAGAGTCACATGCACCACCTTTCAACTCATTGAAGACGTTGATCATTGGTGGGAAGGGTATTGGAGAACCAGGACGAAAGAGGAATGAGATGACTTGACTTGGAAAGAGTTCAAGGAGGTTGTTATGGACAAGTTTTTTCCACGATCGTATCGTGATAAGAAGGAGACATAATTTTTGAACTTCAAACATATGAACAATACTGTGACATAATATGAAAGGGAATTCAATGAACTGAGCCGGTTTTTCCCGCATTTGGTTGATACTGATATAAAGAAAGCATTGAGGTTTAGGAGGGGACTACGATCGCAATTATCCAGTATACTGTTTGCTCAGGGAGATTTGGAATATTCTGAGATAATGAGGAGGGCACAAGAAATAGAGGCAAGTTTGGTTGATGATGATGATCATGTTTGAAAATCGGCCATGGTATCTGAAAAGAGAAAGTGGGACGAGGTAAAGCAAAACAAAAATGGAAATAAAAATAAACAGGCAAAGATAGATGTGAATGGCCACCCTAATACTCAAAGTAATAGACCAATTTGTCCTAAGTGTCAGAAAAACCATTATGGAGAATGTCTTGCTGGGCAGGGAAAATGTTATAAATGTAAGAAGCCATGACATATGACCTTTAATTATCCTCTTTTGAAAGATGGCCAGGACAGAAATGGTCAGACTAGTGGTGGAAGAGCTCGGATGTATGTGTTAACTCAAGAGGAAGCAGATCAGAACCCAGGTGTGATGACAGGTATGTTGACAGTATCAGAAATACTTGTTTTAGCACTTTTTGACACTGGTGCGTCACACTCATTCATATCTGCTAAATTTCATGCCATAATTGGATATAAGAATGCTAAAGTAGATGAATTTCTTGAAGTTAGTTTGCCTTCTGGGAATTCAATAACTATGGATTCCATGGATAAAGGTGTAGATTTGGATATAGGGGGAAAACATTTGGAAACTGATTTATATATTATTGGAATGAAGGATTTTGATTTAATTTTAGGCATTAATTGGCTTAGCAAATACCATGTTGACATTAAGTGTCAGGTGAAGGAAATAACACTTAGACTGCCTGATAATGATGAAATCAAATTTTATGGCGTTAAGTCGAAGTATGTGCCTATAGTTATAACGACAATGAAAGCATTGAAAATGTTGAGAAAAGAAAATTGCCAAGGTTATCTGGTAAACTTAGTTGGTACCTCCATGACAGAGATGACACCTGCTGATGTGCCAATTGTTTGTGAATTTGTTGATGTCTTTCCGGAGGAATTGCCAGGAATTCCACCAGATAGACAAGTTGAATTTTTGATTGACTTATTACCTGGAGCTGCACCAGTATCTAAGACACCATACATGATGGCACCAAAAGAATTACAAGAACTAAAGGTGCAAATACAAGAACTTTTGGATATAGGACTTATCCGGCCTAGTGTTTCTCCGTGGGGAGCACCAGTTCTTTTTGTCAAAAAGAAAGATGGGTTAATCAACTCACTGTAAAGAATAAGTACCCATTACCAAGAATTGAGGACTTATTTGATCAGTTAAGAGATGTTAGTACTTTTTCTAAGATTGACTTGAGATCCAGATATCACCAATTGAGAATTAAGGAAAGTGATATTCCAAAGACGGTCTTCAAAACTCGTTATGGGCATTATGAATTCGTTGTGATGCCTTTTGGATTGAGTAATGCACCAGCAGTGTTCATGGACTTGATGAATCGAGTGTTCCATCCCTTTTTGGACCAATTTGTCATAGTCTTTATAGATGACATACTGGTATATTCTACGAATGAAGAACAACATAAAGAACATCTCAGAATAGTGTTGGAGACACTTCGCAGAGAAAAGTTGCATTCGGAGTTCAAGAAATGTGAATTTTGGTTGAATCGAGTTGTATTTCTTGGGCATATGATTACTGCTCAAGAAATTGAAGTAGATCCAACTAAAGTTGAAGCAGTCAATGAATGGAGGGCTCCTAAGAATACGAATGAAGTTCGCAGTTTTCTGGGTTTAGCAGCGTATTATCGAAGATTCAATGAAGGATTTTAAAAATAGCCGACCCATGACCCGAATGACTAGAAAAGGAGAAAAGTTTATTTAGACGTAGAAATGTGAGGAAAGTTTTCAAGAATTGAAACAGAGACTGACCTCTGCGCCGGTGTTGACTATTCCTAATCTTTCTAAGGATTTGTCATTTATAGTGACATGTCTAAACAAGGATTGGGATGTATGTTGATGCAGCATGGCAAAGTGGTTGCCTACGCCTCAAGGCAACTAAAGCCACATGAATTGAACTACCCTACACATGATTTAGAGTTAGCTGTTGTGGTTCACGCCTTAAAGATTTGGAGACATTATTTGTATGGAGGAAGGTGTGAGATTTTCACTGACCACAAAAGCTTAAAGTATCTTTATACTCAGAAAGAGTTGAACATGAGGCAGAGGAGATGGCTAGAATTGGTTAAATATTACGATTATACTATTAACTACCACCCTGGGAAAGCTAATGTGGTTACTGATGCTCTAAATCGTAAAACTAAAAGAGAATTGTCAAGTTTTATAACTGAACAAGAAGAACTAGTGAAATTGTTTGCTAAAATGGGAATTGAGGTAGGTGTACCACCAAAGAATACGTAGGCGATATTAACATCTTTAGTGGTGCAACCTACTTTAAAAGAGAGAATTAAGGAAGTCCAACCCCGGGATACATTTTTGAATAACATGAAGGAACGGGCCCAAAAAGGGAGTATTAAGGGGTTTCTTTTAACAAATGAAGGTGTTTTAACTTATGAAGGGAGATTGTATGTTCCTAAACAAGAGGGATTTAGAAAAGAAATTCTTGAAGAAGCTCACTATACACCATACACGGCTAATCCTGGAGGTACAAAGATGTACCGATATTTAAAAGAAATATTTTGGTGGCGAAGTATGAAGAGGAATATTGGAAATTTTGTAGAAAAATGTTTAACTTGTCAATAAGTGAAGGCTGAGCATCAAATACCGCCCAGATTGGTCAAACCACTTGAAATCCCAGAATGGAAATGGAAACATATAACTATGGACTTTGTAGTAGGACTTCCATGATCGATTAAAGGAAATAAGGCTATTTGGGTCATAGTAGATTGGTTGACTAAGTCGGCTTATTTTCTGCCTGTCAAAATGACATACATTACGGAACAATATGCTCAGATCTACATGAGGGAAATAGTGAAATTACATGGAGTCCCTGTGTCTATTATATCAAACAGAGACACAAGATTTACTTCGAAATTCTGGAGAAATTTGCAAAGCGCAATGGGCACAAGATTGAAATTCAGTACAACTTATCATCCATAGACAAATAGGCAGTCTAAAAGGACAATACAAATATTGGAAGATATGTTGAGAGCTTGTGTGCTCGACCTGGAAAGTAACTGGGAGACTTTACTGCATTTAGTGGAGTTTTCTTATAACAATAGTTATCAAGCGACGATTGGGATGACTCCGTATGAGGCATTGCACGGACGAAAATATAGATCGCTGTTGTATTGGAATGAGGTTGGTCAAAAGAAAGTTTTGGGGCCAGAATTGATTCAGGAAACTGTAGAAAAGATAGCCAATATACAAGATCGAATCAAAATAGCTCAAGATAGACAAAAGTCGTATGCTGACAGAAGGAGAAAGCATATACAATTCGAAGAAGGAGAAAAAGTGTGCTTAAAAGTGGCTCTAAAGGGTGTTATTCATTTTGGTGAGAAAAAAAAATTAAAGCCAAGATATATTGGACCGTTCGAAATCCTTACTCATATAAGAGATTTGGCTTATCAATTGGCATTACCACCAAGTTTGTCAAGTGTGCATAATATTTTTTAATGTTTCGATGCTGAGAAAATATGTTCAAGATCCAAGTCACATCGTGAACTATAAAGATTTAGAAATTAACAAGGAATTGACATACGAGGAAGAGCCAGAGTCGATTTTAGACCGCAAGATCCACAAACTAAGAAATAAAGATGTGGCGTTGATCAAGGTCCAATGGAGACACCATGGAAAAAATAAAGCCACATGGGAGCGAGAAGAAGAGATACTTGCCAAATATCCGAATTTTATTATCCACGGTAAGTTAACGAATTTTGAGGATGAAATTATTTTTAAGGGGTGTAAGATGTAATACCCATAAAATTAGGGGTATAAATCAAATTAGGGTTTATAATTAGATTCAATTTGGGGATTTAAATCCCTAATTTTATAATTTAGCACATACTCAATTTAAGATTTTAACCCTTAATTTTAATTAAACGGTTTTCTTTAAACTATAACTTAAAATTTAATTTTTTGTTAGAATAAAGAGCTTATTAAATGTAATATTAATTATGAATTACTACAGCCAACATCGGTTTAGAAGTGTTTGATTTAATGAAGTAGTTTATTTAATTATCCTAATTCTAACGTAGGAGTTATAATCAGACTTTTCATTTTAAACTTTTTCTATAAAAATCCATTACTACACATTTTGATTTCACGGTTTGGAAATTTAAGGGATATGTGAGATTTTTTTGATATTTTCAAGTTCTCTCTATAAAAAAAAAAATCCCAGCAAACTTTATGTTTTTTTTTTTCCAAACAAAGAAATCCAACAAAAAGAAAGGAAAGAAGATAGAGAGATAGATGAGGAAACGTGAGGTCAATAGGGGCAGTGGGAATTTGTGAGATGTTGAGGTGAAATTATGAGTGAAATGATATAGTGAGAATTAAATAAAGAAGAGAGAGAGAGAGATATATATATATATAGATATATATATATATATATAGATAGAGAGAGAGAGAGAGAGAGAGAGAGAGAGAGAGAGAGAGAGAGAGAGAGAGAGAGAGAGAGAGAGAGAGAGAGAGAGAGAGACCATGTGGAGAAAGAATTTAGAATTGAGGGCTTTAATGGAGAATTTGACTCAATTGACCATTTTTATTTTACAAGCCTAAAATCCAAAATTTTTTAAATATTTTTCATACCTTATTTTTATTATAACCAAAACAAATTTCATAAATAATTTTATTAATTTTAAATGCATAATTTATGTAGGAATCGAAAATCAAGATGATTAGAATTTTCACTTTATTCATTGCGATGATTACGAGAAATCAATTGAGGAGGTAGGGATTTTAATTCCTATATTTGTCTTTATATAATATTTCATGTGAATATTTTCATTTATATATGATATGCAGATGAACTAGTTAGGAACCGTAAATAGGTCCGGGATCTAAGTTGATCTTAGGGTTAAGTCCTCTGTAATAAATTTATTAACTGGCCAGTCAGATGAAAAATTCACAGAGGAAAATTTATAGAGGAAAATTACATGTTGTATGATATTTGATTATGCTTGTATGTTGTATTATATATTGACAATTTGATCCTTATTGAGCAAGTGGAAGTTCACCCCTTCGTTTTAATAATTTTTCAGATTGAGGAGTCAGACTGGAGATACGACATGGATGGATGAAGACTAAATAAATTATGAATTTGAAGTTTTTTTATGATGGGATATTGGATAATTTTTTTTTCTTAAACTTGGAAGGATTTACTTATTTATATTATAGTGCATAGTTTTTAATTAAATTATTTTGTTGAAATCGTATTTTTATATTTACTTTTTATTTTATTGTATTAAAATTATTTTTATTTTATAAAATGGGGCGTTACAGTTACTTCACCAACTAACTTTCTGGAACTATGTTTTCCTAAAAAGGGGTTAGTGATAGGGTTAAGATGGTCATGACAAGATTTTTTATTTTTAATCATCAATCTATTTTTTTAATATGTTATGGTTAATATATAATATATATATATAAAACGAGAGGTCTCTATAAATAGTACCTCCAAAATTTTCTCGTCCATTTTCATTACTGTAAAAAATAATTATATAAAATAAAAAAGTATAAGATATATTTACTAAAAACAGTATAATATATATTTAATCATCTTTTTATGATATTCAGTTTGACACTCATATTGCATATATAAAATAAAAAAGTATAAGATATATTTACTCAAAAAGAATTTTAATGGACTTTAAAACTGTGCATTCGGGCTATTGGATATCAATTTGTATATTTATTTTTTTGGCTATAAAGTCTCTGTTGGGAAATTAATTTTTAGATTTTGATGCCATGTAAAACTTAGAATATAAAGTTGGCACCCCATTTTTGTTGTAAATTGCATTGTAATAGATAGGGCTGGTCGAGTTGAGTTAAGTCAGCTATGCCTGAACATGCAAGAAGACAACTGGAGACTAAAAGGAAGACTCCGTTGTGAGGTAGCTGAGTGTGGAAAAGAAGAGATCACAGGAACTCGACTGAAGGTGCAACAGAGATGCAATTGAGTGAAGTGTCAGTCAAGTCAACTCAAGATAGCCAAGTCTCAAGTTGAAGTGACAGATGAGTCATCCAATGATTGGAAGCTGACTCGAAGTCACCTGGGGAAGTCAAGGAAATGCGTCAAGTCGAGGCAATCGAAAGAGATCCGTTGCCGTAAGTCAAGAGAATTACTTAAACAAGTAATACTTCCATATCGCTTTCTTGAAGTGCTCGATCCCGAGCGTGCAAAAGGAATAAACCAATGGGAAGCACACGCACCCGTGTCGATCTCTCCGAAAAGTCAAGAATCATTCATACGAGGAAATGTCAATTCCAAGAACTGCAACAAGACAAGCCAACGACCACAAGTGTCTTTTGAAATTAACCTATCTCTTCAACGGGCAAATTTTCAAAAGAACACTATAAAAGGCTGAGGAATAACTTTGAGAAAAGGTTAGACCTTAATAATAAAAAAAAACAAATACGAGCAAGAAAAGCAATATCTGTAATCTGAAATATTCTCAAATCATTCAAGTTCAATCCTCTAGCCTACACTTAGAAGGAAATCAATCCAACACTCACCTGTGAAGGAAAGACAACTTCAATCAGTTGAAGAGGAAACATTTGAAGAAACAAAGGGGTCTGCATTCCAAGGAGGATTGTAGAAAGGTTCAAGGTTGAACCAGTTTCAAGTTTTTGGAGGGCTTCGTGATCAAATCCAAGAACCTTTAGCAAGTGGGTGTAGTGTAGTAGCAAAAAAATGCCTGTGAAGAAGCCGAGTCGCACGAGAAGCCGCCTATGTGACCAAGGCATCTCCAAACTGAGTCCCAAAGGATCAAGTCAGCTGTGTGATCAAGACTTGCATCTGGACTGATTACCACTTTGTATACTGATCAATACTTAGTGGATTCCTCCAGGAGTTGGAGAAGAGAGGATTAGAAGAATTACCCCATCTTTGAACCTCTATAAAAATTTATTGTGTCATTTACATTTCAAAGACTTTAATTTCTCGCACATTACTTTAATATCTCACGATAAATTTGCTATCCAATTGATAATCAACAAAGTGCTAAAACCAAGTATTAAAACAAACTTAAACCAAATTCAAGGGTGTTAAGTCTTCCGATGAAAACTTATCACAATCAAGTTAAGTTCTAGTCAAAACAGCTGAGTTATTCTATCAACAACTCAGTCAAGTCTGTTGAGTGGCTAACTCTGCTGATTAACTAACTTAGCTATCCATCAAGGACTCAGCTGTGAAGTATTAACTATGAACGTTTTAAAAAGGACTAAATCAAAAAGTTTGTAAGGTTTATTCAACCCCCCTTCTAAACCTTTACACTCACACCCCTTGGGACCTACAGTCTCCATCTCTGCCCGTTTACTCGCAGACATATATGCTAGTGATTATTCACTCACAATATATTAATTATATTACTTGCCTTCTCTTTTCTTCAATTTGTAGTCTCTAATACGCATTGATAATTCTTCTTCTTCACCTTTTCTTCATCGAAGGCACAAATATATTAGGTTTCTTCACTGATATTGCTACTTCCTTATGTGCATAATGTAGGTTGGCTGATTTGAGAATGTTGTCTTGTGTGAGGCTTTAGATATAGATTTTGATTAATATGAAACATGAGAAGTTGTGGTGTAATTATCCTTGATTTTGCTTGTTCTTTAGTTTGTCCTACTTTATAAACAGATTACTAGTAGATACTTGGCGGTTCTATATTTCAAAGATGAACACAAGTGATAAACTATTCTTGGTTGTGTTCTAATTTTTTGGTGTATTGTCTCTGATGTATTGCAATATATCATACCACAAAAAATTCTTTTATTCATTTGGTGTATAATATCTGGTGTAATCTTCTTTGGGATTTCAATTCTTTAGTAAATTCTTCTCTTTTGGTGGATTTTGTTTATATGATTGATGGGTGTGCGTGTTGTGTGTTTGTAATGAAAGATGTTACTAGAAAGAGCATTCTAGCAGCACACTTTTTTTTTCTAAAAAAAACTGTATACTTAATTGTTTTTGTTTCTGGCAATTACGTCGATTTTTTGAATTTCATAATATGTTATCAAAGTAATGCACTAAAGCCTTGTTAAGATTGTTCATCACAACTTGTCTTCTTTACTATTTCATATTAATTCATTTTGTAATGAAATTATTAATTTTCGTGTTGAGCTTTAGACATGGCTCCGGGAGCTCGCAAACTGAACTCGAAAAGCATCTCAAAGTCTCAACAAGGTCTGATAAAGCATGCTACCAAGAATGCTTCATCTAACATTACACCTCATAGAAGTATCAGACGATTTTTTGACAAAACAAATGTGTTATATAATGGTGCGAATGAGGCATTGGTAACAACTGAAACACGTAATGGTTCATCCGAAAGAGATAAAACTACTACAAATAAATCACACACCTGAGAGTGATAACATGCCACAAAACCTTGAAGTTCCATCAACTGAAAGTCCGGAAATCCAATCAACTGAGAACATCTGTTGGAATTTGGTCTTAGGAAAAATGGGTGTTGACCCAATTTTGACCAAATAATTAAGTGGTTTCCATTAGTGAAAAATAGAATTAAAATATTTGTAAAAATTATACTAAGAGAGTAGATGAGAATAACATTTGGAATTTCTCAAACCAATTTTGGGTGAATGAGAAATTAATGCTAGAAGTTAGCCACTTAATACTAGTAAATGGTATGAAAAATGGGAAATGTGGGGAAGGAGAAATGTTCCATCCCACATAGGAAAAGGAGGTAAAGTTTGCTCACTTGATATATCTCAAGTTGGACTTATGGGTTTAGGCCATTGGGGGCACCCAAGTTTTTAAAGGGGTGAGGACCTACATGCTTGTGGGCTTGGTTCAAAGCACACACGTGCCGCCGCCCGCCCGCCACGGCTCGCTCACCCGGCCCGGGGTCCAAGTCCGGGTCACGGGCCGTGGGTCGTGGGCTTGTGCTTGGGCTTGCGTCGAGTCGTGCGTCAAGTCGAACCTGTTCGCATCCGAGCACGGGTAGACGCACGGCACGTGTGTTAGGTCGTGCGTCAAGTCGAGACTTTGTCATTTACGTTTGCATCCACGCACGGGCCGTGCGCCAGGTCATGCATCGATGCGAAGGGATGAACAGATGAGTCTGTTCAGTATATACATGTCTTTTCGAGCCAAAATACATGATTTCCCATACGGGCACCTGGTTGCCTATATATTTCGGATCCTCGCATGATTTCTGATTTAAAAACATAAGATTAAAATTGGTCATTTTGCATTCGAGCATATTGACATTCCTCCCATTCAAATGCTTGAAAAGTCTCAAACATATTATTGTTCGCTGTGTTTCGGGTTTACAAGCATTGTAAACTCGAAATAGAAATAGTCGTTGTATCTTAGGGACGTACGCCGGAACCATTAACACTTTGTATACGGGGCATTTTTGTCTTGCGGAGACTGAATCCAATTCAAGTCTCGACTAGCCATATCATTCCAACACTCAACCATTTCCAAAACAGAAACCTTCTAAATTTACCCAACACATTCAAGATCTATTGCATAAAGCAAATGATATCTCTGGTATACTTTATTTACATTCCATTTTTTTATGCTTGCTTGGTTGTCCATTTTCTAGATTGCTGAATTTTTTGAGAAATGGGAAATAGTGTTATGAAATAACTTCAATAAAAAAACTGAATAAGTGGCAATACATGGTATCTATTTGAGGTGATTCTATTAATTCCTTCATGCCAAAGACTGGTGGGAATATCACAACCATTTTTTGCAAATGACTATTTTTATATCCAATCCAATTTAATAGTTGGTCTTTCAGAATTTATATATTTCTTTAAAAATATTAACTATATATTTTTTTGTAGTCAGTAGATAATAAAAAAAATTATAATAGCATCTCCTGCAATTCATGTTGAGTTTAGGTAGTAATCCCATGTACGAACAATCTTACTGCATTAGTTTTGTATATTATAGTTGCCAATACTTTCACTATAGTAATGTATAGTTGTATATATCATATGGATATGAAATATGGAACTCTACAAGTTATATTACTGATTTCGTTTAGGAAAATATGTTATTTCATTTTTGAACCATGTGGAAACATGTATATATCTGTAAAGCATACTAAGTTTCAATATGTTAGAAATTACAATATTTATTATGGTGGAAAGAGGTTGCAAATTTTGATAAACTCTTTTGAGTAGAGCTGAATAACTTAGTTTTTTGTGAGTGGTAAAAAGGATGGATTTGTGAGTGGTGATGGATTTTCGATTCTTTCAGCACTGGACTGATTTGTGGTAGTAGTTTTTAGGACTAACAAAGAGTATGACTAATGTAAAGAGAGGAAAAACAGAGGAAAAAATGTTGACAGATAAGGAAGGCCAGCTGTGTCTTGTATTTTTAGTAAGTGTGAGGCGTTTTTGAGGTTTAGCACTGTTCTTATTTTGGTGATTTTTATAAAGACGGAGATATCACCTGGTGAAGACACTTTTTTTTAGGTAAATGAAAATATATAAAAAAAGGAAAAGTCCTGATCACAAGCCGATCAGGTAGCAAAGTGAAAACAATGTTAGATTTGAGCAAAAGAAACAACAAAAATAACTTAAAAAAACAATTTAAATAAAGGGCGTTTATTTCTAGAGGATTTTTGAAGGATATTATCATTAGTTTTGTTAGCACGTGCTCGAGTATCCACTACATGGTCTGATGTATCATGTTGAATGTCGGCCCAAGATCCACGCACTAAGAGGGACAAAAGGAATAGGCAAATCATCTCCCCCTGTCTGCGAAGTTCCCTCAACAGCAGTCTTTTGCTTCTTTGGAGAAATTTCAGGAGTAGAGTCTGAATCTTCGAAGTCCTCTGGAGAGTAACCACGAAGTCTTTTCAAACGGCGTACATTAGGGTTTCCTAAAGGTCCATGAACTGTGCGAATGACCTCAAAATCCGGAGGATTGTCGACATCAATTTCATTATTTTTCTCACCAGGAAGAATAGAGGCAAGGGCCTCGTCTTGAAATGGAACAGGGATGATAGCCGTTGGAGTGGAACTTGGAGGGGATGAGTCCTCAGGGAGAGAAGAATCCAAACCTGGATCTTTGATTGAAGCAGTGAGAGATGCAGTCCCAGATGCAGGGACATCTTCAGGAAAAGATGCAGGGGCATCGTGAACAGAGTCGGGAGCAGCGATTTATGGCAATGGATGAGTGATGGTTTCTGCGAGGACCTCTGTGGGAGTGGAGGAGGGCGTGGCAGCGGCCTCTGGTGGTAAAGAACTCTCCTTATGCAGGGAAGAAGGAGGATTCTGGGCAGATGGAGATGTAGTGTCAGATGGGGTTCCATCTCTCGACAAAGATCTCAATAAAGATTTCTGCTTCCATGGATTTCTCAGACTTGGGGCTTTCGGAATTATGCGAGGAAGAAGATGATTTGCTGGGGCTGCCAAAAAGGTTCTTGATAGATGAAACAAATCTTACCATGGCGAGGAAGATGACCGAAGAACCTGAAAAAAATCTCAACCACACACAAGCTTCGAAAATTGTGAGAGAAAAGTGGGTACACAACACTCAAGTGCGTGCAAGTAATGATAGCAAAGAGTCATAATTGGGCACGATAATCAAAGTACAATGGAAAGAGTTTGATTAGGAAAGAATTTCTCATGGTAATAATCGAAAAATAAGGAAAAATTCAAGATCCCAATTAATCTCAAACTCTAGTTCTCAAAGTGTCCACATTATATCAACTTGTGATAAAATCAAAAATAAGATTTACCCTGATCCTTCAAATCGGTTCAACCCACAAAATATATCCATCAAGATTTTCAAGATTTGGGAAGAGAAAAATATCACCCTCAAATTATATATGGAAACCAAATCTCAGCAAAGAATCCAAGATCACTAGGACATGCAAACCTAATATGCTTAATGTAGCAAAAGTAAAAAAAAAACGCAACACACAAGGTGAAAAGTGCTGCAACAATGGATGTAGGTTCAAATGTCGTCCCATTTTGAGTCACACCTGTACTCGCTGATTCAATGAATCACAATCCGAAATCCCAGCTTATCAAAATTTTTCGAGTTTTCTTCACTTTTTCCGAGTCTCATGAGGGAGTTAACCAAACAGGGAGCTTTCACTCAAGTGCCAAAGGTAGCTCTTTTTCACATGATCATGCCTTTGTTAAACAGTAGGATGCTTGAAGAAATTGGTCACAAGGAACAGCTGCACAAAATGGGTTGGTAGCTTTTTCCTGGAAGGCCTCCAAGCATGATCAAGACTTTATTTTCAACTCATCTACTGGGAAAAATATCATCAATTTTTTGAATTGGAGAGATCGACTCACACCAGTTTTCCAAGGGAGACAATATATGTGACTAGTTCGAACCATCAATCCACTTTTTGCAAAAATGCATGAAAGCTTATAATGCAGGGATGCCTAAAAAAATGAAAAAGAAATAGAGGAGAAGAGAAGGGATGCAGATTTTGGATGTCACAGCGGATGTGATGTGCAATGCTGTGACATCTCGCGTAACATTTCAGAGAACACACAAACCAAGAGACTTCCTTAAATTGGAGAATCTCTCAAAATCCAAAGCCTTGGTGAAGATGTCTGCAAGAATATTTTCAGTAGCAATATACTCAATTCGAATTATATTTTTCTCAACTAAATCTCGAATAAAGTGATGTCTAATATATATGTGTTTAGTACGAGAATGTTGGACAGGATTTTTCAAAATATCAATCACACTCATATTATCACAATAGACAATCAGGGTTTCACTTTGCAAACCATAGTCTTCAATCATTTGGTTCATCCATAAAGATTGTGTGCAACAACTCCCAACTGCTACATATTCCGATTCAGCAGTCGAAAGAGATACACAATTTTGCTTTTTGCTATACCATGAGACCAAATTATTTCCCAAATAAAAACATCCACCAGTTGTACTTTTACGATCAACAACATCTCCAACCCAATCAGAATCACTAAATCCCACAAGATTAGTGTTAGTATCTTTGGTGTACCAAATTCCCAAATCAGTTGTGCCCCTACGTATCGAATAATACATTTTAAGGCTTTTAAATGAGTAACTTTGGGATCAGATTGATAACGAGCACATAGACAAACACTGAACATAATATCAGGACGACTAGCAGTTAAGTACAACAAACTTCCTATCATGCTTCTATACAAGGTGTGGTCAACACTTTCAACCACATCTTCTTTGCTCAACTTTTGACTCGACCCCATGGGAGTCTTCAAGTGAGGCATTTTCAAGATCAAACTTCTTCACAAGATTCTTAGCATACTTGCTTTGTGAGATAAAAATTCATTCCTTTAATTGTTATATTTGCAAGCCCAGGAAGTAACTTAACTCACTTACCATACTCATTTCAAAAGTGGAGGACATGCAAGCAATGAATTCCTTTAACAATTTATCAGAGGAGGAACCAAAAACGATGTCGTTGACATAGATTTGAGCAATCATGATGTCGTGGTTTTTTCTTTGAATGAACAAGGTTTTATCAACTTCACCACGTTTAAAGCCAATTGAAGAAGATACTCAGTTAGCCTACCATACCAAGCTCTAGGGGCTTGTTTGAGACCATAGAGAGCCTTTTTAAGCTTATACACGTGGTCAGGCTTAAAAGGGTCCTCAAAGCCTTTAGGTTGTTCAACAAAAGCTTCTTCATCTAGAAATCCGTTTAAGAAAGCACTTTTGACATCCATTTGGTGAAGAGTTAATCCCAAGTAACATGCAATTGCAAGCAACAAACGTATGGACTCAATACGGGCTACAAGAGCGAAGGTTTCATCGAAATCCACTCCCTCAACCTGCGTGTCTCTTGAGCGACTAATCGAGCTTTGTTGTGAACAATTTTGCCAGATTCATCTGTTTTATTTTTAAAAATCCATTTTGTTCCAATGACATTAACATCCTCTGGCCTAGGGACTAAAAACCACACATCATTTTTGACAAATTGATCTAGTTCCTCTTGCATAGCATGTATCCAAAATTCATCTTTGAGAGCTTCAACAATATTCTTAGGTTCAACATTGGACACAAAACAACATGTTCTCACATTGGTACAATCAGTAGACAAGCAAACCATTCTTACTATATCACGATAGTTCACTCTACTTTTCCCTCTTGTCTTAATACCATCAGTAGTGTTGCCAATGATCTGAGACGTAGGGTGATTTCTCTGAATCCTTGTAGGTATGTCACTGCCACAATCCACAATTGGATTATTAGTTTCTTCAATAGGTTCGAAATCAGAGTCAGAGTCTGACTCAGCTGCAGCAGACACGGATGTGGGCTCGGATGCCGTCACATTTGGTTCTGCATTTGAGTCAGCTGTGGATGGGGCTTCAGTCACATTCTCCATAACATCTGTCCCAACATCCTTTGCTGGAGCAGTCTCAACAAATTCGAGTAGATCCACATGATCTTCTTCACTCTTTCCTGCAATATCTGAGAGATCATCGAAGACAATATTTACAGATTCCATGATCGTCTTAGTACGAAGATTATAAACTCGATAGGCATGACTATTCGAAGTGTAGCCTAGAAAAAGACACTTGTCACTTTTGGAATCGAATTTACCAAGATTATCACGATCATTAAGGACATAGCACACACACCCAAAGAAATGAAAATATTTGAGGTTAGGTTTCTTTCCCATAAGTATTTCATACGGGGTCATAGAACATCCAGGCCTCAAATATACACGATTAGCTATATGGCAAGTAGTATTTAGAGCTTCAGCCCAAAACCTTTTAGAAAGTTTCTTTGAACTAAGCATGACACGGGCTATCTCTTGCAATGTACGATTTTTCCTTTCTGCCACCCCATTTTGTTGTGGAGTTTTAGGTGCGGAAAATTCATGAGAAATCCCCTTTCTATCACAGAAGGTCGAGAAAGAAGAATTCTCAAATTCTTTACCATGGTCGATCTAATTAAAATCACAAATTATACAAGTTCTGAGACCTTTTTATGCCAGCTTCTAAAGAAATCAAAAGTTTCAGATTTCTCACGTAGAAAATAAGTCCACGTGTAATGTGAAAAATCATCGACAATCACATAAGAGTACTTCCTACCACCCACACTTTCAATCTCAATAGGACCCATGAGATCCATATGAACTAACTCCAGACATCTAGTGGTATGGAAATGTGATGTCATTTGATGCGACACTCTCTTTTGTTTACCCCTTTGACAACTTTCACAAACACTGACACTTTTCACAGACAATTTAGGCAAACCAATGACAGCTTCATATTTCACAAGTTCCATTAGCTTTTTATGGCTAACATGGCCTAACTTTTGGTGCCATAGATCAGTGTCATTCGTGTGTGCCCTGTGACAGAGTTGATCATTACAAAATTGATAACAGTTGTCAGAAGACCTCAAGCCAGTAAGGATACAAGTATCATTTTCATCGAACACCTCACATGAGTTTTTGTTGAACTTGACATAGAGATCATCATCACATAGTTGACTTATGCTGATGAGATTAGCATTAAGACCAACTACATGAAGCATATTATGAAGCTTGGGTAGTCCTTCAACGTTCAAAGTCCCTTTCCCAACTATCTTCCCTTTGGCTCCACCTCCATAGGTAACATTGCCTCCATTGTATACTTCATAGTCAGTCAAATACTCCAAGGTACATGTCATGTGTCGTGAGCATCCACTATCGAAGTACCAAGATCCTGCAACGTTAGATCTCAAGGAAGTATATATAACATGACATTTAACTTCAGATATTTTGACCCAGACAGATTTTGAAAAATGATTACGAGGATGTCGTAACATCTGCGATGACATCCGGTGTCCAGACCTTAAATCGGATTTCAGCTTATAACAGAATGGTTTTATGTGTCCAGGAGCATGACAATAATGACAAATAAAGTGACGTTTCCGTGGTTTAGATTCTAGAAAAAAAATTGTTGGAGGAATCATTTTATTGTTGGAGGAATTTTATAACGAGGATTTATCATCTCCCATGGAAAGAATATCATCTAGTTTTGCTTTCCCGCACTTAAACCTTTTTATGCTTTCAAGAGACACTTCAAGTTTAGACTTTACCTTTTCGAACTCAAGTTCTTTCTTTGTAAGAAAAGCCTCTAACCTGGTAACCACTTCCCTTTGATCATCATTCTCCTTTGTAAGTCGGTCATTCTCCTTTTTCAGCATCTCGTTCACTTTTATCCTTTTCAACCAATCCTTGTAAAGGTTTGCATATGTGTCCTCCGACTTTCATCATCGAGATTCATCATGCTTTGTTCATTATCATCGAAATGTAAGTAGAATTGAAACAAAAATGGTTAGAGATAGATGAGAGATCCTGTTCATAAGATGTGACTTTAGTGTGATCAGAGAAGGTGTGATCACATCTCGGGCCACACCTCTGGCTACACCTGAAGGATTTATTTGGAGGGACTTTAGATTTTTCACCAAGGTAGTCAGAACCTTGTTTTCTTCCTGATCATTCTTCTCACCGTCAGATTCATTATCACTCAATGTCACATTCAGGCTCATCCCCTTTTTCATAAGAGTGTTAGCACATTGGGCAGCATAATGACCATACCCAGTACAAGCCCTACACCTAATGGAGTCAAGAGTTTTTGTGTCAGACTTGTTTGATTTATCACCAGAAAAACGCTCTTGACTTTTCTCAAAGGTGTGCTTTTGAGAAAACTTGCTTGACTCAGACTTAAAAGGCTTGGTGAAATTTTGAGACTTTTTCTGACTTTTGAGCTTAAGAATCTTATCAAACTTTTTCGAGTACATGGCCATAGAATCATCTCCTAGATCAGATTTTTCAATCTCATTGGTAAGGTCAAAGAAAATCATTGGTAACTTGGGACTCGAGTTGAAAGGGGAGACTCAATTTGAAAAGCAACTTTGTGACCCAAACTCTCCATCCTGTTGAGCCATGTTCATCTCATAGGTTTGAAGAATGCCAGCAAGTCTTTCTAGATTTAAAGTGGCCACATCATGGGCTTCTTCTATGGATGAAACTTTGATATTGTACCTAATAGGAAGAGATCTCAACATTTTGCTCACAAGATTCTCATTGGATATGGGTTCACCTAGGGCTTGAGCTTCATTGGCTATATCACACAGTTTGGCATTGTAAGTAGTGATATTCTCATCCTCACGCATTCTCAGGTTTTCAAACCTATTGGTGAGCAACCTAAGTTTGGTTTTTCGCACACTAGCAGATCCCTCACAGTGACTTTGCAGAGTATCCCATGCATCTTTGGCCACAGTAAAATTAGCAATGATTTTGAACATATTTTGATCCACAGTACCAAAGATTGCCATCAAAGCCTTAGAATTGTAATTGGACAAAATTAATTCATCATTAGTCTAATCGATTTCTCCTTTGTCCTTGTAGTCACCATCCATATCGATGAGTTTTGGAGGTGACCACCTGGTAAGGATTGTACGCCATGCCCTTTCATCAATTGATTTGATGTAGGCTCGAACTTTGACTTTCCAAATAGAGTAATTGGAGCCATCAAGAATGGGGGGACGAAAAGTGGGGTTATTTTGAGTATCCATGCTAACAAACACTCAGGATCAACACTTAGTGTCGTCAAGTGTAGGCTCTGATACCAATTGAAAGAATTTAAGCACGGATATTTAGCAAAAGTTTTGCAGAGTAAAGATGTGATTGGAGATGTGGTCACATTCACAATCACATGCAGCGGAATTTTGAAAATAATAAAGAGGCACACGAAGTAAAAATTGTCTACAAGCCAACAAGCTTGTAGACGTGCCAATATGGCAAAACTTTCCACTAGTAAAATCAGTTTGATTCCGTTATACAAAAATACTCAAATCCAACTAGTAGAAATTCAACGAAAAACTCCTATCTAGAGTATATCTAATCTATGTAATTCAACTCATCCAACAATAGACATGTATAGATTTCGTTAATCACAATACAAAAACAATGGATGAAAAGCTAACAAACACAAGCTCACAGTGAATGTGATCTCAAATGTAGTCACATTCGAGATCGCATCCAGGCGATTGGACTCCTTGTGCTTGAATGACTCTAACTCTCTCAATACTCTTGTATCTCTGGTGTATTTCTTGTTTATCCATTATGCACGTCCTCTTTCCTTTATATAGCCGTCCAAGACCCTTCAAAAGACCTAATACACAAGGAAAGAAGATATATACAAATATATGACAAGTAAATCACTTATGTTAGGAAACAAGATAACTATCAAGAATCCTAATATATCAATACCATATCAATATGATTTCTTCCCTTATTCAAAAAGTCCTAATTAAATCATAAGTCTAGAAAGGCAAAATAAATCAAAACCAATCTTTATCTTTTTTATTTCGAAAATTATTTTAGACGATAAAATCGTCCTAACAAGCCGCAATTGCCATAACCTTCATAGTTTGTGAGGAATCACATGAGTGAAAGACAATTGGAGTAGTTGATGAGTCGTCTATCTTGGCCTTTAAGTCTTCCAATTTTTCTTGTTCTTCTTTATCCGCCATATCTGACAAAAGTTGTCGGGCATCCACAACCATAGCTTCAAAACCTTCAGACGGATTGTTCGTACTAATAATATAATCATTAATAGGGAGGCTTTTTGAAATATCGTCCATAGCTCGCTATAGAGCAACCTGCTTATGTTCATCCAAGTTAGAAAAAATCACTGCACCCGCAGGTGTATATGCGAGTATACGCCTGTCTGTGTTAGCCTGCGCCCTATCCCTCTCAACAATTATATTAGTACCATCCATTGGTGACGCATTGCTATTAGTCTGTTCCGAGTCTGGTGCTATGTTGGTATCATCTTGTAATATATCAAATGTGTTATTGGTTGGTATGCCTGTTGAAGTCGAACCCCTCTCCATGTTTCTCCCTGTCCGGCATTTCACTTGCACCTAGTCCGTTTCTATAGTCTTCCCTTTGGGCCTGTTAATTTGGTCACGGACAACTGAACGCCCGCGAACTTGACTAGCTTCCTATTTACCCTTGTCCGTACACACAATTTCTTCATGTGTCTTCACTTTTCGACATTGGTTAATATTGTGTGCGACAATCCGGCAGTGAACACAAAAGTTCAGCAGATTTTCATAACTAATAGAAACGAAGGAGCAATGTCCCACTCGTTCCACCATAATATGCTCTTGTAGTGGATTGCTCAAATCCATCTCCACCAAAACTCGGACAAAATGACCCACTTCACCGATCAGCAAATGAGTAGCTATCTGAATAGGTGTTCCGATGGAACTAGCTATTTTATTAATAAGAGATTTGTGCCAATATTCATATCTTAATTCATAAATTCGAACCCACAATTACCAAACTGAATGTTAAAATATCCCCTTTCTAGCGTAATAAACCTCCAAGGATCAGTAAGTTTCCAAATCGAAGACAGTTTCAATTTGAGGTCTGAAAAGTTGTATGGTTTTGTAACTTTTGGTAGAATAATATGCCCAATAAGCGAATTTCATAACTCGGCAGCCCGTTGTTGGTAAATTTTCTCATCCATCGTCACCGAGAAGTACTGGCCCTTTGTGATTGGGTGAAGATGCTCCCCGGAATGCAGCAAATTTGCAGTCGGCAAGCCATCCTCATGAACATCCAAATTGCGGTGGTTTTTCAATTTTCCCCCAAGTATGTTGTACCCTTCCATAACAGGGAGAGTATGAGCCTATAGAACCTCGAGAACCTTGGATAGATGGTTGCTACTTCTGTGTTGTGCTGCGTGTATCTCCTACGCCTCGAACCGATGCGGCGTGTGATATTGGCCTTAGGGTTAGGGTTTGCTGCTTTCACTCCTTCCAAAACCCCAATCTGTGAAGTCGCACGTATCGTTCCGTCCATCTGACAAGTCTGGAAGCCATCAAAAGTGTGCGTCTGAATGGTGGTCATTGTACTCATCAGCTGTAAAATTGCAGGGTTATCTTGAAGGATCGAATCCCCTTCGCGTAAGGAAACCCAGGGTTTTGCATGAAATGTAGAAGCATAAACAAAATTCTTATGTGTGATATCAATTTCAGGAAAAAGGAACTGATCGAATTCCATGGTGATAATCTGAAAATCCTAGACGATCGATCGAAAGAGAACGCATGTCGCCTTCATTAAAACCCTAGCCGCCTCTCAAAGAGAAGGCCAGCTCAGAAGAACCCTGTCCCGCAAAGGTACTGAAATCACAAATCAGTGGGGGTCTAGTTCATTAGTAATTGGAAGGAAATTAGTTTGGGTTTGCATGGTTTTCCTCTGATGAAGAGCCTTTAATAAGACTTTCATTTAGATAATTTTAAACAAATCATACGATGCCAAAAGATATGATAGGTGATCCATTATATTTTTCTTTATAACTTTGTGAGTGAATTACGACTATTAATATACATTGACTATTGTAAGACTGATAGAGAAATAGTGTTGGGGATTTATCACGTGCGATATTATATTCCGAAATTAAATCAGAAAACTTACTTGAATTCTAGAAAATGAAATTATAGAAAATGCAGAAATTTAGACCGAGGCTAGAGTTCAACTCTATGTATTTAAGACGAATTGCCCCGCTACCGCTCCCACAGTTGAATAGCAAATGTCTCCCAAGATACAACGGTCTCCTCTTGTTGTAGTAGCACTCCAAACAACAAAAGATGGTGAACTTCAAATGTTTTGTACTTTCTCTTTTTTATCGAAAATGTTTGACAGAAAATATGTTTATGCATGTATGCAAAAAAAAATTCTGGTTAAAAGCTTGCCAAATGCCGCTGCATAGAGTAAGCACATATGCACCGACTTCCGAAGGCTGTGAGAGAAGGATGTCCCTAACCCAGAGATCTCCAGTAGCTTGTTTGAAAATTGCGGTTGTTTCTGAGAGGCCTGCAAGAGACCATACCTGCGCTGCAATAGGGCAAGAAAAAAAAGGATGAGCACAAGAAAGATCATGCAACCCGCAAAAGGGACAGAGCCCGGGATAAGACATGTGTCGGCGTGCGAGATTCTCCGGGCATGGAAGAGTGTGGGTGAGAAGCTTCCAACCAAAGTGGATAACATGGCATGGAATCTGAAGCGACCAGAGTTTTTTCCACATTAGGGAAGAGCCCGAACTAGATGTTCCAAAACTCAGTTGCCTCAGCAAAATCATTCGGTTTGTCCATAATGAGATGGTAGGCCGATTTAACCAAACATTTGCCATTCGTACTATGAAACCAATACCACCTATTAGGGCACACCAATAAATAGAGAGGGTTTGACAAAATTAATTTAGCTTCGTCTGTAGGGAATAATTCATTGATGAGCGCCGATTTCCACGTGCGAGATTCCGATTCGATGAGAGCCGAAACTGGCGAGTTGGGGTGAATGTGAACTGGGGAACGGGATCTCAAGCTAAATGGTTGTTTGGGGACCCAAGCATCACCCCATTTTTTACAATTGTTACCCGAAGAAATACACAGAAACCTTTGACCATGAAGGATGCTACGCTATGTCCAGGAGGGACGGTGACCGAGCTGTGTTTCCATAAAGTTATTGTTATCAAAATGTTTCGCTTTGAAAACCCGAGCAATAAGCAAGGATGGATTCGTGAGGATACGCCAAGCTTGCTTGGATAAAAGTGCTAAATTGAAGGCTTTAAAAGATCTGAACCCCAATCCGTCTAATTCCTTCCGACGAGCCAACGAGTCCAAAGAGGACCATGAATTTTCTCGCTTTGAGGTGTGCTTTGCCCCACCAGAAAGGAGCAATGAGACGTGAATCTCTGAGATAACGGTGTCAGGGAATTTAAAACAACTCATCGCATAAGTGGGATGCCAAATTTTATCCTTTATATATCCAAAAATCTCTTTTATCTTATTTCCAAAAATCTCTTTCTTATTTAATAACACCGGGAGCCCGCGATATTTCCCTTGATTGTTGACCTCGTTAAAACCGAGAATATCAAGAATTGAGCGACACATAAGAGTTTGAACATCGCCACTGAAATAGACCCCAGACTTGTCCAATTAACCAACTGCCTGGAGACGCTCTCGAAGAGATTAATAGCATATTTCAAATGCCAGGCCTCCTAGACGGTCACATTCCCGAATAGTAAAGTATCATCTACAAAGAAGAGATGCGAGATGCGAGGGGCCGAGCGATAAACGGCAATTCCATGAATATTTTGTCATATATGTAAGTCCTGCAAAATACAAGAGAACACTTTCAAACAAATGATGAAAATATAAGGCGAAAGGGGGTCTCCTTGACGGATTCCCCTATTCGGAGTAAGATTTTCAAATTCTATATCGTTCAAAAGAAAGGAAAATTTAGCATTAGACACACAGGACATGATATAGTCAACAAAACATTATTAAAGCCCAACATTATCAATGTGTGGTGGAGGAAGCTCCATTCGATCCTATCGAAACCCTTGCTCATGTCTAGTTTAATAGACATGAGTGCGATTTTCGAAGTAGTTTGGTGCACATGTACTGGTGGGTTTCATGTGCGAGGAGGACATTATCAGTGATTCACATGATACTCATTCACATGGGATCGCCTATCATAATCTTTAGTCGGCCATCATCCCCTCTCACGCCCGTAATACTCTCCTCAGCGAACCAACCACCTCAACTCTTCCACAAACCCCACAACACCACCATGCATCTCTCATAACATCCCATGCAAAGCATCCTAACCCTCAACTGACTTCCATACCAACCTCTCGTCACGTCTCCCCACCCGCTCCTCCCCACTTCCCACAACATAAACGTTCACAACTCCACGCCCACCTACACCATCAAAACGAATTCTCCACCTCGTCTCACGTTCTCACCTCATGACACTTCCCTTTCTAACTCCCACACTCCTCTCATGACCCCTCCACCATCTCCATCTGACCCTCAGAATACTACATCCGCCATCTCTCCCTCGAGCCCATTCCTTGTTTCGGTTCACATGGAGCTCGACACTCCCACCCGTAAAATTGCCAAAAAAATCGTATCCATCAAAAAACGTATCCACACCTCCAAAAAGAAAACTTCCTAGCAGCTTTACAATGTTACATCCCCACTCTAAAAACCCTACTCTTTCTCATGGGAAAAATCGAAAGCTTCTTGAATTCAAAGGCACTATTGCTCGCTCTAATCCAACGGCGGAGATTGGCAACAGCAAATCCGGCCGATCCCAATGAGTCTCTTAAGATGGAATTGCCGAGGGCTTGGGAACCCTCAGACAATTCAAGAGCTACACGAGTTTGTGCGTAGCAATGTACCCCAACTGGTGTTTTTGTGTGAAACCAAATGCAAGGCATCAATAGTTGATAAAATAAAGCACTTTCTTAATATTTTCGGTTTCGCGGTCGATTCTCGGGGCCGCTCAGTAGGCCTTGCATTACTCTGGCAAAATGATACTCCGGTCTCTCTTCATAGTTACTAGGATAGATTTATTGATACCGATGTGGATATTCTAGGACAATCCTTCCGCTTTTTAGGCGTATATGGGGAACCTAATGTTAACTTACGTTGTACTGGCTAGGATCATATCCGACGTCTCCGTTTCACCCCGGACAAACCTTGGCTCATGTGTGGGGATTATCAATGAGGTTCTTGCGCAAAACGGGGGCTGGGGATGGAGAATGGGTTTCCGGCAGAGCTGGCAAGGAGCCACGGGCCGTATTATGGAATATAGGGAGATTCCAGCGGGTTGAGGATACGAGATTCACACTCACTTTCACCGTGTCGATCTTGCCCAAAATTAACAGAAATTGGGGAGCCTTTCATATTTAAGAGGAAGCACATATTTGTTACCCATGAATGTGGTTTAAGCACCCTTCGGAGTGGTTTGTTGATATCAAAGTCCACACGAATCCGAATAAATCTTCCGAATGAGCAACCTTCCGAATCCGCGTCAATCGCCATAAATATTTCCAATAGAATTACCCGAGGATTCAACAAAAAACCTATTCATGAGGCCAATGGGAAGATCATGAACCTGAATCCAGAATTGGCACGTCAAAACCTCGAGTTTAGATACAATTTGGGACGCTCGTTCTTCCGAGGGAGTGAGCAATGATTTATCGCACAACCATGGGGACCCATTAAGCACTTTTTTCATATCAATAGTGTTGCAAAACATGAATAATACTGTATTGTTGCCCAAGGGCTTGCAAGATATACCATGACGAGGGTTCCATAACCGTTTGAACATTAAGGATATAGATTTGAAATTAATAGTGCGGGAGGCAAGGACTCTACCGACGAGGAGGTTGGCACCCTCCAATTCATCCAAATTAATGTTGTCAGTTGGGATCTCGATTTTCTCATCGTCGTTTACGTCGTTCATGGTGGAACTATTGCCCGACTACGAACAGATCAAGGATGGTAGGATGCCCAAGCGATGAAACAACCATCAGTCCAAACCAATATGTCTAGAGATAACTGCAAAACACAAGCACATGTGAGGGGGAAAGACAAAGACGGGGAAGGAGAAGACAAGGGATGAAACATGATCCACCGTGACGAAGGCCAAGATAGACGATACCAAGAAAGGAAACGAGACGCTAAGGGAACCCTAGGACGCTAACAATACTTTTTTCAAAAAAATTATCATATTCTACTTAAACATGATTGAATTTTTTTTATTTATCATGCTTGATTGACTTTTAAGCTGCACTTGTAACATTATGAGATTGGAGCAAAATTTATGTCTTTGAATAGCTGAAACAATAATTTTCACAACGAATTGAAAAATTCTTTTTTCACATCGAATCGAGACGTCACAAATCAGATCCATTTAGTGACAATATACAATTGGTAATTGAAAATAGTATTTCATGGTGACTTCTATCGTCACATAAATATTCAAAATTTATCATTCAAGATGAGTAATTTATGATGAATATTGTGTCACCATATAAAACTATCTAGTGACGGAGGATTTTGTCACCACATAATCCTTTATGACGAACCAGTTCATCACAATTTCTATGCGGTTGTGACATTAATTAACTTTGTCAGGTAATGTTAATTTTCTTGTGACGAAACATGTCATCACGTTTAATAATTTTTTGGTGACAATGAATGTCGTTCATTGAATATTAATTTTTGTGACATATTGTTTTGTCATTATATACATCATCATTAAACGACGATTAATATTTTATAACTATAAAACATCTATTTAATGACAAATTATATAATATGACGAATTAGTTAATGTAATTGTGACATTAAAGACGTTATTAAAATTTGATGGATTTGGTAATATTATCATTTTCGTCACCAAAATCTAATGTTTTGATGACAAAATTTGCGTTCGTCATTTAAAATATCACATTTGGTGACAAAATAAAAATTTCAGTGACAAAAGTTTGATCATTGAAGTGATGAGTTATGCATCACAAAAAATGATATAAATGATGACACTGGTTGTTAGCGCCATCAAAGGTAAAATATTTAGTGACAAACCAAAAATATTGTCATGTATACCTTTTACCACGGGCTACAGTGACGATCATTACGACGCTCAAATTCGTCACCTATATTCACAGGGAGGGCGCCTCCCCCAACATTTTCATTTTTACATTTTCTATATGTAAATATTGGACAAATTTTGTTGTAAAAAAATTGTATTTATATAGATTTGGGACCTCAAATCTTTGGGTTCCAATTTGCGATAAAAATTCTAATTAGGACAGAACCTTTATTTTTAAAATTTTGTGGCCCAATAATATTACACATTTCAAGTTCGTAATCCAATACATCATTATGTGTATATTTATAATTCAACTTTTGTAGGCGATTTTCGTGATATGCAAGATAGATTTTCTGTATTTTACTATATTAGAATTGTAATTATATATTTTGAGATGCATAATGGTGATCAGTATTGACATTGAATTTGATGCAAAATTATACTATCTCCTATTCAATAAATGTCTTTTTGGGAAAATACACACATATTAAGGATTGTGTTAAATACCAAATATACCCTTATTTCATCATAAATGCTACTTTGGAACAAACAAATTTAATAATTCATGCATTAGTGTTAGTTGGAAAACAATAAATTTAAGGGTAATTTGGGAAAATATTTTTCTCACTAGACTTGAAAATGTGAAAAGGACATTTTTTTTGAAGTTTTTTTCATGTGTCAAAAAGACATTTATTGTGAATAGGAGGTAGTAATATATATTTGATATTATTATTATTATTATTATTATTATTATTATTATTATTATATAAAGATAAATATTTAATTTTCCAACTGTTAGCCTCCCTCGGTGTCAAACCTTGGATCCGCCAATGGACGTGTTTGGATGTTTGTCAGTTCGTTCATATTGTAGTTTCTGATAGGATCTCTAGCTTAGAACAGAGAAACCGAGAGAGAATTGAAGAGAGAAAATAGAGAGTTCGAGAAGAAGAAGAATTTCTGATCTTATAACTGTCATAACCGTCTAACAGAATACACCATCTCTTATTTATTGACACAGCAACTCAGATCACCAAAAGAAAAGGAAAGGAGTTAGCAGCTCTTCAAGTAAAACACGTTTTAACAGCTGACTTGTGTAACAATACCACAGTGACAACAATACCACAGCTGACTTGTAACACCCTTAAAATTTGTCTTGTCCTCAAGACAACAGCTGAGGGAACTTGGCAGCAAGATTAACAACGTCTTCCCAGGTAGCCTCTTCGACAAGTAAATGAGCCCAGCGCACCAAAGCTTCAGGAATGCCCCGGTTATTCCTCTTAACCAAACGCCTATCCAAAATCGCCACCGGATGCATGACCACTTTACTTTCATCATCAAAGAGCGGTAAATCTGTAGAAACCAAGTCAGTATGGTTGGCACGTTTCTTGAGAAGAGAGACCTGAAACACAGGGTGAATCTTGAGCGTAGGAGGGAGTTGTAAGTGATAAGCGACAAGTCCAAACCGTTCAATCACCAGGAACGGGCCTGCATACTTTGGACTGAGCTTCCAGAGTTTGGAGTGATGCAAGGACAACTGCCGATAAGGCTTCAATTTCAAATACACCCAATCGCCCACCTGGAACACTCGTTCCTGCCTGTGCTTATCAGCAATCTTCTTCATACGTTCTTAGGCATACTTGAGATAAGTTTTCAAGCGTTGTTGGATGAGTTGCTGCATTTGAATAGTCTGCTCGACTCCAACCACCATAGATTGTAAATCCTAAGGTAAGGCTAACGGGGTAGGCTTGTAGCCATACAAAGCCTCAAAAGGGGACATATTGATAGCAGTGTGATGACATGTATTGTAGCAGTACTCAACATATGGTAACCAATGGAACCACTATTTAGGATTCAAACCACACATACTCCGGAGGTAGGATTTGAGGCATTGATTAACCCGCTCAGTCTAGCCATCCATGTGAGGGTGATAAGAGGTGCTCAAATGGTGTTCCACACCACCCAAAGCTTTGAATAGATGTTGCCAAAATTGGCTAGTAAAAATCTTATCACGATCAGTGACAAGAGACGAGGGCAGGCCATGCAATCTGTACACTTGATCAATGGAATGTTGGGCCACGGTAGATGCTGTGTAAGGATGCTTTAGGGCAACAAAATGAGAAGTGAATCTATCCACAATCACCAAAATAGCATTCATACCCCCTGACAGCGGAAGTTGATCAATAAAATCCATAGTGAGGTGTTTCCAGGCTTGGTTTGGTATAGGGAGTGGCTGCAGAAGACCAGCTGATTTATGAGTTTCATGTTTGCACAACTGACACTGATGACAACCTTGTACCATAGCAATCACCTTGGCTTTAAGAGCAAAAAAATGACCACCAAAAAATGGCTTTGATTCTCTGCAAAGTAACAGTCTGTCCTGAATGACCTCCTTCTGTGGAAGAATGCATATATTGAATAATCTTATCTCTCAAGTCAGTAGCTTCTCCTACATACAATCGCCCTTTATACCTCAACAACCCCTCCTTGTAGGAAAAATAAGAAACAAACAGAGGATGAGTGACATATTCAGTGATAGCCTCCTGAGCAAGTGCATCTCCCACATAGGTTTGATGTAACTCTCCAACCCAGGTTGGCTGCAAAAGAACAACTGCACAACAATGTGGGATTTCCCCTTCTCTTCTTGATAAAGCAACAACCACATTATTTTCAGTACCCTTCTTATATTCAATCTTATAATCATACCCCAACAACTTCATCATATACTTGTGTTGTAATGGTGTAGATATCTTTTGCTCAAGAAGATATTTCAAACTTTGGTGATCAATTTTAATAATAAACTGACCATGTAGTAGATAAGCCCTCCATTTATCAATGGCCATAATGATAGCCAAGAATTCTTCTTCATAAATGGATAATCCCAGGTGTTTGGGGCTTAGAGACTTACTCAAATAAGCCAAAGGATGCCCTTCTTACATCAGCACAACTCATAGGCCTGAGTAACACACATCTGTCTCCACCACAAAAACCTTTGCAAAATCTGGTAATTGCAAAATAGGAGCAGTAATCATGGCCTCTTTTAAGGAATTAAAGGATGTTTCTGCATTAAAATCCCAAATAAATTGCCCTTTCTTCGTAAGATTAGTAAGGGGTTTAGCTATAAGCCCGTATCCCTTTATGGATTTTCTGTAGTAACCTGTGAGCCCCAAAAAACCCCTCAATGACTTCACATTTTGTGGTGTAGGTCATTCCCTCATTGCTTGTATCTTCTGTGGGTCAGCCTCAACCCCACTCCCACTAATTATATGGCCCAAATACTCTACTTTATCTTGACCAAAGCTGCATTTTGAGGCCTTAGCAAATAACTGATTCTCCTTCAAGACAACCAACACCTTCTCCAAATGAATTTTATGCTCCTCCATAGTCCTGCTATATATTAGAATATCATCAAAGAAAACTAACACGAATTGTCTCAAGTAAGGCACGAACACTTGATTCATCGAGGATTGGAAAGTAGCGGGAGAATTTGTTAAACCAAAAGGCATCACTTTAAATTCATAAAGCCTTGAGACAAAGGACAAAAGCGGTTTTTCAATATCATCGGGATGGACTCTAATTTGATGATAGCCAGCCCTCAAGTCTATCTTGGAAAAAATAGTTGCTCCACCCAGCTCATCTAGTAAATCATCAATCAAATGAATAGGAAATTTATCTTTGATTGTAAGAGAATTCAACTTCCTGTAATCCACACAAAACCTCCATGTACTATATTTCTTTTTTACTAACAGAATTGGAGAAGAAAAAGGGCTATTACTGCTTTGTATAACTCCACTCTATAGCATCTCTTGTACCATTTTTTCAATCTCCATTCTTTGCAAATAAGGGTACCTATAGGGGTGCATCTTGAAAGGAACTGTGCCCTGTTTGAGTGGAATTTTGTGATCATGACTCCTTGTAGGTGGTAAGTTCTTAGGAGTATCAAATACCTCCTTATAGGTAGTCAAGAAAGGGTATAAAGCTTCATGACTCTTACACTGATCCCTCTCTTCTGCTGCTGAAATTAGGCAAAGACACCCAAACACTGTTGTCTTCCCTTTCTGAAAGATTTACTTAAATTCTGATCCACTCATCAATCTTAATGCCATTTTTCCTTTAACCCCTTGAAAAAAAACTTCCCCATGTTGCCCTTTGACGTGTATTTTTTGCTGTGCAAAATCAAATGTAATAGGTCCCAATTGTCTCAGAAAATCCACACCAATCAACATGTCACAGCCTTCTAGTTTCAACAACCGCACTGGAGCTGTAAATTTGCATCCTCCCATATGCCAAATAAACTTGGAACATTTAGTATTACAGTCAATCTTATTGCCATCTGCCACAGTGACAGTCATGGGAGTTGTAAACTCCACCACGCATCCTACTCTCTTAGCTGTAGCTGGATCCAGAAAACTGTGAGTACTACCAGTATCAACCAATATAGATAATTGTTGTTTCCCACTGGCTACTATCACTCTAATGGTATCTGGTGCAGTTTGCCCCACCAATGCACTCACAGAAACGTGATACTCCTCCTGTTGGTCCTCGTCCTCCCGAAGTTCGACCTCATCTTCCTCTTCCTCTTCCAAATCCTCACACATGATCACAAATATTTTTTTGCACCGGTGACCCAAGTGAAACGGTTCGTCACAGTTAAAGCATAAGTTATTCTTTCTTCTAGACTCCAATTCTTCAGGGGATAGCTTCTTTATATGTGGTAATTTATCTAGATTACCTCCCGTAGTCATAGCATTTCTGTTTCTCATCATTCTTCCACCATCACTAGTTCCTCCCTTCCAGAATCCAGAATTTACGTTGGATAAAAATGTAGGAGTTGTTATGTTCCCTTTAAATGTGTTGCTTACTCTCATTTCCTGCTTTCTGGCTAATTGCATTGCATCCATGAGAGTTTTTGGTTGCAATAATTCCAACATCTGTCTTATATCTTCCTTGAGTCCACTAATAAAACTTTCCATGAAGTATTCATCTGAATGGTTTTTATTCACCCTTTCCAACATGAAGGCCCTCAATTCCTCAAATTCAACAATGTAATCCAAAACAGATCCCCCTTGCTTCAGTTTATTAAATTGTCCAATTAAGTGATTCCCTTCCATATTCAGAAATCGATCCAACACCATTGATGAAAACTTATCCCATGACATATTCTCCCTTCCCTCTATGTACTCCAAATACCAGTGATCCGCTATTGCCTCCATGTTCATCCCATCCATAGCAATCTTCTCAAAATCTGATAGATTATTATAGAAAAAATATTTGTTGCATTTCCTCAACCATAATCGAGGATTCTCCCCACTAAACTTGGGGAATTCGAACTTAGGTATCCTTGCATTACCAATATTCACGTTTTCATTAATTCTGCCTGGAGGTGTAACTAGTAATCCGGCATCATTTCGAGCTCTATTGTGCGTAGCTGATGAATTAGCAGCATTAATATTGGGAATCGTATTTTTCTTACCTGCCATAGATGTAATTTTTTTGATTGTTTCTCCCATCTTTTTCGCTATTATCTCTTCCACCGTGTGAGTGAATTCGTCCATTCACATTGTCATATCTTCAAATTGCTTCTGTATCATGGCCTGAAATGTAGATTGATTTTGTGCGAGCTCAACCAATAGCATTTCCGTTGTATCCATCCAACTTGTGTTTTTCGCCATTTGATCAGAGTATGCGCAGGCAACTACTGGCTCTGATACCAAATGATAGGATCTCTAGCTAAGAACGGAGAAATCGAGAGAGAAAATAGAGAGTTAAAGAAGAAGAAGAATTTTTGATCTTATAACTGTCATAACCGTCTAACAGAATACACCATCTCTTATCTATAGACACAACAACTCAGCTCACCAAAAGAAAAGGAAAGGAATTAGCAACTCTTCAAGTAAAACACGTTTTAACAGCTTGTACTTAACAGCTGACTTGTGTAACATTACCACAGCTGACAACAATACCACAGCTGACTTGTAATAGTTTCATATGTTGCAAATTCTTTGTTTTCTTCATTCTCAATGGCCTTCGTAATTTCTTATCGTTTTTGAAATGTCTGAAACCGATTGTTCATCAATCGGGTCCTTTGGAAATTGATTGTTAAGATTCCCCAAATGGTTCCGCAACACTTGGGGATAATGGTTTGAGTGTGGGTCACACTTCGGGTTGTGGGATTCCCTCCACATTCTTGAAATTAACTGAACCTACTTCTAAGAACGAACTGAAGGTGTTTGACTGATTATCAGACTGACTTAAATGGTGTTATTGGGCTACCACATGGACACATTTTACTCCAGCAACAAAATAAGAAGCAGTAATTAGACTCATCCACGAGAATCACTCATTAATCTCGTACCAAAATCATCATAGACAACACCGTTCTATTTAATATGCATGAATCTACTATTACATAAATATTATTTAGTACATTCACAAGCACGATTAATATGTTGGATAATTTAATTTTTGATTTAAAATTAAGTGCCCCAAATCTTAGCCACTAACGGCTAAGTTATATGGTCAGACCCACTTTCCAAAACTTTTGCTAAATTGTTGAATGGTTAGCTGACTTGTTTTTCACTATTACTCTCTTTAGCTTTACTTATAAAATGGTTAACTAGTATTCTCCAAAAATATACACGTACAACATTCTACTGCTATTGGCCACACTCAATTTTCATTGTTTTTCCAACATTCATATACTCAATGTTGCTTGGCTAATATATAAAATTCGTCATTAGCAAACTGTACTTCTAGTGCAGAAAGAAAACAAATATTATCAGCCTCCAAATTTTTAACCTCCTATATTGATTTGAGCATTGAGTAAACTAGTGGTTCGGGGTCCTCTTCGTTGCACACGAGAGCACCAACGTGTTGTCGAATCTTGGGAGAGGGACGTGCTATCAACAAATTCACCAGTGTAGTGGGGGCGTTTCCTCTCTAAAGAGAGCTCTACGGCGTGCTTCGACTCAGGCTATCATAAAACTTGACCCTATTTATTTTTCGGCTTGTTATTATTTTATTGTTGCTTGTTCCTAAATTAGTATATTAATAATCCCTGTTGTTTGTGCTTAAATTTTCCAACATGTTTAGAGAGAAAATGATTTGTTTCTATTAATTTACGATTATTTGCTACATGTCGTATATGGATTTTCTTAAGTCATTATCTAGCAAGCCTGAAAATTTTGATGGGAAAACCTTTTTGTGTTGGCAACAACAAATGAAAATTTGAATTCTTCTTTATCTATTGCTAATGTTGAATGTTGTGATGTTTGGCATGGTAGACTTGGTCATGTGAATTTTGGAACAACAAAAAGAATGATGCATTTAAATCTTATTCCCAAGTCTTCTATTAATGTAAAAGAAAAATGTGAAATTTGTGTGCAAGCTAAGCAATCTAGAAAACCGCATAAATCAGTAGAAAAAAAAACCATGTTGCTTGGATTAATTCATAGCAATATTTGTGATAGCAATCATGTCCTGACTCGTGGTGGTAATCAATATTTCATTACTTATATTGACGATTTTTCTAAATATTGCTATGTTTATTTAATTAATGCAAAAAGTAATTTATTTGATAAGTTTAAAGAATATAAAGCTGAAGTTGAAAATCAGCTTGAAAAGAAAATAAAAATTCTTCGCTTTGATAGGGGTGGTGAATATGCTTCTGATGAAATGACTGGTTATTGTAAATTACATGGTATTGTGCATGAAGTGACACCTTATTCTCCCCAGTCTAATGGTGTGGCAGAAAGAAAAAATAGGACTTTACTTGATATGGTGAATGCAATGCTACTTAGTTCTGGTTTGCCTAAAAATTGTTGGGATGAAGCTTTATATTCTGCTTGTTTGATTCTTAATAGAGTTCCTTATAAAAATTCTGACAAAATTCCTTATCAATTATGGAAAAATAAAAAACCTACTCTTAAATTTTTAAAAGTGTGGGGGTGCCTAGCCAAGGTTAATATTCCTATTGTCAAGAAAAGAAAAATAGGCCCCAAAACCGTTGATTGTGTTTTTGTTGGCTATTCTTTAAATAGTCCTACTTATAGATTTTTGGTGTTTAATTCTGAAGTTCCTGAGATTGCCAATAATATTATTATTGAATCTAGAGATGTTTTCTTTTTTGAGAATATTTTTCCTATGAAAGATATATTGTCTAGGTTTGTTGGTGCATGTTCTAGTTCTAATGTTATTGATTCTTCTCCTACTATTTTTTTTGATGAACCTGTTGAGCCTAGGAGGAGTAAAATGAGTAGAAAAGCTAAAAATTTGGTGATGATTTTTGTACTTTTTTACTTGAAGATGACACTAAAACCTATAATGATGTTATGTTGTCCTTAGATGCCCCTTTTTAGAAGGAAGCAGTTAATGATGAAATGAACTCCCTTATGATTAACGGACCTACCACCTGGTTGTAAACCAATTGGGTGTAAATGGATTTTTAAGAAAAAGTTGAGGATTGATGGTTCCATAGAAAAATACAAGGCCAGGCTAGTTGTTAAGGGTTCTGAGCAAAAACCTGACATTGACTTTTTTGACAAGTACTCGCTTATTTCTAAAATTACTACAATTAGAATATTGATTGCTATTGCCTCTATTTATAAACTAGATATCCATCAAATGGACGTGAAAACCGCTTTCTTAAATGGTGATTTGGAAGAGAAAATTTATATGAACCAGCCGGAAGGCTTTGTTGTGGCCGATGAGGAAAAGAAAGTATGTAAGCTTGTTAAATCTCTTTATGGATTAAAACAGGCTCCAATACAGTGGCGTGAAAAATTTGATAGTGTTATAATTTCTAATGGTTTTAATATTAATAAAGGTGATAAATGTGTTTATATAAAGGTTGTCGATGATACTTGTGTAATTTTGTACTTGTATGTTGATGATATTTTGATTTTTGGTAGCAATATTAATGTTATTAATGATACTAAAAAAATCTTGTCTAATCATTTTGATATGAAAGACCTTGGCCCTATTGATGTTATTTTAGGGATAAAGATAATTAGAAATGGTGATTCTATTTCTTTGTCACAATCTCATTATATTGAAAAATTATTGAATAAATTTAATTATTCCAGTGTGAATCCGGTATCTACTCCTCATGATCTAACTTTTAAGTTGAGAAAAAATAAAGGTGCTAGTGTTCCTCAACATAAATATTCTCAAATTATTGGATCTTTATTGCATTTGATGAATCATACTAGACCGGACATTGCGTGTGTTGTTGGTAGATTAGCAAGATACACACATAGTCCTAATACTTCCCACTGGGATGCATTGAAAAGATTGTTTAAATATTTAAAAGGGACTATTGATTATGCTATTAACTTAACATATTTTCCTGATGTTTTAGAAGGTTACAGTGATGCAAATTGGATCACTGATTCGGAAGAAACAAAATCAACTAGTGGATATGTATTCACACTGGCAGGTGGAGCAATATCATGGAAGTCTGCTAGGCAGACTGTAATATCTCGGTCAACTATGGAGGCTGAGTTCATTGCCTTAGATGCTGCGTGCACTGAGGCTGAATGGCTTAAAAGTTTTTTAATTGATATTCCTTTATTACCTAAGCCTATTCCTCCTATTTGTTTACATTGTGACAGTCAAGTTGCTATTGCTAGAGCTAAATGCAAAAATTATAATAAGAAAAGAAGGCACTTGACTGTGAGACATAAATCAATTACACATCTAATTTCTCATGGTGTTATTTCGTTGGATTTTGTCAGGTCTGAAAACAACATTGCGGATCCGCTCACAAAGGGACTGGCACGTCAACAAGTTTTACAATCATCGAGGGGAATGGGATTGGAGCCTATTAATTAAGTCACCGCAGTGGAAACCCGTCTTCGGAGGTATGGAGATCCCATGACCGAAGTTCAATGGGTACGAACAAAACTGTAAAAGGGTGGCTTGGAAGAGCACAATATTTAATAAATGAACGTGGCGGTGGGGTCGCCACTGTGGGGGTGTAGGCTACTCCCTAATGACGTTCGCGATTCAAGATTCCTGCGCATGACCAAAAAGTGCACTACTGATAGAACCACAATGTTTACTCATGCCGTGGTGTGTGATGTGTGTCATCTAGCCACAAGGACTTAGATCAAAACATTCATGTCTCTACTGTCCTATAGCTGGTAGTGCATTTACACTAAGTGAGGTTCAAACCTGGAAGGTACCTACACCTATTACATGGTATTATATGCTCATCTCAATTCTTAAAATATATATTTTCTAAATTTTAAATCATGTGGGGGAATGTTGGATAATATAATTTTTGATTTAAAATTAAGTGCCCCCATTCTTAGACACTAACGGCTAAGTTATATGGTCAGACCGACTTTCCAAAATTTTTGCTAAGTTGTTGAATGGTTAACTGACTTGTTTTTTACTGTTACTCTCTTTATCTTTACTTATAAAATGGTTAACTATTATTCTCCAAAAGTACACACGTACAACATTCTACTGCTATTGGCCACACTCAATTTTCATTGTTTTTCCAACATTCATATACTCAATGTTGCTTGGCTAATATATAAAATTCGTCATTAGCAAACTGTACTTCTAGTGCAAAAAGAAAACAAATATCATCAACCACCAAATTTTTAACCTCCTATATGTAAGTCCAAGCGGCTACGATAATCTAGAGGGGGGGTGAATAGATTATCTCCATCTTTTCGATTTCGCCCTCTTTTTCGAATCAAATGCTCAAGACAATAATAAAGGTGCGGAATGTAAACAACACGCTTCGATTTATAGAGCTTCACCCCACCTAGGGACTAATGCTCTACCACCCCAAAGATATCCAGGGATGGATTTCGAAAAGGAAAAGAATTTTATTAATTACCAAAATTAATACAAATACAACTTACAACAACACCTTGAAGAGCACCACACTCTTCTTCAACACCACCTTGGAGATTACCACAATCTCTCTTGAAGATTACCACAATCTTCCTTCAACAGCACCTTGTGAAGATTACCACAATCTTCAACCTTGAAGAATACCAAATTCTTTAACACCTCAACACGAAGATCACCACAATCTTCTAACACCTATCACCTAGATCATCCAAGTGTGTTCTTACCACAAGAACACTCACAAGGATATCTTGTGTTTGAATGATAACCAAAAATCAAGATTACAACTCAATAATGAATAATACAATTTGAGTGCAAAGTGTAATCAAGAATAGGCTAGACCTCAAGGATGTGAAAGTGATTAGCTAGGCAAATTTACAACAAGAATAATAACAATGAAAGACCAAGTATTTGCTTGAAGTGTATCTTGTTGTGTTGTATCTCAATTATGTTATTGGTTGCTCCAAAACTTCCTCTATTTATAGGAGATGATTGATCAAGCATAGGCTCCTCTTGGGGACTGAAAATCTACAGAAAATTGCAATTAAAATCAAGAATATAGCTGTTAGAAATCAATCCCACATTTTAAGGAAATGTGTCTCAACATCAAACGGTCATATTTTTTGTCAATACAGGCGACGATGATGCGAAATAAGATAAATAAGAACACAAAGAAAAATAACAAGGGGCGACCGGTCATGGGGACATCGACCAGTCGACCTGACCCTGACCGTCCCCCTCGAGGTTTACCAAGAAGCAAAGGTTCTGCTTTCAAAGATACGCCAGTGCACGGCCGACGGGGGTCGACAAACGCCACGGCCGACGCCTGGTCGGCCAGTCGACCTGGTCAGTTTCTCTACCGTCTCATTTCCTGTTCCAAAATTCACCTTCAGGTACGGGTTGCCCTCAACGGCGACCGGTTGACCTCGAGACAGAAATGTTGTCCATTTTAAAATCGAAAATAAACAACAAGAAATACTCCGAAAAATAGTAAAAACAATTTAGACCGATCGGGAGTATTAGGACAACATTTAGAAACATCGTTTGAGAGTAAGGACCCAATAACTTAAAATCATTAAAAGCGTTGTCCAATTTAGACGAAAATAAACTTGAAGAAATACTCCGGAAAATATTAAAACCATTTTAAATCATTTAGGAGTATTTGGACAACAATTAAAAACATTGTTTTGGTGCAAAACAAAATCATCAAAATTAAGATAAAAACATGTATCAAACAATCTCCCCCTTTTTGATGATTACAAACAAAACAATTTTAACACAAACTAAGAGAGCAACGATTTTCCGGAAAAAAACATTTGACCGTTTGGAAGCAACCAAAATTTCCAAAAAAAAAATTAAAGCAACCAAGTAGGGAGTAGATATTTTCAATAATAAGCACAAGCTCCCCCTATCAACAAGCATCATTATAAAAGTCCATCAAGCAACAATTGGACTGAAAACAAATCACAACTTATGGCTTTTATGAGCCATAGCTTATAGCTTTTATGACAAGCTTTTATTAGCTTCTTTGAGCTAATGAGCCAATATCATGTTTCTCCCCCTTTGGAATCATCAAAAAGAATGTTAGGATGATAGAAACATCATACAAATATATCAAAATGCGCAAACGAGACGATTTATCAACCATCGAGCAAAGTATAAAGTCCAAGGAAAATGGGAGAATTGTAACATAAGAGATCCATAAGCTCATTAGTTAGCTAAAAACATGATTTCAAAAGATTTTAAGACATTAGAAAACAAGAGAATCATGTAGAAGATGAAAGTTTCATTGCGACATTTCATCGAACACCTAGTGTGCGTGAAAAATAAAAGAGGTTGAATATAGTCCTTGTAAAAGGTTCAAGCCAAAAATTATCATATCATCAATCAACCTCATTCCAAAGCTCAATAAGATCATATGCAACATACGCAACATTTGTTCATCAAATAAGAAGCTCAAAGTAGATTCTCAAGAGTCTAATTCAATTGAGATAATCTAAGAAGGATCAAGGCATTACAAATGCCAAAAATTAGAGCAACCAACAAGTAATATAAGTCATGCCTTAAACAATACATGTATCAAATGTTCCAACATAACCAACTAAGCATAATGATCAAAGCATTAAGAGAAGCACTTTTACCATCAAGTACTTCATACCAATTTTTAACCCATGCCATATAAGAGTATTTTTACCATCAAATACTCCATCAAAATCATGATCATCCACAAGTCATTATCAACTTGCAATATTAACCCTTTTAAGAAAAACAAGCAAATATCATTAGTACAAATGAGTTTTACAAAAATTCATCAAAATACAAAGCAACATTAATGAAAATGCTAGAAAGTAAAGGGGGTGGGGACATCATTCCTCATCCGAGGAGAAGCAAGATCCGGGAATAAAATCCTTGATAAATTTCTTCAACTTGCCGATAGACTTTTGCATTTTGGAGGTCTTTTGCTCCAAAGCCTCATACCTCGTCTCATGAAAAACCCTCATCTCATCAAATTCGGCTTGAGTATACGTCCTAGGCGGTTGAGTACCGGTATTACCCTCCAGATTGCTCGGTTCGCCTTCTTCCGCCAATCTTGCGACCCCGGCGTCATCAAAGAAGTCATTAGGATCGGGAGACTCTTGACCTCTTCCTCTCGCCATTTTGGTTGGTCGGATTTCCATGTTCTTGCGCATAGTGACCATTTGGGCGATGTTATCATTGTCAAAGTCGTTTTGAAATACCTCCGAGTTACACTCCGACGAAGGTAGTCCCGATTGAATAAGAAGTTTACAAATCCAGTTTCCCATAACCAACTTCTTATTACCTTGAGTAATGGACTCGATTAGACATTGAATAAGTATGGCACCAAAGTTAAGTGGTTCCCTCCTAGCAATCTTATAAGTCAAAAAATAATCCATATTGCTAGGCATCTTTCCCGACTTACCACAAATGCAATATGCGACAATGACCGATAAAATACGATGCTCAAGTGTCATTGCCAACAAAGAATACTTTGGCCATACTCCCAAATACGTCTTAACTTCTTTCATCGACACCCCCAACATTTCATCATTCCAAGTCCCACAAGAGAAATAATCCCAACCACCTTATCTAACATGTAAAAGCCGGCAAATATCATTGGGAGTCCATCTAAAATAACGACCCTTTATAAGCGAATTAACGGCAATCGGCTTTCTTACATTATCATATTGCACCCACATATTAGCATAAAAATGTTGGATAATATCATCATCATACAAAACATAAGCATGCTCCCATAGATACATCCAACCTTGTTCCTCAAAAAATCCCCTAATGGTGGGATACTCATTTGTAAATGAGCTAAAACGACACATTTTAGTCCGAGCAATAGATTTACCTCCCATCCCCGAATCCTCATAGTACCATTCCGCATACTTATTGATGAAATTAAGAGCATTGCGAGAATTTGGAGCTTGAGTAACAAAAGATTTTTACCTTTCGCCCAACGGCAATTTTCGAGCGAAATTGTTCCGCGGCTTCGGTAATTTGGGTCCGAGAGAGAATGGGATTTTGAACATCATCACCTTCTTGAGCCACGTTTCTTTGAGCAGCTCGAATATCCCTTTGTTCGGCTTCGTCTCGCCGATTTTTTCAAGTACCCTCTCCGCCCTTTCTTCTCTTAGAAGTGGGATTTTGATCGGTGGAATTTCTTGGAGGAGCCATATATGTAAGATTCTTGTGAAAATAAGAAGATTAGCAACAAGAATCGTGAAAAATGATGAAGAATTGAAGATTCTAGAGAAAAGGGGATGATTTATTCGCTGACAGCAAGAGGGTTTAGGGGATTTTCTTCGTCTGTTTGAAATGAAGAACAGAACGTTTAAAACCTAAAAAATTGGCCTGGCGACCGGTCGAGTAGGGAGCGACCGGCCGACGTGCGAGCGGCACGGCCGCCCTGCTTTGACCATCCTGTAATTTTCCTTTTCTCGAGTTTTCCAAAACTCTATATTTCACCCCAAAAGTTTAAAAACTTTGCAAAAAGATAATTTAGGAATAAATCCAACAAATACGAGTATCGAGAATAAACTCGAGATAAATGGGGTTAAACAAGTAGTGCCTTTTAGAGAAAAATTCACAAAATCATTTAGAGGCACTTAAGGGGTTGAAATGAAATATCTAGAAAGATATGTGCATAAGCATAATATCGAGTTCTAAGAGAAATATGAGTGAACATACCTCGATAGTTTAAGAAACTTGATGACGAAATAGCCAATGAATATGAGATATATATCCTACACAATTCTTACAAAATTTGCACAAAGGCACAAGTGTAGGCAAGTAATAGGAGATATAAAAAAAATGCTTATGCTATAAAAATACATAAGAGAAAATAAACCACATAAGTCTAATTAAATGCACAAGAGTTTGTTTTTTTTTTTTTTTTTTTTTTAAAAACATCATATAAGGTCTTCTTTTCAAAATATTTTTAAAACCACAAATATATATTGAAGACCTTAATTAAAAAAAAACTAAATACTTGAAAACTCATTTTGCAATAGAGATACAAACAAAAACATGCATAACAAATTAAAGTGCATATTTAAATGGGGAGATACGGTTTACCAATTTCGCCGTTTCCATGAGTTGTGCCGTTCCCATTGTTGATGATATCTTCCCTTTGAGAAGTCACTTTGTTGATGATGACTTCTTTGATTGCTCCACTTCCAAGGTTTGTTACCTTCCCATTGTTGATGAACTCTTCTTCTTTGAAAATCATCTTGTTGATGATGTCTTTGCCATTTCCAAGGATTGTGTTCTTCCCATTTTTGATTGTATCCTCTTCTTGGAAATTGACTTTGTTGAAAATGTTTTCTCCTTCTTTGATCAAATGAAACAATCATTTGATGTCTTCTTGGCGGTATAAATTTTTTCCGATCATTATTACGTCGGGTACCTAAAATGACATTGTTTTGTGGTACCCTCATGTGTTTGGGTCCTTTGGGATTAGTCTTGAGACTTTTAGGTCTCCAACAATAATTAGAGCTATTTCTAGCCCGACAAGAATTAACCGTATGACCCTTTTTACCGCAATAAAAACAAGTAACAATTTTAGGAGCATAATGACCATCATACATAGGAACTTGATTCTTTTTCATATGATTAACAACATTAGGCTTATGATCAAGTCCTTTATCACAATTATGGATATCAACAATATTAGGCATTTTATTGGTACTTAAGTTGGATTTTAATAAATCCTTTTTCATGCCTTCAATATTCTCAACAAGAGTACTATTTTCTATTTCAAGGTTTCTAACCTTATCAAGAGTGGTGGTGTGAGCACATGATAGTGATTCATAGGAAGTAAATAAACCATCCTTATCATTTTTCAAAGTATTGAATTCCTTTTTCAAATTTTTGTATTTAACAAGCAAGCTTTGGAATTCATCTTGAAGTTCATCATAATCATTTTGCAAATCACTATAATCATTTTGAATAACAATATCATAAAAAGTAGAGGGTTTAAGACATACCTCGATTTCTTCTTCAATGCCCATAAGACAATGTTCAACTTCTTCAAGATTGGAAGTTGTAGGAGGCTTGTTCCTTAGATTTGATATTGTATTCCTTTGAGAAGTAGATGCTTTTGTTTGACTCCTTTCATTTGCAAATACTCCATAGATGGCTTCTAATTTTTGCCATACTTCATGTGCAGATCGAATTCCTACGATATGTTCATATTCCAAATTAGTAAATGAACAATACAAAATATTGAGAGCCTTACCGTTTAGGGAGATGAATTTCTTCTCTTCATTATTGAGCTCTTTGAAGCCTTTGGAGGTGTGTGGTGTGTTCTTTGTCGGAATGGATTCTCCATTGATGACGGTGTTCCAAATATCGAACCCGCAACTTTGTAAATAGCATTCCATTCTTTCTTTCCAAAATGTAAAATTTTTGGAATCAAGTAGTGGTGGCTTGGTGGTGGAGGCGCCGGCAAGGTGAGCTTCATTCGTAGCCGACGATCGTTTCTCTTCACTCGCGATGTGAAACGAGCTTGCCAAAGAGTTTGGCTCTGATACCAATTGTAAGTCCAAGCGGCTACGATAATCTAGAGGGGGGTGAATAGATTATCTCCATCTTTTCGATTTCGCCCTCTTTTTCGAATCAAATGCTCAAGACAATAATAAAGGTGCGGAATGTAAACAACACGCTTCGATTTATAGAGCTTCACCCCACCTAGGGACTAATGCTCTACCACCCCAGTATATCCGGGATGGATTTCGAAAAGGAAAAAGAATTTTATTAATTACCAAAATTAATACAAATACAACTTACAACAACACCTTGAAGAGCACCACACTCTTCTTCAACACCACCTTGGAGATTACCACAATCTCTCTTGAAGATTACCACAATCTTCCTTCAACAAAGACCTTGTGAAGATTACCACAATCTTCAACCTTGAAGAATACCAAATTCTTTAACACCTCAACACGAAGATCACCACAATCTTCTAACACCTATCACCTAGATCATCCAAGTGTGTTCTTACCACAAGAACACTCACAAGGATATCTTGTGTTTGAATGATAACCAAAAAATCAAGATTACAACTCAATAATGAATAATACAATTTGAGTGCAAAGTGTAATCAAGAATAGGCTAGACCTCAAGGATGTGAAAGTGATTAGCTAGGCAAATTTACAACAAGAATAATAACAATGAAAGACCAAGTATTTGCTTGAAGTGTATCTTGTTGTGTTGTATCTCAATTATGTTATTGGTTGCTCCAAAACTTCCTCTATTTATAGGAGATGATTGATCAAGCATAGGCTCCTCTTGGGGACTGAAAATCTACAGAAAATTGCAATTAAAATCAAGAATATAGCTGTTAGAAATCAATTCCACATTTTAAGGAAATGTGTCAGCTGTCAAACGGTCATATTTTTGTCATTCAATACACAGTATGCGACGGCCGCACGAAATAAGATAAATAAGAACACAAAGAAAAATAACAAGGGGCGACCGGTCATGGGGGACATCGACCGGTCGACCTAGACCCTGACCGGTCCCCTCGAGGTTTACCAAGAAGCAAAGGTTCTTTCAAAGATACGCCAGTGTCGATCGGGGGTCGACCGGTCGACGCCACGGCCGACGCCCGGCCGACGCCCTGGCCGACCGGTCGTCGGTTTCTCTCCGTCTCATTTCTGTTCCAAAATTCACCTTCAGGTACGGGTTGCCCTCAACGGCGACCGGTTGACCTCGAGACAGAAATGTTGTCCATTTTAAAATCGAAAATAAACAACAAGAAATACTCCGAAAAATAGTAAAAACAATTTAGACCGATCGGGAGTATTAGGACAACATTTAGAAACATCGTTTGAGAGTAAGGACCCAATAACTTAAAATCATTAAAAGCGTTGTCCAATTTAGACGAAAATAAACTTGAAGAAATACTCCGGAAAATATTAAAACCATTTTAAATCATTTAGGAGTATTTGGACAACAATTAAAAACATTGTTTTGGTCCAAAACAAAATCATCAAAATTAAGATAAAAACATGTATCAAACACTATATTGATTTGAGCATTGAGTAAACTAGTGGTTCGGGGTCCTCTTCGCTGCACACGAGAGCACCAACGTGTTGTTGAATCTTGGGAGAGGGACGTGCTATCAACAAATTCACTAGTACAGTGGGGGTGTTTCCTCTCTAAAGAGAGCGCTACGGCGTGCTTTGACTCAAAGTATCCTAAAACTTGACTCCTATATATTTTTCGACTTGTTATTATTTTATTGTTTCTTGTTCCTAAAATAGTAGATTAATAACCCATGTTGTTTGTGCTTAAATTTTCCAACATAATAATGTACACAAATATAACAATATTGAATGTAAACAAATATAACAATACGATTAGCATTTCATAAACAACATTGAATGACTATTCAAGCAAAATTAACTATTTACACAAGCATGACAGTCTATGGCTTCCAAAATTTACAGAGGCCACATCTATTAAAAAAAAATTCAATTTGTTAAGCAGTTCATAAGCACATTCACAAGCAAAACTAACCAGTTACATAAGCATGTCAACCACAACACCATTCTATTTAATATGCATAATCTAATATTATATAGATTCTATTTAGTACATTCACAATCGAGACTAAAAATGTACACAAGTATAACATATATCAGTCACAATTAAAAAATCAATATGATTAGCATTTCATAAACAATATTGAATAACTACACAAGCAAAATTAACCACTTACACAAGCATGACACTCTAGGGCTTTCAAAACTTACAAAAGCTACAACTGTTAAAAAATCATATTGATAAGCTGTTCATAAGCAACATTGAATACCTTCACAACAAACTAACGAGTTACATAAGAAAAAAACTACCACAAAAATGAGACAAAACTAGTTGAATGAAAGTGAAGAAGTGGATCGGAAAAGTCAGGAATCATATCTAATAGATTGTCAATTTGTTAACTAGAAAATAAAATTATATGATTAAAAGGAAATTAGGGAAAATACCCCACAATATGAGGGTATTAAGGAAAAATATCCCCACTTTATTAACTAATGAAATCTACCCCTTTTCCCTACCTAAAATGTCTACTTTACCCCTAACTTAATAAAATCAAAAAAAAAAGTGTTCATTATGGGCGGGAGTGTGCTTTTCAGCTAGTGGGAGATTACTTTTCACCATTATAAACCCTAGTTTAACCATTACAAGCCAAGAAAGAATCACAAACAAGATTTTCGAGCAAAGAGAGCAAGATTTACGATTTCTTGTTCAAAAGTACGAACCCTAGTAGATGCGACGCGTTTGAAGGAGGCAAAATTGAGGAGCGTTCGAAATTGAGGGACGAAGAGACCTGGCTTCGACAATAAATCTCAGTTCTTGCATCAAAAATATGGATAAAGATTAGTTTTGATTGTTATTTCATGTAATTTTAGTGATTTTCATTTTCGCAAAATGGTTCGATTAACTAATTTTCCATGATTTTTGGAATGGGTATAATTTGAAGAGTTTTGATTTTTCGCAAGTTGTATTGGTGGGCAAACATGTGGGCATAACCGTAGGCAGTTGGGTGGGCAGTTATGTTAAATATCAAAAATTGTGGGTGGACAAGTAAACTGGACCAGAGATGGGCACTTGGGTGGGTATTTGTGTGTGCAATTGTGTGTGTGGGCGGTTGTGGGCAGTACATTCAATGTCAAATTTTGTGGGTGGACAAGTGAACTGAACCGGAGGTGGGCACTTGGGTGGGTATTTGTGTGGGCAATTGTGTGGCCAATTGTGTGGATATTGACGTTCAATTTCAAATTTTGTGGGTGGACAAGTGAACTGAACCGGTAGTGGGAAACAGGGTGGGTATTTGCGTGGGCACTTGGGTGGGATTTACATTGAATGTCAAATATTATGGGTGGACAAGGGAACTAATCTTTTATATCTATTTATTTACTACAAGGTTTCATATAATTTTCTTATGGTATGTAGTTTGGGATTGTGAAATAAGTACATCCCGATGGAAGTATACAGGGAAGTATTCCAAAACCGTTCTCTTTCCTTCAGAGTTCACGTACGTTGAATTATTGCGGAAAGCTTATATTTTCTCTAAATTCAATCCATATGAGGGTGAAATATAGTTGACCAGTTGGTTTGACTATGAACATGTTGATCCTTGGCCACCATGTCCAGTCACCGATGATGATGATGTCAAGCTACTTGTTCGCATGAATAGCAAGAAGCCTTTGTCTGTTCCGGTTTGCCTGATTAGAAGGGAAAATAAGAAAAAAAAACACTCTTTGGAGTCAACTAGTAGCAATTAAGAGATGTTGCCAATTAAAAAAGAACCTATCGTTGAAGAGGTTATGTCATGTCCCGTGCGACCAAAAAGCGTAAGACCAATAAACGCAAAAGGGTTGCAAAAATAAAATCTCTTATACTTCCATATTTTGGTATGACTATGGAAGACCTTGAGAATCACCCTATGTTTTGGGAGGATGTAGATATGTCAAGTGGCGATGATTGGCCTATTAATTCTAAAGGCAATGATGGTGGTGGTGTTGAAAAAGAAACTATCGTTCAAGAGGATCTACCACGCCCAGAGCATAACACCGATAAAGGCAAAGGGGTTGTCAAAGAAACATCTGGTTTTGAAGAATATTTAGGTATGACTATTGAAGACCTTGAGAATGACCCTCTGTTTTGGGAAAATGTAGATAGGTCAAGTGACGAAGATGGTGGTGGTAAACTCGGGGTGGGCATAAACTCGGGGTGGGCACAAAAGTCGTCCGTAGTAGCATGAACATCAACCCGAAAATTGACATGATGATGGGCGGGAAGATGGTAGGCGGAGTTCGTGCAACATTGTGGGCGGGAAAGTGGGCATAAGACTGGTGGGGAGGAGTTCAGGCAATATGATGGTGTGCAGGAAAATGGGCATAAGAATGGTGGGCAGGAGTCGAGGCAATATGGTGGACAGGATAGTAGGCATAGGAATTATGGGCAGAAAAGTGAGCATGAAGGTAGGAATGAGGGTGGGCATACTGGGCATAATAGTCAATCATGCAAAAGAAATTCTGTGGAAACTGGGCACAGTGGTGTGGGGCCTATGAGCAATCAAACAAGCAGTTGTAACTCTATATCAGTAGATGATGATTTACAGGTTGGTCAAGTTTTCCGTACGAAAGAAGAATTTAGTCGGCGACTTGCAATAATTTGTATGCTGAAAAATAAACAACACGTTGTTAAAAAGTCAGACAAAGTTAGATTTTTTGCCAGTTCAAACAACTTGCTGCTTACTTGGAGCGTGTCCAACAAGTCAATCGCGGTACTGTGACCGATATTGAGGTTGATGAAGGTGGTTGTTTCAAATATTGTTTCATGGCTTTAGGTGTGTGTATACGTGGATTTTGGACATGTATTCAACCCATATTGGCCATGGATGGTACGCATCTAAAGGGGAAGTACCGAGGTATGTTATTAGTGGCTACCCGTATGGACAGTAACAACCAAATTTACCCTTTAGCATTTGCCATTGTCAACTCGGAGAATGATGCTTCATGGAAATGGTTTCTTGAAAAGATAAATGGCTTGTTGGCGGACAAGAAGGATTTGGTTATTATCTCAGATCATCATTAGTCTATTACTAATGCCGTTAAGGAAGTTTTCCCAGATGCACACCATGGAATTTGCATCTACCATCTAAGACAAAATGTTGTGCCAAATTTAAGGAAGTGGAGGTATCGGCTCTACTCTATTGTGCCACTAAGACATATAATGAATCCTAATTTCGACATATCATGAATGACATATATTTTGTATCTAGTGATATATATAACTACCTAACGACTGATAATATTCAGAAGGAGCAATGGGCTCGTGTGTTTTTTCTAGGTAGACGATATAGCATCATGACTACCAACATCGTGGAGAGTCTTAATGCCATCCTCAGGGATGCTAGGAAATACCATCCGGTGGCCCTTTTGGATGCAATCTTAATGATGTTGATGAGGTGGTATGTAGAACGGCGTAATGTGGCTGTGAAGATGAAATATCCATTGGCAGATTGGGCTGAGAAAATTGTTCGAGAGCGGGATGAAAAGAGCACGAGGATGGATGTCCACACATCACATTACTACACCTACTATGTACTTGATGGTGATAGGAATGCCGAGGTCAATTTGAATGCAAAAAAGTGCACATGTAATGTGTTCCAGTTGGATCAATTACCATGTACACATGCACTAGCAGTAGCTAGGAAAGTTGGAATTCCAAGGTACGAACTCGCCTTTCAATTTTACACAACTGAAGCACTAATAGTTGCATATGCAGAGGCCATCTTCCCTGCAGGCCATGTGGATTTCTGGAATACCCCCGAGGAAATATCCCAGTTGAATGTGTTGCCTCGAATCATGCGTCCCCCTAGCGGTAGGCCACGAAAATTGAGGATATTATCCCAGGGCGAGCAAAAAATGAAAAGGAAATGTGGGCGATGTAAAGGCACCGGTCATAATCGCAAAACGTGCAAGAAACCCATTCCGGTGATAAGTAACATCAAATCTTAGAAAGTGTGGGCTGATGAATATTGGTTGTTTCTAATTTGATGTATTACATTGTAATATGGTAGGCATTTGGGTAGGAAAATGTTTGTGTAATATACTATATTATTGGTAGGCAGTTGCATACCATTTTTTACATTGTTTGTGTACAATTCTTGTATTCGGTTGATTATGTTGCCTTCTTTGGGAATGTTAAAGTGTTTAATATTTTTATCTGTCTTATACTAATTTTGAAATGGTGGGAATTTGCGTAGGCAGGATTGTGGGCACGTTAAAGGGTTTTATATTTTTAGATATGTCTTAATAATTTTGAAATAGTAGGCAAGTTTGTGGGCATGCCTATTTTTAGATCTGTGTCTTATACAAATTTTGAAATGGTGGGCAGTTGCGTAGGTATATGCGTAGGCAGGATTGTGGACACGTTAAAGGGTTTAATATTTTTAGTATTTGCATAGGCATATGTACAATCCTTGTATTTGATTGATTATGTTGCATTCTTTGGGCATGTTAAAGTGTTTAATATTTTTGTATCTGTCTTGTACAAATTTTGAAATGGTGGGAAATTGCGTAGGCATATGGGTAGGCAGTATTGTAGGCATGTTAAAGGGTTTAATATTTTTAGAACTGACTTAATTAATTTTAAAATTGTAGGCAAGTTCGTGGGCATGCCTATTTTTAGATCTGTGTCTTATACAAATTTTTAAATAGTGGGCATTTGCGTAGGCAGGATTGTGGGCATGTTAAACCCTTTAATATTTTGAGATTTTTACATTTTTTATGTACAATTCTTGTATTTGGTTGATGAGGTTGCCTTCTTTGGGCATGTTAAAGCGTTTAATATTTTTATATCTGTCTTATACTAATTTTGAAAATAGTGGGCATTTGCGTAGGCAGATGCGTAGGGAGGATTGTGGGCATGCCTATTTTTAGATTAGTGTCTTATACAAATTTTGAAAATAGTGGGAATTTGCGTAGGCAGGATTGTGGGCATGTATGGTTTTAGATATGTGTCTTATACAAATTTTGAAATAGTGGGCATTTGCGTAGGCAGATGCGTAGGCATCATTGTGGGCATGTTAAACCCTTTAATTGTGGGCATGTCATACTAATTTTGAATTGCAAGTACTAACGTCATACATAATTACGAAGTTTAATGTCATACATAATATACAAGTACTACACCATTAATATCTATTATAGGGAACACAAATAAAAGTTTAATCCATATAATATACTTACAAATTAACATCTAAATTTGCCTTCTTTGTATATTTCTGCGCAAATTCTAAGCCTAAATTCATTGCACCTCTTGGCATTGATTTTCACTATGCCACGCCCCGTGACCAAGGACTCCACCATCTTCATGCATATTATGCCACAATCACTGGTATTCAATTGTTGCGGGGGATGCTCATATCGTTCAATCTTCCAATCCTTTTGGGGGGCTCGACCCAGTTGTCCCAAATGTGAGCTTCCTTGCACAAACTTGGTAGCATTGACGCTAATTTACGGAATTGTCCAATATAAGTACTAAATGACTTGGACTCGGACATTGAATCATACACAACGATCAACTTTTTCTTCAAGTCCAACTCATATAGCACCCAATGGTTACCAGTGACGTGGCCTATGCCATAGACCTTGTCAACTTCAGCGCATGATTTCCCAAGACCATCTAGCGGATATACGCCCGTCAAATATTCCATTATAGTTTCATCAACCTTCCACCAAGAACAGTCTTTCTTTTTATTCTTTGAAGCTTTTGCATACCTGTTAGCCCATTTCATAGTCAACTTATTCTGTCAAATTAAAGTAAATCAATGTCAGAAACAAATTTATATCAAAAAAATAAGATGAATGACATGTTTGTGTAAATGAATGATGTTACGTACCCAAAATAGCATATCCACGGTTGTCTAGTTCGACAAGAAATGTTTAGGCCATTTTTTTGATTTATACGTGACGAGGCGCATCAACAGGTCCATTTGTTGCAATGAACAAAGTGGGCAAAAAGGTAGGCAAGTAAATCAAAAAAAAAAGTGGGCAGGAAGAATGGAAGTGATTTTGTGAACATACCTGATCATCCAGCCATCCTTCTGGGTCACGGATATTCAAGAACCATGAGGTAGGAAATTTGTGACCTTCCTCAACTGAACAATGAACGAATACGTCCTCGTTGGTCTTGTTTTCAGCAAACCACTTCTCAAATTCTGCAATCAATGCCTGTGGGTAAAGGCCCATGTTGGGAAATTATTTTTGTAGATTTTGATGAATGCCATGTAAAACTTAGATTAGAATGTTGGCACCACATTTTCCTTGTAATTCTCATTGTAATAGATAGAATGAATGAATCGAGTGAAGTCGACTATGCCTGAAATACAAGAAGTCAACTCAAGAAGTGAAGTGAAGACTCACGTGGATCACCGAGTATGGCCAAAGCAGAAGACCAAGGACTCGATTGAAGACGTAATAAATGAGGGACAAACCGTGAAGAGTCGATTAAGTCAACTTGAGGAGCCAAGTCACAAGTTGAAAGTGACAGACGAGTCTTCAAATGATTGGAGCGACTCAAGTCACCTGGGAAAAAGCGCACCGCAAAGAGGAGTTAATCGAAAGAATCCGTTGCCGTACGTAAGTCAAGAACATTACTTAAACAAGTAATACACCCATGCCGCCAGTCTTAAAGTGCTCGACCCCCGTGGAAGCGTGCAAAAGGAATAAACCAATGGGAAGCACCGCACCTCGTACGTAACCTGGTGTCGGACATTCATTTAATATGAGGAAAGGTCTACATCTCAAGAATGAAGACCAAGAAAAGACAAGCCAACGAACACAAGTGACTTTTGAAAATCAGCCTATCTCTTCAACTGGCAGATTTTTGAAAGTTCACTATAAAAGGCTGAGGAATTTCATTGAAAAAAGGTTACCTGAACCACGAACGAGCAAGCATTATTCAAACTCTAACCTGCAAAATATTCTCAAGATATTCAAGCAAAAATCCTCAAACCTAAATCTCGAAGGACATCAATCCAACACTAACCTGTGAAGGAAAGATAACTTCAAACTGTTGAAGAGGAAACTTTTGAAGAATCAAAAGGGGTCTACATCCCAAGGAGGATTGTAGGAAGGTTCAAGGTCGAACCAATCTCAAGTTATTGGAGGGCTTCGTGATCAAATCCAAGAAGCTTGAGAAAGTGAGTCAAGTAGCAAAGCACTGTGAAGAAGCTGAGTCAGATGAGAAGCCAGCTGTGTGACCAAGGCATCTCCAGACTGAGTTCAAGGAGCAAGTCAGTTGTGTGATCAAGACTTGTCTCTAGACTGATAACCACTTTGTAAATTGATCATTACTTAGTGGATTCCTCCAGGAGTTGGAGAAGAGAGGATTAGAAGAATTACCCTATCTTCGAACCTCTATAAAAATTACTTGTGTCATTTACATTTCAGCACATTTACATTTATACACATTTATTTTATATCTGTTGATAATTTGCTATCCAACTGAGAAATAACTAAGTGCTAAAATCAAGTGTTAAAACAAGGTTAAATCAAATTCAAGGGTGTTAAGTCTTCCGCTGATAAACTCATCACAACCAAGTTAAGGTTTAGACTAAACAGCTGAGTTATTCTATCAACGGCTCTATCGAGTCTGTTGAGTGGCTAACTCTCCTGATTAACTAACTTAGTTGTCCCTCAAGGACATAGCTGTGTAATTAACTCTGTAATATTTTAAAAGGACTAAAATCAAAAAGTTAGTAAGGTTTATTCAACCTCCCCCCTTCTAAACCTTACTCACACCCCTTGGGACCTACAAGTTGTATCAGAGCGGTTGGTTCATTGGGCCTTCCGCACTGGTTACTGAACTAGATCTCCAATCTTTCAAAGAAATTTTTAACACTTGTCCTTTCAAAACCCTTTTACTCAGCAAAGTTATTATCATGGAAGCAATTTTGACACGTATTCCTATGTTTACTATTGAGGAATTTGATGACTGGAAAATTCGTACGCAGGCTCATCTATCTGCTTAACATGATGAAATGTGGATAGTGATAGAGGATGGGCCATTGCAAATATTGAAAGTGAACACACAGTAGTAAGAGAAAATGCGCAAAATGAAGGAGAAGAAAGCTGCTTTGGGCAAGACTAGCCATGGTTGAGAAACCAAGGACTGAGTGGAAAAATGAGGATAGAAAAAGATACAACTTGGACAATGTGGCCAAGGACATACTTTACAAAACCTTGGACAAAGCAATGTTCAACAAAGTCAAATCTTGCCAAATTGCAAAACAAATCTGGGATAAATTAACTTTAATTTGTGGAGGATCTGAGCAAATTAAAGAAAATAAATTGTCTGTTGCTTTACAGAAATTTGAAAATTTTAGAATGCTTGCAGGTGAAACCTTGGATTAGCTTGATGCTAGATTCACTGAAATCACAAATGAGTTGTTAGCACTTGGGAAAGAATATACCCAAAAGGAAATGTGTATGAAGATTCTGAGAAGCCTCCCAGCTTAATGGAAAATGAAGGTCATGGCTCTAAGACATTCGATGGACCTATAAAAAACATCCAATCATGAGCTATTCTCAGACCTCAAAGCCTATGAATTTGAGCTGAGAAGAAAAGATCAAGAGGAGACAGTTGTACCCAAAACAGCTGCACTTATAGTCAAGGATGGAAAGAGAGTTGAAGTCAAGAAAGTTATAGACCAGGAGGAAATAGCCCTGGTGGTTAAAAGATTCAATAAGTTCTTCAATAAGAACTACAAGAAAAACAAGGGTGAAACCTCCAGGAGACATTCAGCTCCCTCCAAGTCAAGGGAAGATAGGCCGCCCAAGAGAGCTGAGCCTCAAAAGGTTGAATATCAGAGAGCTGATAATCCAAGGACTGAAAGAAATGACCAAAGAGCTGAGAACCTGTGTTGGAACTGTAGACAACCAGGACACTTTGCTATTGATTGTCCATATCCAATAGTCAATAAATACAGGAATGAAGAAGAAAGAAGAGTCTTCTGAGAAAGAAGACAGAAAAAGAAAAAAGCTATGTTAACTGCTGAGACAACCAAGCCGAAGGAAGCTGCTGATTCAGAGAGTAGTAAAGGTGACTACTCAAGTGATTTTGAAGAAGAAGCCTTAATTTGTCTTATAGCTAAAGAACAAGACCAACCAGACCATGAAGATGAGGTACACTCTAACTCATCTCACTTAGATACTAGTGATGACTGTGATACACACACTTCATCACCCACTGATCTTTATGATTCATTAGGCAAAATCATGAAAAACTTTGAGCACATTAAATCCTCACACACACTATTAAATGAGAAAAATAGCCAGCTCAAAAGCCAAAACTCATAGCTGACTAAGGAGCTGAGTAATCTGAGTGTCATAGATGATGAGAACAAAGAGCTGAAGGCTGAGAATGCTAAACTAATAGCAAAGATAGCTGCTATAGAAAATAGGGGAAATGATCTCAAAAATGTGATTGCCTCATTTACAAAGGCATCTAAATCATTGGATGACCTTATTATGAGTCAAAAAGAGTGTGGAGATAAGACAGGCATAGGATTCAATTCCTTTGTGCACAGTCAAACTCCTAGAGTGACCTTGGAAAAGGGATCTTCAAGCAATGAAGCATCTCAAAAACCCAAGACACCAAATAATGCACCCACATTCATCCCAAGCACAATCACAAACAAACTGGTCTTGGATATAAAGGGAAAGGAAAAACAATGATTGAGTATGATGAGAGGACAGCTGAGAAGAAATCCAGCAGAGTTCCTCAGCAAACTCCAAATAGAAAGTACTCTGTGAAGAATAAATAGAGCTACCAAAAATCCCAGAAGTTTTATCAAAGAAACATATATGATGGGAATGGTAGAAATTATCCAAGCCAAGCTGATTGAAACAATGTGAAATATCAACAAAGACCTATGGAATACAAGCCTAAATGGCAAAGACCTATATCTCAGCAAAGATCATTCCAAAGGCAAAAGAGCTATTATCAGCACACATATGCACATATCACAACTACCCAAAGAAGGCAATTGCTAAAACACACACACGGGCATACAGACAAAAGAGACAGTTGTATGTACCTAAAGCCCCCAAGAAATTTGCCAAAGTGAATTATGATTATGGCACAGATAGATGGCAACCTCTTAGAGTCAAATCATTTGGCTATAGGTTGGTTGGATCATCTTACAGCAACTAACCCCTCGGGACCCAGGCAAGTATGGGTACCTAAAAACTAATTTCCTTGATTGCAGGTTCAAGGAACAACTGAGTGCCAAGGAACTTGGTACATGGATAGTGGTTGTTCCAGACATATGACAGGAAACAAGAAAAATCTATCAAAATTCAAGGAGATTAGAGGTGCAAAAGTCATATTTGGAGGAAATGAAGCTCCATGGGAAATCAAAGGCACAGGATTTATCAAGAAAAATGGATTGAAAATTACAGATGTTTCTTATGTTGAGGGACTCAACTTCAATTTGCTCAGCATAAGTCAACTTTGTGATAAAGGCTACAATATTGGATTCAATATGAGAGTGTGCCAAATAAAAGATGTTGAATCAAATGAAACAGTGCTGCAAGGATCAAGGCAGAAAAATATGTATGTGGTAGATTGGTCCACTTCTACACCAAGCACCTGTCTGCTAGCAAAGAGCACAGCCGAATCAAGTTGGTTGTGGCACAAAAAGCTGAGTCATCTGAACTTCAAGACAATCAACAAGCTTGCAAGGAGTCACCTTGTGGAAGGATTGCCAGTCCTTCAAGACAATCAACAAGCTTGCTAGAAGCCTAGTCCTTCATCAACAAGAATATTGCATCTGTTGCACATGGTTCTATTTGGTCCTATTGAACCAGCCAGCATAAGTGGAAAGAAATACACTTTAGTGGTGGTGGATGATTATTCAAGATATACATGGACAATCTTTATGTGCAAGAAGAAGGAAACTTTGCAGAAGTTACCTCAGCTGATGAGAAGAGTTCAAAATGAGAAGAGTCAAACCATTATAAAGATAAGGTCTGATAGAGGAACTAAGTTTGTCAATGGGATAATTACCTAGTATTGTGTTGAAAATGGTATTGCTCATGAGTTATCTGCAGCAAGAACTCCACAGCAAAATGGAGTAGCTGAAAGAAGGAACAGAACTCTCAAGGAAGCTGCAAGGACCATGTTAGCTGAAACTGGATTGCCTAAGAGATTTTGGGCTGAAGCCATCAACATTGCATGCTATACTCAAAATATATGCATGATAAATAGACAGCTGACAAAGACTCCTTATGAAATCTGGACAGGGAGAAAGCCAAATGTTGGGTACTTCAGAATATTTGGATGTAAATGCTTCATTCATAACAATGGCAAGGACAACTTGAAGGCTTTCGATGCCAAAGCTGATGAAGGTATCTTTTTGGGATACTAAGCTGAGAGAAAAGCCTATAGAGTACTGAACAATAGGACAATGGTCACAGAAGAGTCTATTCATGTGGTTTTTGATGAACCTAATGTGAGTGGAGAAGACATTGAAGAGTTAGCTGATAAGCTGAATCAGCCAACTATCCAGAAAAATCCTTATATTGAAGCTGGAACAAGATAAATCAATCCAGATGAAGAGGAGATAGTTAAATCTCAAAGACAGTTGGAAAGTCTGCAGCTAAATGATGATGAAAGAGCTGCTCAAGACAACACAGCTGCGAGACAGCTGAACCCAGCTAATTTGCTTCAACCTAATGTGAGATGGTGATAGACCATCCACCTGAGCTAGTCATTGGAGATGTTAGAGATGGTGTAAGAACCAGATCCAGAGCACAGCAAGAAGCAATATTCACTTGTTTTATTTCCCAAATCAAACCAAAAGATGTGTCTCAAGCCTTAGATGACACACATTGGATTCAGGCCATGCAAGAAGAGCTGAATTAGTTTGAAAGGAACAAAGTATGGGAATTAGTGCAAAGGCCAACACATCAAAATGTTATTGGCACAAAATGTGTCTTCAGAAACAAGATGAATGAGGAAGGATCTGTGGTGAGAAACAAAGCAAGATTGGTAGCCAAAGGGTATTGCCAAGAAGCGGGAATAGATTTTGATGAAACATTTGCTCATGTTGCAAGATTAGAAGCAATAAGGATGTTTCTTGCCTATGTTGCACACAAGAACTTCATTATATATCAAATGGATGTGAAAAGTGCATTTTTAAATGGACTGTTAGAAGAAGAAGTCTATGTTGAGCAACCTCCAGGCTTTGAGTAGAAGACTCTTGGAGATAAGGTGTACAAGCTCAAGAAAGCACTATATGGACTGAAGCAGGCACCAAGAGCATGGTAACATTACCTCAATTTCTAACTGATAATGGATTTACCAAAGGGAAAGTGGACAGAACACTCTTTAGAATTCAAGATGGAGAAAATACCTTGCTTGTTCAGATATATGTGGATGATATCATTTTTGGATCCACAAATAAAAAGATGTGTGATAAATTCTCAAATCTCATGCAACGAAAATTTGAAATGAGCATGATGGGAGAGCTAACTTTCTTCCTAGGACTTCAAGTTAAGCAGCTGAAGGATGGAACCTTCATAAATCAAACAAAATACACCAGAGATTTAATTATGAAATTTGGTATGGAAGAACAGTTTTCTGTGAAAATACCAATGAATACATCAGTCAAGATGGAGATGGATGCATATGGCAAACCTGTAGATCAAACAAGATACAGAGCACTTATTGGATCATTGCTCTACTTAACAGCAAGCAGGCCAGACATCACCTTTGCTGTAGGTGTATGTGCAAGATTCCGATCTGCACCTAAAGAGAGCCATATGACTGCAGCTAAGAGAATCCTAAGGTATTTGAAGGGATGCCAAGAAGTTGGCTTATGGTATCCAAAGGAAGGTGGATTCAAGCTTATTGGTTATTCGACTCGACTATCTTTGGATGTAGAGTTGACAGAAAAGTACTTCGTACATGTCAAATGCTTGAAACAGATCGATTTCATGGTTTAGCAAGCAAAACCCAATAGCCACATCCTCAACCAAGCAGTACATAGTCATAGTGCGGCAAAATTGTTGTGCCCAAGTCTTATGGATGAGACAAAGAAATTGATATCTGTGTTGCATTCAAGAACAAAGCACATTGATGTCGATATCATTTTATAAGAGATCATGTTGAAAAAAACATCACCTTGGAATATATCTCAACCGATAAGCGATTAGGCGACATATTCACTAAGCCTCTATGTGAATCAAGGTTTGAAGAGCTTAAGCATGAACTAGGGTTAATTGAGCTGAGTTGATACTCAGAAGACTCAATCAGAAGAGATGGAAGATGAAAAAGTAAGAATTGAACAAGTTTTTCACATCGAAAGTGAAATAGCTACATCGGAAATCAAATTGTGATCGAGTTAGGCGACAAATGAGTCACCTAATGAAAGGAGAGAAGGTCGAGTTAAGTAACTTTTGACATGAGTGAGTCATTTAATAGCTAAGTGACAAAACGCGGTCGTTTTTAATGAGCGGGAATGTTTTTAAGGATGACGTCAGTGAAATAATGACTTGTATAGTTAAAAGCTGCACAGTAAGCATATGATTGGATATAAATGCTGCCGCATTAAATGCGGTTCGGCGTGCTAAATCTGAGCCATTGATCTCGATCAAAATTCAAAAACCAAAAACACGTCCTTTCATAACCCTTATAAACTCTTTTTCCTTCAGTTTTCTCTCTCACACTCAAAACTGTTCATCTTCAAGGCAAAAGAAAGCAAGTTCATTTCTCTCGCAGACCCTAAAAGTTCTCAAGCAGTTCATCACGTTTAAATTGGTAAAACTCTCTGCAAATGGCACCAAAGCTCGATTTTGTTAAGTTATCGAAGCAAATCCACTCTGGGTCGACTGTGGATTTCGAAGGAATGATAAAGTAGGGTTTCGATGAAACCCTAGTGAAGAAAATAGCTGATATGCTAGAAAATTCCGGACTCATGCCTTTTCTTACTATGGAATACTCGCTGACCTATGCTGAAGAGGTGGCGCAGTTCTATGAAAATGCGGAGGTGCAGGACGAATGCATCAAATCTTCCGTCCACCGCAAGGACATCTTGATTACTGCTAAGGACCTTGTGGAGCACTGTTTATTGCCGTCTGAGGGCATGACGGAGATAGTTGAAGCTGATGTTAACTTGGTTGCTGCATGGAATGAAGTAGCCAAACCGGAGTGCGCTGCGAAAGTAATCTACACAGCTAAGAAGAAGCTGCTGAAGGACGACTATCACAAGCTGATGGATGTCGTTGCAAAGTATGTAGATATGAAGTTTGGCGTTTCAATCAGCAGTTAAAGACAAAGCTGATCGTCATGGCTGCGATCATGGAAGGAAAGAAAGTCAACTGAGCTGAGTTCGTACAAGGAAGATGGATCCTTTGGAGGATCACTCGGATATGGCCTAGTAATTGGCCACCTTATGGAAGTGAAGGGCATTCCCTTCAACATGGAAAGCCTTTCCATGTAAACAAAAAGATGTTTAGGGCTAATCTTTCAGGAGCCCAGAAGAGAGCCCATGCGAAGAGGGCGGATATAAGTGAGGGGGAATCAGCTAAACCCAAAGACACAGTTGTTTTCTCCCCTCCCAAGAAGAAGAGCGCCCCTGAAAAGAAAAAAAGGACGCACTTTGCCCTTGCAAATGAGTCACCTACCCGAGCAGTCGTGTCTCCTGCCACTGCAGCCGAAGCTGAGAAGATGGCTGAGAAGAAGGACCAAATACCTTCTCCAGTCATAAGGAAGAAGATGACCGCCAAGCCTAGAAAAGCAGCTACCTCTAAGGAAACTCAGAAGGCGTTTACCTTTGAGGAACTGGAGGAAACTGAACCAGATATTCCTCTGGTTAAAACCAAGAGAATGAAAAGAATCTCCAAGCTTTCAGAGCTTGAGAAGACAGTTGAATCTGCCATTCCGCTAGAGAAAGCTTCCGAGACTGCTAACACTGAGGAAGTGCAGTCTCCAGAAATAATTTATGAAACGGCCAAGTCTGCTTGAGGAGATCAAAGAGAGGCTTACGAGACCCAGTGTAGTGAGGGACAATGACGACAAGAAAGCAAACAAGAGACAACTAAATCTCTTGTTGAAGAAGTTGTCTCTCCGCCTGCTACGGATGTTGCTGAAGGCGAAGAGCAGTAGAGCATGCTACCTTCCATCCCGGAGAAGAAAGGACAGGAAGAGGAGAATGAGGACGATGACATCATCATGTACTCACCTATATATCCAGACATCCAGCGCCGTCTACGTGAATGGAGGGCATGGAAGCTAAGTCACTCAAGGGTGTAGTTTGAACACCCTGAGTTCATTGAAGAAGAGGAGGAGCTATTCAAGTTTCTTGAGGTCGACACTGTACTTCAGGCTTCAGATGAGGAAAATTGCTTGAATATTCTACACATCTGCAAGGAAAAAGAAAAAGCCAGAGCAGCTGAGGAAGCAGAAGCTTGTGAGAAAGCCAGTATATGTCCCCTTACTGGAACTTTGGAACACATGCATCCTCATCTAGACGTGCTGTCAGAAAGTGATGAAGACATGGATCCCGTTGCTGCACAAGAGAAGTCAGACATGCAGCAAGCTTTGAGGGAATCCAGAAGATGCATGAACAGCGCATGTTTGAAGGACCAGGAGAGTCCTCAAAATCTCTCCTAGAGATAGACCCGTTGGGAGTAGTGCAGCAGATTGCCACAGTTATTGCTGCAACTACATCTCCTGTGCAATCGGAAGATAGGTCCAAGGGACTTGGCGATGAGACTGGGAATTTGGGCACCCAAGTTGAGCCAACCCATACTGAAGGTGTTTCACCACCGCCCCCCACTACCCGAGCACTCAACGGAAGGCTGCCGGAGTCCGAGAAGAGTGACCCCATCGTCACTCACTCGGTGTGTGCCGAGAGGAAACTCCCTCCATTGCAGCAGGGTCGGAGGATGCTGCAGATGACTCCACAATGAAGAAAGGAGGCGAAGTGGAAAAAGAAAAAGAACCATAACAGACTGACATTGACGAAGCTCGGACAGTTAAGTCTGTCCCAGCTGAAGTGTCAACTGCTTTGCAGGCTGAGGACACTGCTTTGTTGTAGTCGAGGCACAGGATGGAAATGCCCCGGGAGTTAACACTATAGGCACTGAAAGTGCAATCCAAGGGGTTGAGACTCCTTCGGATGCCATGGTCCAAGACCCTAAGACAGCTGCGTCTATCGAAGGGAATGTAGAAGGCCTCGCTGCATTTGAGAAGCTGGAGGTGTTGAAGGCCCAAGGGAGGTTGAGACTTCCTTGGGTAAAACTCAAGAAGTTCAGAGCATCCCTCCTGTCAACATAGCTAAATCTGAGAAGGAGATTAGTGCACTTCATGACTCCCAGTAAAATCCTAACATATCCTTTCTAGGGTCTGAAGACGAAGCTGAGTCCACTCACTTTGCTCATCAAAAGGACTCACCGAGGATGTTCTTCCGACGATTGATCGCCTTTTAAAGCGCCACAAACGTTTAACTTTGATGATAAACCAGACCCCAAGTTTCATCATCTTCTGATGACGCTAATAGTGCAGCCGAGGACCAAGTAATTCAATTAGAAAAATCTATTGAGGCCGACGAAGGCGTTAAGAAGGCAGTGAGGCTCGGTCGATTAGCCCACCCACTCAACAAGGCCCATTGAACCGAGTCTTCTCGTCAGCTCCTACAGTGCAGCGATGATCGACTCCACCAGAATCATCAAAGGCACAGACTGCAATTTCAATCCCTTACGTGCGTGATGATACTATTGAGCAAGTATTTCCATTTTCACTTGAGCTGCCAGAACTTGAGGAGGAAACAGCTAAAGAGCAGCGAAGATACACAGTTCGAGAAGATCCAGTCATCCCTACCGACTTCATTGTACCAGCAGACTTTAATTTAGATGTTGAATGGCTGCCAGCTGAATCAGGTGTGACAGTTGACATCCGTGAAGTCTTCAAGAAAATATGTGGAGAGATTGAGAAGATTGAACGACATCAGGCCTCTTTAGATCTGCGTCTGGACAATAAAGATGCAACCGTCACAGCAGACTTACGAGGGATTGTATTACGGATTAGGGAATAGTGTCAGCAGCAGAGTGCAATGCGATATGAATAAGTTCGATATTTCAAGGCACTGTATAATAAGATGCTGGTTTGGAGAGCTGACAATGCTGATATGAAGCAGAGGATGCAGACCTACATTGAAAGATTGCATGTCTCTCATACAACTGAAATGGAGTTGTTGCGTGAATTTCAACGAAAACAAATTCTTCGTGTTGAGGATAACATGGATGCGAAGTTCAGCCTTCTCATGGCTGAAATGAAACTGGTGGCAGCTGAATCAAAAGCCACTCGCTCAGAATTTCAAGCAGCATATACCGCAGCAGACTCCAAGCAGAACTCAGCTCTCAGCCGATTGGATTTCATGCTTGCAGGAATGTTTCCAGGGGTTCCTCTCTCCTTCGATGATGCCAAAAAGGGGGAAGAGAAATACCTGAGGAAGCTGAAGGAAGAGGCAGTTGTTGAGAAGAAGAAGGGAAAAGTTGTTAAGGGGGAAAGGTCAAAGGACTTGACCTTGATGATTCTTTGAAACCCTTAGCAAGGTCATGTCACGACCTCAATAATCAAAAACTTCGGTGACTCGCCAATCCAACACTCTGTTGTGCCAATGTCAGAGAAGAGAAAAATTGTAGAAGCAGGGATGGAGGAGTTTGACAAGAGAACGGATGCCCGCATTGAAGAAATGTTGAAACCGTTCGGGGGCATTTCGGCAGAAAAGGATCAAGATGCCATTCCAGATGACGGAGACGAGCCAAGATCAGTTGAAAAATTTGAAACGCTCGAATCCGAAGGTTACTTCAAGAACATGTCGGTAGCCCAAGCCTGGGATTTGTCTTTGGGAGAAAGTCCGTTATTATGCGAAGAAGCGATAGGCGGAGACTACCAAAGTGACCATTCAAATTGGTAAGAAGAAGACTCTCATACAATATACACCCAGAGAAGGAGGAAGAAGTGGTGGAGGAATAGGTTTTCGACCTAGACCCTTACCCAAAAATATTGAATATGTAGATCCAGGCAAGAAGGGAAGGATCTATTGGGCTGGGTACGATGATGTAGCGAATCTGGAAGTGGCTAGAAAGAATGTTGATCATGTGAAAAGAATAGAAGAGGAAAATAAAAAACAAGATCAGCTATGGCAAGAAAGGCAAGAAAGGAAACGAAAAGATGATGTTGCGAAGAGAGCTTATGAAAAGAAGAAAGCAGTTGAAGATGAAAGAAAAAGAAAAAGAGCTAACGATGACAGAGCTGAAGAGGAAAGAAGGAGGCAGCGAAGGCGATGAAGTGTTGCTACGAACCCTTCATGTATCTTACTTTTGTAAATACATTTTGTGTAAGTCATCTATACATTCAATAAAGTGTTTTTGTATCTTCTCTCTATATTTGTATCTCAGCATAGATGCTTGAAAATTACTTGGATATGATTATGCTCTGATACAATTTGTAAACAACTGTGTAAAGGACAAGAATGCTATGATCAATAAAATGATTGATTATGCGTCATACATTCTTTGTTACTACATTGTCTGTATGTATATTTATTGTTTACTTGTTATTTAATGTTTTTAAGTTTTGGCATCATCGAAAAGGGGGAAATTGTTGGGAAATTATTTTTGTAGATTTTGATGAATTCATGTAAAACTTAGATTAGAATGTTGACACCCCATTTTCCTTGTAATTCTCATTGTAATAGATAGGGCTGAATGAGCTGAGTCATGTCAGCTATGCCTGGAAATACAAGAAGTCAACTGAAGAAGTGAAGTGAAGACTCGATGTGGATCAGCGAGGTTTGGCCAAAGCAGAAGACCAAAAACTCGATCAAGACGTAGCACCGAGGACAACTATGTGAAGAGTCAGTTAAGTCAACTTGAGGAGCCAAGTCACAAGTTGAAAGTGACAGATGAGTCTTCAAATGATTGTAGTAGACTCAAGTCACCTGGGAAAAAGGAAGCTGCAAAGAGGAGTTAATGAAAAGAATCTGTTGCACAGAAGTCAAGAACATTACTTAAACAAGTAATACACCCATGCTTTGCCCAGTGTCTTAAAGTGCTCGATCCCGAAGCGTGCAAAAGGAATAAACCAATGGGAAGCACTGCACCTCGTGTCAGAACCTGAAAAGCTGGACATTCATTTAATACGAGGAAAGGTCTACATCTCAAGAATGAAGACCAAGAAAAGACAAGCCAACGAACAAAAGTGACTTTTGAAAATCAGCCTATCTCTTCAACGGGCGATTTTGAAAGTTCACTATAAAAGGCCGAGGAATTTCATTGAGAAAAGGTTACCTGAACCATGAACGAGCAAGCATTATTCAAACTCTAACCTGCAAAATATTCTCAAGATATTCAAGCAAAAATCCTCAAGCCTAAATCTCGAAGGACATCAAATCCAACACTAACCTGTGAAGAAAAGATAACTTCAAACTGTTGAAGAGGAAACTTTTGAAGAATCAAAAGGGGTCTACATTCCAAGGAGGATTGTAGGAAGGTTCAAGGTTGAACCAATCTCAAGTTAATAGAGGGCTTCGTGATCAAATCCAAGAAGCTTGAGAAAGTGAGCTAAAGTAGCAAGGCAGTTGCCCTGTGAAGAAGCTGAGTCGGACGAGAAGCCAGCTGTGTGACCAAGGCATCTCCAGACTGAGTCCAAGGAGCAAGTCAACTGTGTGATCAAGACTTGTCTCTAGACTGATAACCACTTTGTGAATTGATCATTACTTAGTGGATTCCTCCAGTAGTTGGAAAAGAAAGGATTAGAAGAATTACCCCATCTTCAAACCTCTATAAAAATTACTTGTGTCATTAACATTTCCGTACATTTACATTTCTGCACATTTATTTTATATCTGCTGATAATTTGCTATCCAACTGAGAAATAACTAAGTGCTAAAATCAAGTGTTAAAACAAGGTTAAATCAAAATCAAGGGTGTTAAGTCTTCCGCGATAAACTCATCACAGCCAAGTTAAGGTTTAGACTAAACAGCTGAGTTATTCTATCAACAGCTCTATCGAGTCTGTTGAGTGGCTAACTCTGTTGATTAACTAACTTAGTTGTCCCTCAAGGACATAGCTGTGTAATTTACTCTGTAATATTTTAAAAGGACTAAAATCGAAAAGTTAGTAAGGTTTATTCAACCCCCCCTTCTAAACCTTACTCACAGCCCTTGGGACCTACACCATTGGATCATAGAGTTGCAACTGACGAATTTCTGGAGCATCAATTTCTGAAACAACCTTACACTTTTTCTTCGGTGGGACATGATGACTTGGATCCGTAAAAGGCGATTTCTTCATGGGGCCAGGTCTTATCCTCCTTTTCCATTTCTGATAAACAATGTCATCAAATTGTGGAGATCCGACTCTGATAGGACTACCAATATCAACAAAAGCAGGCTTGGCATTGTCCCCATCACTTTCAGATGCACCGTCCTCACCATCGGCAGTATTTGTTGGATTTGAACCCACAACCTCAGTGGTTTGAACCACTGAAAGTAATGCATCAAGTTTTGAAGGGTTGGCAATCAATTCTTCAAATGCTTTATGCGGGACAAATGTAATGGGTTGGGCGTCGCTGCCGGCAGAAACAAGGGCAAAAGGTCCTGGTATATCTTTCTTCTCATCAGAAGTAGTGTCATCAAACACAGGGCCAACATCATGCCCTTTGGAGGAAACATCAGGAGGGGATGAGGGTGGAGAGCCTATGGGTTGCTTCTGAAAGTGGTGCCCACTGTCGGCAGCCAAGTCGGCACCCTGTTGGGCACCATCCCGATTGCCATCCTTGTCGGTACTACTGTCGGCACCATGGTCGGCACTACGGTGGGCAGTTGATGGAGCTTGTTCTTTGCCGACCTTTTCAGAAATTGAGCATCCCAAATGCTCCATAATTGTCTTCAGCGTGGACTCAATTTTTTCGACTCTCCTCGACAAACCAAACAAGTCCATGGGCGGATTTGGCCCTCCTTCTTCCTCATCAATACCTTCGCCCTCTGTTTTTTCCTTAAGAAATTTTCTTTTCAAAGTTTTCTTCTTCTTTATTTCTTCATTTTTCTTTCTCAAATTCTCTTTCTCAATGGTATCTTCCCACACAACAAGTTTTTTTAAGAATTCAGTATCTTGCTCCAATTTGGACGGTCTTAGGTGTTTGTGAACAACAAGTTACAAACAAATAAACAAAAGTCAAAAAACAGTGCAATAGTGGGCAATCAAGTGGGCAGTAAAGTGGGCAAACGAGTAGACAAGTGTATATTAGCGAAACAACAATAACAATGTGAGCATACAAGTGGGCAATCATGTGGGTGGTAGCGTGGGAAAATGAGTGCGTAGGTATACATTAGTGAATGATCAATATCAAGGTGGGCATACAAGTGGGCACACATGTGGGCAGTGCAGTGGGCAAATGATTGGGTAGGTGTATATTAATGAATGAACAATATCATAGTGGGCACTCATGTGGGCAGTGAAGTGGGCAAATGAGTGGGCAGGTGTATATTAATGAATGAACAATAACAAGGTGGGCATACAAGTGGGCATACAAGTAGGCACAACAGCAGGCATGCATACACACAATAAAAATTGATTACAAAGCTTACATTATCATCATCTCCTGGAAGCAAAGTTCTGAAGATTGTGTTTTTCAGTTTATCAAATGAAAAAACGGCGGCTTCGCTTAACCAACGAAAAATACGTGGCACCCTATTCTTAGTAGCTTTGGTTGTGACGACACACAATTTGGCGACGTCTGGGATCGCCTCATATGCCCATACTTGTAGCGCAGGGTCGAAGCTATAGATGTCAAAGTTTTCACAATCATGCTTTTCTTTGGTTTCTTTTCTTTCCCAAAAACCCTGTACTCGACCGGCCATACAGGCACATGTTTTCTTTACCAAGAAATCGAAAGCAACTCGTCCCCATGGATAAGCATTAAAAGCTTCTAGATCATCCACAAGGTGAATATACTCGTCCACAATTCTTTTGGTTTTTCGGTCTCTTACAAGAAGAATATCGTATAGGAAACATAGCAAGGCCAGCTTCAGGGTCATATCTCCGTCCACTTTTTCTTTCTTGGACCATTCTTCCAAAGCATTTTCCACGTGTATCAGACAAAGGGGATTAAACCTCCTAAAGCATTTCTTGAAGATCCCCGACGACGATGGAATAGTAGACTTAGACCCAAAACCAAGTCCTGTGATCAATGCGAATTCGGTTATTCCAAAGTCTGCCTCTTTGTTGTTCAAGTGGAATGTTATCTTATCCAATGACATCGACTTGTCTTGTCTAAAGAGAAAGTGGAGATATAATTGGCCTTGAAATTTCAATTTTTGTACATCCAGGAATTGCCCAAAGCAAGAGTGCCTAAACCTTTCTCTATTCTGATCGCTCAAACAACCAATTATTTTGTTTAATTTCTCATTGAAATTGCAACGACCACTTAATCTCGCTGCGAATTGATCCTTTTCATTGGGAACAAGCCACATCTTTCTTGAACTGCACAATGAAAAGTAGTGTTAGATACAAGTGGGCACACAAAGGGGCGATCGGGGGCAAATAGGTGGGCAAGATTAAAAATTCTCGAAAAAACCCAAGTCCATACATATTCCAGCCTAAAAACACATTATAGACTCTACAGAAGATGATCATAAACTCCACAAAACACGTCACAGACTCCACAAAGTGGGGAAAGAAGTGGGCAACGAAGTGAGCATTGAAGTGGGCAAAGTCGTGGGCACTCATGTGGGCAAAGCACATGGCTAATAAGTGGGCAACAGAAGCAATGTTCGATTAAACCCAAGTACACGCACATTCCAACCTAAACACATCACTAACTCCACAAAAACACGAATCATTTAACGTTAAATCTCATTTTCAGTCATATAACGAAACCCTAAACTGTTTATTATTTTTTTTTTCAAAATAAAACCCAAAATCCTTCAACACAACTAACTAAAATATACATATAAGAGAAGAAGATGAAAAAAACAAACCTTTTCAACCGAAGAATGACCTTTGATTTTCAAACCCTCAGACGTCGAACAATCGTGAGTGACAGAGTGAACACGTCTGAACAGGTGCTCGTCGGAACAGGTGCTCGTGGGGATGTTCGCGGTTCGAAGAGAGAAGAAACGAATGAGCAGAAGTCGAGAGAGCAGGGGAGTCGGACGTGAGGTGGGTTTGGAAGATGAGAAGAATGGAAGAATATCGGATGTGTGGGAGAGTAGTGGGCAAATGAATTGTTCCCACCTATTCATATTTGTTTTCCTTTTTTTTGTTTTTTTAAATAAAAGGGCATTTTAGACTTTTCAGGAGAAAAAATAGGTATATTTCCTCGTTTAATAATAAAGGGGCATTTTTCCTTAATACCCCTTGTTGGGGTATTTTCCTATTTTCCCATGATTAAATCCAATCAAATCAAATCTTATTTAACTGTTTTCAAATATAAAAAATGATCCAAATGTCCTTTTAATTGGAAAAAAACTGAACTACACATCAAAGCTGGATCATTAAAAAAAGTTGATCAATGAATCTTAAACTAAATTTTATATGATCCAAATTATGTGTGTATATATATATAAAGTACTACAAATTCAAAAGTTGATCAATGAATCTTAAACTAAATTTTATATGATCCAAATTATGTGTATATATATATAGGGAGAGGGTTATATGAGACCACCTCATAGGATAAGTCCATAGGGACCAATCCTAGCCACATATCTAGATTTTTCAATGGTTGTGATTTTAGAGCTAATTAGAGAAAGGGGTAAATTAGTCATCCTACAAAATTACCCAATATTCATGGGATTCTGTTCACATTATGATCACACGATCTATCCAAATCTCACATCAAATTCAATGTGAATAAATCTCATCTTCCTTCTTCTTCGAACGCTGTTCATGAGAGAACAAGAACCAGTCACCCTCAACTTGTATAGAACACAGGCAATCCTACGCACTATTGTGTGAAAAAAGTTGCAGACAATTTGCCATAGTTACTAGAGCTTGACTTCAGTTCGAAGTTTGCTTATGAAGATGTAATTTGTTGCTTGTGTAGATGTGTCATAGTGTTTTTATATACCATTAACTACATAAGCAAGTCATAAGCAACAAACCCATACTACATAAGCAACAATCCTATACTACATAAGCAACAAATATACACTACGTATGAACCACGAATACATTAACTACATAAGCAAGTCATAGCAACAAACCCATACTACATAAGCAACAAGTCTATACTACATAAGAAACGAATATACACTACGTATGCACCACGGATACATTAACTTCATAAGCAAGCCATAAGCAACAAACTCATACTACATAAGCAACAAGTTTATATTACATAAGCAACAAATATACATTACGTATGCACCACGAATACATTAACTACATAAGCAAATCATAAGCAACAAACTCATACTACATAAGCGATAAGCATTTACTACATAAGCAACGAATATACACTACACATGCATCACATATACATTAAACTACATAAACAAGTCATAAGCAACAACCCTATACTACATAAGCAACAGAGAAATTTTTTTGAAACTGAAACACTGGAGAGAGAGTATGCGTGGAGAGTGGGTGAAATCACGTGAAAGAGAGAATGAAATCTTAGTAACTGATTCTAAAGTGCCAAATTACCACCCTACCCTTTTTAATTGCTGAAACAAAAAAATAAACATAAAAAAGCCCTAAAAATCTGGACCACCCAAAATTGTTGATCTATGGTTAGGGTGTATCCCCATGGACTCACCCCAAGTAGGAGGACATATTTGATCCATATCCTATATATATATATATATATATATATGGAGGGGATCCTGTGAGACCACCCTCCTAGGTTAGTCCATAGGACCAAATCTATATTGATCACATCTCCATAATCAAGCGATTCACCTTTTCTTTCTCTCTCTTCATATTCGAGCCTGCAAATTATTCAAATATGGCAACAAAATCGTGCATCAATTAATGAAAAGTATACAATTACACTAAACTAACTATACATTAAAACATTACTAAGTATACACAAACAATTAACTAAGTATACAATTACACTAAACTACATGTACATTAAAACTTTACTAAGTATACAGAAACATTTAACTAAGTATACAATTGCATTGAACTAACTATACATTAAAATAATACTAAATATACAGAAATATTTAACTAAGTATACAATTACACTGAATTACTTATATAACTAAGTATACAATTCCATTGAACTTAGTATACAAATTCACTAAACTACTTACTAAACTACTTATATAACTAAGAATATGATTCCACTAAACCAAGTATACAAATCAACTGAACTAAATATACAATAAAACATAACTAAGTATACAAGTCCACTGAACTAAGTATACAATAAAATGATTGTTCACAAATATGGCGGAAATAATTATCAATTTTGAAAAAAACGCTTGAAGTTGATGATTTTTCCTCCCTAAAAATTGGATAACTGAAAAGGTAGGATTATGTTTCCTTAAATATACCTAATAACCGTCCAATTAACATAACTAATTAAATATAAAAATACAATTATACCCTTATATGCCTAAATTAACTAAAATGATCTACACCATCCAAAATTTTAAATCAAGAGTCTATAAGTGTTCTTATGGACTAACCTAAAGGGATTGGTCTCATTTGAACCAATCCATATATATATATATATATATATATAAGGTACTACAAATTATTGGTCCCTAATATTTTGTTAATTTGTTTTTGGGCCCAAGTCAAAGAACTCAATTGTCCCAGGAAAGGCACGGCCCTGCACCCAATCTTGGCAAACTCCTATCACATTTACAGTTGCTAGTTGCTACAGCAGTTATATTCATTTCTTTCTCTACACAGAAACAAACCAATAATTCGTTTATCGGTGCAGAACCTTCTCCTTGTTTTTCCTTCTCCCTTTTCGAATTATAAGAATTTTTAAAAATCAAAATCGCCCCAAGAGCCCCAAGAATGTCTCAAGAAAGCCCTGAAAAGAGCCAAGAACCGATCGCCGCCAACGCCACGTCAAACTGTGTTTTTCCTGAAGATATAATGGTCTGCATTCTTGCACGCCTTCCGGTGAAGTCAATCCTTCATTTCAAGTCTGTGTGCAAGCCCTGGTGCGAGATTTTTTCCACGCCATACTTCATTAAAATGCACTATGGTCAGTGTTCTAGTGACCCCAAAAATCAGTCTGTCATTATTTGTAGTAGGACTGCAAAGGGTTGTCCCACCGCATCTCTCTTCAACATTGAGTCTAATGAGAAGAAACCCACACTTATTGACCACCCATATCCTTATGTTAACTACTTCAAGGGTATAGTTGTGTGTTGCAATGGCTTATTTTGCATTAATATATTTATGGGCATCACTATGTGGAACCCTGCTATGAATTTGTCCAAGTATGTTTTACTTTCAAATGTAGATTTTGGGGTTTGTGAGAGGGTGTCACTTGGATTTGGGTATGATGCTGATGGGGCTGATTTTAAGGTGGTGAGGATTGTCTGTTTGAAGAACATGGGCATTGGGGTTGAGGTGTACTCTGTTAATTCAGATTCTTGGAGAACAATTAATGTTGATTTTCAATTTAGTGTGTGGGGGACCAGATGTGATGTCATTGTGAATGGAATTTCGTATTGGCTTGCAAAGGTTGATGGGAATGAGAGTGCTAAGAGTAATCATGGTGAGGTTTTGGTGTGTTTTGATGTAACAAAATTGGTTTTCAAGATTGTGTCTCTTTCAAGCCTTAGTCCGAAGGAAGGGGCTGAGTCACAATTGGTTGATTGGAAAGGTTCCCTTGCTGCTCTTGTGTGTACTAAAGACAACGAAAGGGTTGAGTCTCTTGATGTTTGGATGTTTTGTTGGGGATTTATCACGTGCGATATTATATTCCGAGAAAATTCAGAAACCTTACTTGCATTCCCGAAAATGAAATTATAGAAAATGCAGAAAATTAGACCGAGGCTAGAGTTCGACTCTATGTCTTTAAGACGAATTGCCCCGCTACGGTGCCCATGGTTGAATAGCAAACGTCTCCCAAGATACAACGGTCTCATCTTGTTGTAGTAGCACTCCAAACAACAAGATACGGCGAACTTCGAATGTTTTGTACTCTCCCTTTTTATCGAAAAAATTTTGACAGAAAATATGCTGATGAATGTATGCAAAAAATGCTTATCAAAATCTGCAGATTCTTGGGATATATATAGATTACCAAAAGTCACAAGTGAAACAACACAACCGTTCGAACAAACATATCCATTTATTCGAACAGACACGTCCATTGGTTTCATACGAAACAACACAACTATTCAGATGAACCTTTTCAATCCGAATAGTTCCAAATGAACAGTCACACCTTTTGGCAACAATTTCTCATTCACCCGGAAACAACTATAATATTTCCAACAATCCCCACATGAATGAGAAATTACGTGAATCAATGCAAATGCACATGTGAATGCAGACACAAAAGAGAGTACAAACGGAAAGCTATTGCATCAGGAGAGGTAGCTTTTGGCTTTGAACCTTCTCTAGTGGAATACTATCAGGTTTACTTGGCTAATCAGTGAACATGATGTCTTGAACTGTTCAGCCATTGATGTAAACCAAAACAACAGCACCCACACAATAATCTCCCTAACATTTCCAGTTCTCATGGTTGTGTTCATTTTGGCCCTAAACAACCTTGGGTTTCATAAGTGTTTTAGAGAATTCAAGCCTCAGAATTCTCATAGAAGCGGCCCTACTTCACACTTATATAGGTGACCTCCTATTAAGAGTATTGTGCCATACCCCACTTGGTTTAACCAAGCTATAGGAATCATTAAAAGTTAAACTTAACCTTACATACTTCTGCAGAAAGCACTTTTAATCATAGGAATGGGTAGGAGTTTTATCCTAAGTGCTTAACTGAATCTTCATAACTTAGTTATCCCATTGAACCAAGTTCTTGGGATCTCCAGTCATCATGGTTAGGTTACCATTACAAAGATTCATGCGTAATAGGCTTTAATCCCATTCCCTTCGATAATCGATATTTGATCTCCACTTCAATCAAATTTGCGCGCAAGATTGAGATCAATATCTTCATACATTTGAGCATATAATCCCTGAGCATGTGTAACCACTTCAAATCGACATAAGTGCCACCGGTGGACTTTCAAGCCCTTCAATGTCAATGTGGCTTTATAACACCTTAAGCTCATGTAGACTATTGTCAATATGTCATCTCTTTTTAGCAAGAGATTCGTTTGTCATTATCTATACAATGATTTAATAGTTGTACATGTTCCCTTCAAGTTCGGTACAACAATCCATTTTGGGCCTACCTTGATAAGGTTTAGCCTTTAAGGCCTTTTTTCTACACCTTTCCTTCGTATCTCAATGTGTGCATTGTTGCAACACTAAAGAGTACACTAAAAGATGCACCTCTTCAAGAGAAATCACAGGTGACCCCTTTTAGCTATCAATCAGCCATGGCAATGTCAATTGACTCATTTTTTTTTTCTTAGGATACATCTCAAAGAAATACAAGGACACCTCTCAAAGAAACTTGAATTTCTTTGACTCTGCAGTTATTGGGGTCAATCTTTGTCAACACTGAGGTAAATTTATATTTACCAAACATCCCCACATTTGAGGCAAAACTCACCATCCTCACAATGTGCAACAAGGTCAACTTTGAGAACTATCAATCTAACAATTGTTATTTCTCACAAAGTTCAATTGTGTTTGTATCCCAACTGACAAACAATCCAATTGCTTACGCAAAATTCCAAAGAATTTTCCAGGAGGGCTAAAGGACTCAGTTGTATACATTCACCATATTTTAGGTAGAGTTAACTAGCCATGCGCTCCCTCTCAAGGGGACGCTTGATCATATGTCTCACACAAGGGCATTTAGATTTGCTCATGCCTTCACTGACATATTTTGCTATGTGTTATGACACTCAAGTTGGCACTATATGCCCTGCTTATAGCTGATTGGCTATCGCAGTATCCCAACATGGAATCCCACATTTCAAGGTATTATCCTTTATGTGGGTTGCTAAAGCAAAGCTTCCCTTTCCAATTTCTGGTATCCTTGTTTAACACAAGATTATCCAGAACTTTTATGGCTCTCGGCCACTTTTCTTTAGTTATGTTAGAACCTCGTCCTGGTAATCCAGTTAGAACCTCGTTCTACCAGATTTTAGACCTTAGTTCCAATAACTCCATTAACATCTTTTACAAGGTGTATAACCTTGGGTATTATCACATCTTCAGTAACACTTTGAATTTAACTTGTTACTCTGTCTGCCTCTAGTGTTACAACACTTTTGGCAACACCTTCTGTCATATTCAAAAAATACAATAGAAGCTCACCTTGTGTTCCATAAAGTGTGGTCACAACCCCACAATTGTCGATTTCCATTCAGAATCGCGGTTGTCTTTCTCAATCCGAAGTTGAACTATCAAATCCTCAAGCCCCATTTCCTTCCGCTTATGCTTGAGGTAGTTCTTATTTCCAAATAAGACTCATAAAATTATACTAGAAAACCAAGAATTGAAATTGGTATCTAATTGTACTAGATTACCATTATCAATTTCAATACACATGAATTTGTAGTAAACTAGTAATATCATGAAATAGTCCTGTCAAAATTGAACACAAATATTTAAACTTGACCTAATAAGATGTTTCTGAACCAAAGTTTTATAAATCAATCAGAAACATAGACTCTAAAAACAGGATTAGTACCAATTTGAATTGCAATCAAGTTTGTATGATAAAACAAAATACAATATACAAATCACGACTCAAATTTCAGTTTTTGCATTCAAATTACTAGACAATATTATAATTTCCAAATACAGAGTCAAAACAGATTAATCAAGTTTGATTAACACATCAATCTACCCCCCAAAAAAAAACAAATCAATCTGGAAACATGCATAATACCCGATTCAGTCACAAGTGGCATTAACTGATAAGGTTGAGTACATAAATTGAAGACATCAATTTCCAATTTCTAATGCAATCTTACTGTGCACATTAATTTGTTTTCACAATGATTCCATTCATGAATACATATAGGGTCAGCATATGAAGCAAATTCACGTGACAATATTATAATCATGAATTATCAGAATCATCAACATTCAAACTTGTATGTTTGGAGTTTACTAAGCAGAAAACAACTTTCAGAAATGACAGATGTGAATCCTAAACGAAATCAGAAAATTGGCATCTATCATCAAATAAATATTTGTCATCCAATAAAACCCGAAATGATATACCGTCCGAACATAACTAATTACCCTCTAACGGTAATTGGATTTCAGAATTCGGGAATAACAAAACATACATATATCATCAGGCTAATTAGAAGCAGACTGGAATGAAACAGTCCAGAAACATATAATACGCACGAAAAAGCGGAAAGAAATTCGTCTTAAATTGTTGGGGATTTATCACGTGCGATATTATATTCCGAGAAAATTCAGAAACCTTACTTGCATTCCCGAAAATAAAATTATAGAAAATGCAGAAAATTAGACCGAGGCTAGAGTTCGACTCTATGTCTTTAAGACGAATTGCCCCGCTACGGTGCCCACGGTTGAATAGCAAACGTCTCCCAAGATACAACGGTCTCATCTTGTTGTAGTAGCACTCCAAACAACAAGATACGGCGAACTTCGAATGTTTTTTACTCTCCCTTTTTATCGAAAAAATTTTGACAAAAAATATGCTGATGAATGTATGCAAAAAATGCTTATCAAAATCTGCAGATTCTTGGGATATATATAGATTACCAAAAGTTACAAGTGAAACAACACAACCGTTCGAACAAATATATCCATTTATTCGAACAGACACGTCCATTGGTTTCATACGAAACAACACAACTATTCAGATGAACCTTTTCAATCCGAATAGTTCCAAATGAACAGTCACACCTTTTGGCAACAATTTCTCATTCACCCGGAAACAACTATAATATTTCCAACATGTTTTACGATGGCGAACAAATTTGGAGAAAGAATTACAGTTTTGGACCTATTGAGGTGAAAGTGGATAGGATTTTGCAGTGTTCAAAGAATGGGAAAATTCTAGGAGAACGCCCAGATGGCAAATTGTTTGTGTTTGATCCTGAGACTGGATGTGTTAAGAAGGTCCGGCTCTATGGCTCTCAGCAGCGGTCTTTTGAGATTTATGGATACACCGAGAGTTTGGCATACATTAAAGGGATGGTACCAGTGAGAAGTAGGAAGAGAAAGAGGAAGACGGGGATTTAGCAAGCGTTGCGATGAATGGTTATAGTGAGGAAATTATAGCTAAAGTCATTGAGTTTTTTTTCTGAGATTTTTGCATGTGACTTATAATGTTTTTAGAAGCATGTAGTTTCTACTTCGTTGTCCTTTTGGGTTGTGGAATCTTATTTGGTATTAGATGTTGGAAGAACAGAAGCGAACAAAAAAACCCCTGTTGTGAAATCTGAGCAATAAGAAGCATATGCAATGCTGCTGTCAATCTTTTAAGGATATTTGTAAGTACATCCCTCAGAATAGAGTATCTTAGTCCATTGAGATTTGAGAGAGAGAGTTATTGTGTATGGAGCACTAACTGACAACTAAATTCTTGCTTTATTTGATTCAGCTAATGTGAGAAAAAGCGGAGCTTTTCGAAAAATTTGGACAAACTCCCCTGTTTTCCTTTTCTTTTCTTTTTTCTTTGGTGGTGTTCGTGGTGGTGATGGTGCTGATATAATTCATGTCTTTTTTCATGCAGTATTTGTGTAGATTATCACTCCTTATCAATAATTCCAATTTATGTTGCATTTTATATTCTATCACTATGATGTTCCTGTTCATGTAAGAGCATATGGTTCAGATGGTGTCTCACTTAGTTCAATTATCTATAGCAAAGATAATCTTGACATTAATTTACGTCATGATTTACCCCCCACCCCCTCTTTTTTTGGGGAATAATCACAGTTACGACCCTTGAGGTTTAATATAATTACAAATAAAACGCAGTTATTCTCAAATATCCCATTGAAAGATGTTTCTATTTTATAAATTGCACCTATTAATGGTGTGTTTGTAAAGCAAATACAACCTCAAAGGTTTTATATAATATCTCAAGAGGTACTTGGGATGGTATCTTATTTTGTATTAGATGTCATGACAACAGAAGCGAACAAAATGGATTAAGTGTAGCCACGAGTAGTTGTCATTTTGAGATTGGTCATCCTATAATCTTTATAATGCTTGCAACAGGTGGAAAAGTTTTTGTGTTCTAAATTTTGTGTATAGATGTAACTAAGAAATGGCACTCCCTGTTTCATGTAAATATGATTTGGTAGGTTTTATTCAAAATGATGTGAATTTTATACTTTACATCTATGCTTTATATCAGTAGCTTTGAATTGGTTTTGACTGCTTCCTGTAGTTCAACTCATGAGAATAATGGTTCATACTTTGTCGTGAAGCCTTTAGTACAGTCCTTCCGAAGCAAATTTTGCAACTTTCAGCTTAATCTTGTTGCCTAGCACATATGTTGTCTACTTCACATTGTTTGATATTTGCTTCATTTTAATAATATATTTTGACTATGAGTTCTCTTTGTTGATCTAATCGTTTTTCTTGGTCAAGTCTATTCGCCCGGTAAGTGCCTAAGTATATCTAAATTACATGATGCAAATTTTGTGGGTGTTTGCAAAACTTACGCTTTTAGAAGAAGTGGTTAAATGTAGCCAAGTAAAAGTAGTCGAGAATCGAGAGTTGGTAGTATTAGCAAATGGAATCAGAAGTTGAGAACTAGAAGTTGAGAGTATTCGGTGAAAATGTTGTAAAAGTGTTTATTTGTTTGTACAAGTCAAACCAGAAGCAGAATCACAAATCTAAAGCACTCATCTCCCTGCTTTTAGATTCTGATTAAACGAAATAGAGTTAGAATCAGAAGTTCACATTTGCAAACACTAAAGTATGTGTCTTTTTCAGGCCAAAAGCTGAGAAACACTTTTTTTAGTGATTCATAGCACTCCCTTAGTTGTCAACTCTAGCAGCCTAGCCCTTTGCATATTATGCCCCTAATCAAAACATTTTATACGATGGTTCAAAACTTGTTCAATTTGGATGTGCATTTTGTAGGATTTTTTTAGTTCTAATACACCTGATGCAATTTCGATGGTAGGATATATAGATGTTACCTTTTTGAGTAACTAAAGGAGTGTTGGCAAAAACATCTTCATACCCACGTACCTCTGAGGCTTTGATATCAATTGAATTACTGAAGCTATTGATTCATCCAATCCGAAATCATTTGCGAGAGGTCATGGAAGTTTAGAGTCCAACTTATTAAAAAAAACAGTGATGACAAAAATTTAGCGACAACTTATTTGTGACGACATGTTGTTACTAATAAAATTGTGACGACAGTTTGCGTGATCACAACATGTTGTCGCAAAAAATCTATTTAATTAGATTTTTTCATCAAAATGCTACAGTGAGGAAACGAAAAAAATCAGATTTTTGGTATTCTCTCAAATTCAGATGTTTACATCTGAATGCCCAGGTACCTGTGATGTCAATTTAATTACTGAAGATATTGATTCATCTATCCCAGATCTTTTGCGAGAGGTCATGGAAATTGGAAACTCTGTTTAGAGACCATGAAATTAAGGCTGCATTATTCTCTATGGGTCCTACAAAAGCTCCAGGTCTTGACGGCTAGAGCTGTCAAATCGGCATGACTGGGACAACCCGGTGTTGGCCCGTCGGGTCAAAGGAAAAAACCGAATCATATTAAATAGTAACCGGACTGCTATTTTTGAAGCTCAACCCGGCCCAACTCATAAAAATATGTATGAATATTTGGGTCGATCAGTCTGGCCCTGGTGTTTTGGATTAAATGGACTAAGCCAAATAGGTGCGGCTCATTTCGGGCCGGCCCGCCAGGCAGACCTTATTTTCACACCTCTACTAACGGCTTCCACCATATTTTTTTATGAGAACAATTGAGACATTGTAGTTATGTTGGTTTGAATAATTGGAACATGTCTTTTTAGAAAAGTTTAATGTATATTCTCTAGAATATTAAAGTTTTATGATGTTATATATTTATTTTCGAATTAGTGTTAATAAAATTTGGGAGCAGATTAATTATTAATTTAGTCATAGAGAGAAAAATATTAATAATGGTTACTATAATTTGTACAGTAAAGTTATTTTTTCATTTAAATTAAAGTTTTATTTATTTATCAACATAATTATAATTCCGTCAAAAAAAATCAACATAATTATAATTAATTTCATGGATATTTATTATTTTCTTTAATAAAAAAAGTTAATAATGCAGAGGATGATTAAGTTATGAGAAGCCCAATCGCACTTTGTTTCTTGTGTTATTCACACCCCGCGTTTAACACGTCGTCTTCTTCCTTCTCACTTGCAAAACCCTTTTCTTGTTCATTCTTAAAAGGATCAGAATTTCGGAAACGGAAATCAAATCCCCAAACGAGCAAAGCAATGGCGAACTGTATTTTTCCTGAAGACATAATGGTTTGCATCCTCACACGTCTTCCGGTGAAGTCAATCCTCCGTTTCAAGTCTGTTTGCAAGCCCTAGTACCAGCTTTTTTCCACGCCATACTTCATTAAACTACACCATGGTCAGTTTTCTAGTGACCCAAAAAATCAGTCTTTAATTGTCGACAAATATAATAAGAAGTTTAACACCATGTCTCTCTTCAACATCCGAGTACCAATGAGAAACCCACGTATATTCACCACCCATGTTCTAATTGTATAGATATTGTGGGGTGTTGCTATGGCTTATTGTGCATGAGTCCCCTACCACTTGGAGAAGAGATTGTTTTGTGGAACCCGCTATGAAGCTGTCCATGAGAGTTCCACCCTCAAAGGTGAAGGTAGATTTTGGGCCTCCACGGTGTCACTTGGGTTTGGATATGATGCTGAGGGGGATGATTTAAGTGTTGGGATTTTTATTAATTTCCCATGTGGACTTACATATGTAATTACAATTATATTATGGGTTATCTAATTTAATGGAGCCAATTAAGTGGTCTAATTTAATAGGGCTCTAGGGATATCTATTGGGTATGGGCTTTGCAATGTGTAGAGACACAATACTAGTTAATTAGAATTGATGGGCTTCTAATTAACCTAGTATATACAGAACTCTCATTAGGGTTATGGTCCCCAAGTCAAATCAGTCGTCACTCTTCTCCTCTTCCCCATCTTTGAGAGAGACCAATGGAGTACCTAAAGGATTTGGTTGTGGAAGACGCTAACCCACATAAGGATTCACACGCGTCAACACGAATCAAAGGTATCAATTTGTGTCTATGGATTTAAGGTACGCTTCCGATTAGATTTGGTTTTTTATTTGTTTCTTGATAATTCACGTGATGATTAAGGGTATGAATTAATTCTATTAATTCTAACAAGTGGTATCGAGCAAATTATGTTGAATTATCAAGAACAATTTATTGTTGTTCTTTTACGCTTGTATTAAGATCATTATCGATCTTAGATGAGTCGGCATATTTCGGATATCAAATTCGATTCATTTGTGTGAGAATTAAAAAGTTTTAAAAATCTCGAACCCTGTTGCAATTAGATGTCGATATTCCATTTAGTTATGGAATTTATCTTTGTAAAACTATCTTGAGATTTCATTCGGTATGGTTAGCCAAAAGGGTTGTTTAGTTGCCGATTTTGAAAATTGAGATATGAAACAATTGTTTTGGGGAATTTGGTAAGAGGCCGATTCGGGTTTTCATGACCACCTCACCCCGACACCAACATCGATGCCCAAACTCAATTCACATTACGAGAAAGGATTCGGCGGTGGCGGCGGCGGCGAGAAAAAGGTGTTTGCCATTTGGTTTATTCGGCGGCACATCACCATCACCACCCACCAAACGATCGAGGCGTAAAAGAGAACGCGCAAGCTTGCGCGATGAATTTCCGATCGGCGGTTGGGAGTCGGACGGTGTCTTTCTTGTTTTTCGGTGAGCCGTTCCCTGGCAGGCAGCGGTGCGGGCATCTTGCAGCTGGCAGTGACGAGGGCGGCGGTGTGGTGGTAAGTAGTGGCGGGGGTGCGCTTTGTGCGAAGAGATCGATCTTCAAGGGTTACGCTTTTTTTCATTTTTGGGCTTAAATTAAAGTCTGGGCCTATTTCTTGAACCCAATTAACGTAAATTTTGGGCTTGATCTTTGGTTGGAAACGGATTAAAGCGATTGGCTCCTTTTTATTAATCCAAAGTCAAAGGTTAGATTTTGGACCTAAATATTTGTTTTGGGTCTTTAAGTCTAAATAAAGGATGATTTATGGGCTTGAATTACTTCGAGTCCAAATTTCAATTAAGGAAAATTTTGGATTATTAATTAGGGCTTAAGGTATTGAGTCATTAAGGGATGAATTTTATTCAACCCATAAAAATTGGATTAATTTTGAATTTTTATTCAAATATAATCCGTAAGGAATTTCACTCAAATTAAGATCAAGCTCTTGCAAAGAAAAATAAAAGTTTGATTTTAGGCCTATTTGGTTTTTCAGGCTTTAAATCAAAATAAAGAATTAAGGGTTGAGTTTAATTGTTTTGGGCTCAAATTTATATGGTTTAATTTTGGGCTTGAAATTTTGGATATTGGACTTGATTTTGGATTGAGTTAGATTTATGACCCAATCTGGTTATCTTGGTTATTAAATTTAAATAAAGTTGAATTTAAAGTCTTATTTAGTTTTCTTTGGACTTTATATTCAAATAAGGTTAATTTGAAATCAAGTTCATATAAAGTTGAAAGCCTAATCTGCCACTCTGGGTTTTAAGTTCTAGTAAGGATGTTTTTTTTTTTTTTTTTTTTTTATGGTTAGAGCTTGCTTCGTTGGGTCATAAAGTTGGGATGAATTTATTCATACCCGTAAGGATTGAATTAAATTTAAATCAGGATTGGATTTAAATTTAATATTTTGAGATTACGACCCAAATTTAGTTATAATCCTGATATATTAATTTTTATTTTAGTTAGCGAATCTCATCTTTATATTTCGAGATAAATTGAAATAGCATGTAGCCAAAGTGACCTCTGTTACTAAATTTATTTTGAAATATTAGATTCAGGCAAAAGATTTGCGGTTTGTTTATATCTATGCGGTTAATAATCGGCCCAAAGGAAGGTTATTGTCTGGCCAGATGATAGACATATGAATCAGGATTATATTTGATGTCTGATATTTCATTATAATTTAATTGAAACAATATGTTGCCAAAGTAACCTCTATTGTGTAGATTTATTTATTTTGGAATATTAAGATGTGTGTGTCTATTATTTATGCGAATAATGACCGGCCCAAAGAAATGTTATTACTTGGCCGAATAATAGACATACATGTGGTAATAAATACGTGATGATTATTAATTTATCCATGTAAACAATAATCGGCCCAAAGAAAGGTTATTGTTTGACAGGACTTATTGTCAGTATTTTATTACTACATTTGAGAGTACCACTTACAATTGATGCTCTTGTCCAAAGACTGAACATCAATGTTGTGCTAGGTATCTCAAGATGGGCCCACTATCATTTTCTAGTGTCATGCATAAGTATGAATTTCCTGTTGTTATGTTATGACATGATTAAGTGTGAGCATTTTTTTTATTTTTATTCCCTCAATTAAATTTCTGCTTGTATTTCTAAAGTATCTGTCTATATGGATTTTATTTATGTTATCTCAATGTTTTAAATTTTTGGGGCATTATATTTGAAGAGGTTAGTGCTGAGGAGTTCCTTAAAGATATTGACTGAAACAAGTATTATCTCCACTAATCTTGTTTCAATAAGGTTACAAATAAAAATGGAACATACGGGAGTACATTAGGATGTGTCTTTCTCGCTTCAAAGTAAAGTTCATAAAGTTAGAATTCTCTATGGTTTTACTTAGTTTCTTGTACAATAAGGATTTATAGTTGGTAACAACACCCTAAAGATTAAGATGACTTTTCGGAGATCATTTCTCATTGTGCGAGAAAATAAAGTTTGAGCGAGATAACATAAGAGTACTCACTTGGCATTTTCTTCCTCAGGATATAGATATAAAGGTTGAAACTGGGACACCACAAACAGAATGTATAAGAAACGGGATGAGGAATTTACATGTTACATCTGCAAGAATGGTGGATACATGACAGAAATGTCCCAAGTAAGTATGTCGTGTTAAAATTTGCTTCTCACTTCAGTTATGTTTCATTCAGTCTTGTTTTGTACCTAGACATGTTTTGTGGGTACATACTTGTTCTATTACTCACATATATTTTGATGCAAAGTTAGTTGTGGAGCCAATTACAAATTGATGTTGAAAGATGCATCTGTGATGGTAATGGTAAAACAATTGTGGTTGAGACTATACATATTTAGGTTTAATCATTGATGAGAAGGTTATTGAACATTGAAAGGACTTGTGGGATTTTGTTTCTATTTCCATTTGAGCAGATTTTGGTTATAATTGTTCAATTTGGATATAGTAATTTTGCTCTCTTTCAATATTCATGTTGGTTCTTTATCATTGATGATGTGGTTGTCTCATTTAATGAAACTTTGCATGCTAGTTCACATGGTACAAAACATATGAAACGATAAAAGAATTATGAATGTGGTAAGAAGTATGATTAATCATTCTTCCTTACTGAAAACTCTGTGAGAGAAGTAATAGGATTACGACATGGATTATTAATAGGGTTCAAATCTAAGCAGTAGCTAGCTAAAGCCCCTTATGGAATTTTGATATATGAACATTCGATATTGGATATTTGCATATTTGGGGTTGTCCGATTAATATAAGGTCTTCGGCCTAATAAGGGAAATTGTAGAAATTGGACTCAAGAACTATTAGTTATTGCTTGTTAGATACTCTATAAGGACACTTGAGATGGGAAACTTGAAGGTTCTTAAGAAAGTTGAGTTTGAGGGGAGAATAAGGTTATAAACACTATCATGAAAGAGGAGTTTATTTTCCTCCTACAGTTGCAATTGACAATGATTAGGCGTTCATTCCTAACATTGTTCAAGATGCAAATTCGGATTATCAAGATAATGTTAAGGAACCCCTTGTCTGGATAAGATAATGTTTCTAAAGAGCAAACTCAACAACCTCAAGAATGGAAGCCATAAAAATTGGATGAAATTCATGAAGTTATAAACACTATCATGAAAGAGGAGTTTATTTTCCTCCTACAGTTGCAATTGACAATGATTAGGCGTTCATTCCTAACATTGTTCAAGATGCAAATTTGGATTATCAAGATAATGTTAAGGAACTCCTTGTCTGGATAAGATAATGTTTCTAAAGAGCAAACTCAACAACCTCAAGAATGGAAGCCATAAAAATTGGATGAAATTCATGATGCCAATGACACTTCGGATCTCATCAAATTGCCTAAAGGTGTGAAAGCTCTTTGATTATTGATGAACATCAAAACCAAAGAGGTTCAAAGGTAGTGTTGAGAGATATACAGTTTGCCATGTTGTCATGAATTTCATCAAAAGGTAGATATTGATTATAAAGAAACTTTTATTTTAGATTTATCGAAAGATTCTTTAAAATCATTGTGGTACTCATGGCTCATTTTAAATTTTTGGCATGTTTCTCATTTATGATAAATAATCATCGTTAAGTTTATCTCGTTTAGTTTTGAGATATATAAAATTGATGATTGTATATACCGTAGGTTTAGTGGGAGAGAATCCCATTACTGAGGAACTTAAGTTTGATTCATTTAGTGCCCCAAGAATGAGTCTAAAGTTATAGATATACAAAAGACAATTTATGCATCAACTATGAGAGGTCTTTTGTATTTTCAAGTATGTACACATCCGGATATAGTGTGCATAGTAGGATTATTAGACAGATATTAACCCCAAGATGGATCATTTGGAAAGCAGCCAATAAAGAAGTTATAAAGTATTTACATAGAACAAAGGTTCATATGCTCACTTATCGGAAATCAGATCTTTGGGAGATCATTTGGTATTTCTGTTTCCGATTTTGATTGATGCCAATAAAATAAAGAGATCCAGTTTGGGCTATACTTAATTGTTATTTGGATGAGATATTTTTGAAAAGTGCCAAGCAGACACTTATAGCTTATTCCACATGACAATTTTAGCTTGTTAAGAGGCATCTTATCAATGGATATGGTAGATATTGTCACTAGGCTGCATGTTAAGACTGGTATTGACATACCATGAGGATAATGTGATAATAACTCGGTTTTACCATATTCCAACAACATAAACTATTGAAGTTGAGGTGCACATAAACTTCAAATTTCTTGTTGTAATAAAGAAATAATTCAGAGTCATTCAGTGTCTATAGAACATATTCAGACAAACTCCACATTGCGGCCGCTCACCAAGGTTTTACCAACTAAGGTGTTACGAGCATGATGCTCATATGGGTGTTGTACGGTTTTAAAGATGTGCATGTTCAGTGGGAGTTTGTAATTTGATGTTCTTCAAGTTTAGACACATTTTGAAATTATCTTCTGCAGAATAAAGAATAAGGTTTTGGTTTTGGACTCTGAATGATTTGCATTTTGCATGATCTCATAAAGAATAAAGTAGGACCAGTTGGAAATAGGTATGTTAGAGATCACGTTACATGTAATTTCCATGCTACGCATCCATACTTGATCTATGTCATTTAATATATTGGTGTGGTGACCATTGATGGGTCTAGTTACCATTTAAGTGTAACGAAAGCCGCTTTGATCTCACACTGATGTAGGAGATGGACCAGATTGTATCTAAGGGGATATCTCAAGGATAGATAGCATTTTCAGCGCGCACTCAGGATTTTACAATATAATTGTCTCTGGCGACATATGTAGTCCAAGTGGGAGATTGTTGGGATTTTTATTAATTTCCCATGTGGACTTACATATGTAATTACAATTATATTATGGGCTATCTAATTTAATGGAGCGAATTAAGTGGTCTAATTTAATAGAGCTCTAGGGATATCTATTGGGTATGGGCTTTGCAATGTGTAGAGACCCAATACTAGTTAATTAGAATTGATGGGCTTCTAATTAACCTAGTATATAAAGAACTATGATTAGGGTTATGGTCCTCAAGTCAAATCAGTCGTCACTCTTCTCCTCTTCCCCATCTTTGAGAGAGACCAATGGAGTACCTAAAGGATTTGGCTGTGGAAAACGCTAACCCACATAAGGATTCACACGTGTCAACATGAATCAAAGGTATCAATTTGTGTCTATGGATTTAAGGTACGCTTCCGATTAGATTTGGTTTTTTATTTGTTTCTTGATAATTCACGTGATGATTCTGGGGTATGAATTAATTCTATTAATTCTAACATTAAGGTGTTGAGAATGGTTGGTTTGGAAACGAGCATTACTGAAGTTGAGGTGTATTTTGTTAAGGGTGGCGCTATTTGCCTCCCAAGATTTGATTAATACACCCCACTCCCAATATTTACAAAAATAAAATAAATTAAAAAGATTATGATACCCATAATAAAATAAAACAGTGTAAATATACCCCTTTAAATGTTGGAAACACCTTTTTTTCCAAAAAAAAAAAGCTGTTTCTCTTTTTTTCCAAAGAAAGCTGATTTTTTCCAGCTTTTTTTTTCGAAAAAAGATGATTTTTTCCGGAAGAAAAGCTATTTTATTTCCAAAAAACACTGGAAATAGTTTTTTTCCCCAAAAAAAAAAGCTGTTTCTCTTTTTCTCAAAAAAAGCGATATTTTCAAAAAACACGAAACTTTTTCCCCCAAAAAGTGATTTTTCCGACTTATTTTTTTCTAAAAACGCTGAAACAATTTTTTTCCGAAAAAAGCTGGAAAAAAGCTGATTTTCCAGCTTTATTTCCGAAAAAAAAAATTGATTTTTTCAGAGAAAAAGCTGTTTTTTTCCAAAAAAACGCTGAAAACAGCTTTTTTTCCCTAAAAAAGCTGATTTTTTTCCAGCTTTTTTTTTCGAAAAAAGCTGATATTTCCAGCTTTTTTTCCCCCAAAAAGTTGTTTTCTCTTTTTTCCCAAAAAAAGCTGATTTTTTAAGTTAGGATTTTTTAGTTTGGAGGGCAAAATTGGAAATATAGGTGTGGTGTATTTAGTAATTAGATGGGTTTGTAAAATAGGGATGGGTGTATGTAGAAATGTGGTGTATTAATCAAATATTGGGGTGCAAATAGCGCCACCCTTCTGTTAATTCAAATTCTTGGAGAACAATTAAGGTTGATTTTCAGTTTAGTCTGTGGAGGACTATGAATGAAGTGATTGTTGTTGATTACAATGTTACAGAATCGAGATGCCTTCAAAATGGCAAATTACAGAAACAAAGATTACAAGAAAAATACTATCTATTACAACTTCTTCAAAAGAACTTTCAAAGGCCGAGTCGAGACAAATCTCTTTCCACAAAGCAATTACGTCCCGGCTAGTGCTCACGGTTTGACGTATTGCTTCCAAAGATGAAACGGCTTACGTCTTCTGTGTAGTAGCACCACTAACACAGAAGCACCTTCGAACTAGAAATGTCTTTGAAGATCTGTTCTTTGGACTTAGTGCAGAATGTAGAAAATAGCTTTTGGAGGTGTATGAAATGCTATGAATTTTCTGTGTAAAAACTGCAATGCACAACAATGTTTTTATAGACAACCAACACCTGCAGGAGATAAAAAGGTAGTGGGCATTAATCCAATTGTAACATCACAGATGTTACACCCCACTACTCCATAACAGACAAGTAGTGGGCTCTTTTCAGCTGATCACTACTGTAGGAGTTACTAACTCCAACAGTCACACGAATCTGGACACCTACAATGTCCAGATTCATTGGGCTTCAACAGTCCAACAGTCACTCGAATCTGGGCCAAGCCCATTTTTGAGTGGCAAAACTTTAGTGGACCTGGACCCGAGCCCAATAGGGCCGGGCCGCCCCGGCCCAAGCCTAGTCCCAGGCCCATGCCCAAGCCCATGCTCATGCCCAAGCCCAAGCCCAGTCCCAGGCCCAGGCCTAGGCCGGACCGGGCCGGGCGGGCGGGCGCGCGCGCGCGTGTGGCCCACTTGTGATCATCCACTTGTGTTATAGTTTATACAACAAATAACACCTTCTAGTAAATAAACTAGGATAAACTAATATGTATTCCATGTGGGATAAGGCATAAGCCTTTCATCTCCTTTTAAATAATCTTTACATAATGCCCATTTATGTGGCTACCTTCGTGTATTAATTTGTCACTCACCGAAATTCGGTTTTGAGAAATAAAAAATACTACGAACATCTACTCGGAACATAGATTAATAATATATAATTTAATTCCTCCAAAATTAAATATTTAGCCACTGAAAAATTGGTCAAAGTCGGGTCGACACCCACTTTATCAAAACCAAAATTTCCAACAATCCCCCACATGAGTGGAAATTAATGTATGCATGAATGCGGACCGCAAAACCATCCTCAAGAGACAATATTGCATTCGGAAAGGTAGCTTATGGCTTTGAACCTTCCGTAGTCAATACCATCGGGTACACCGCGCGGCTTAGTGGGCGCAATGCTTTGAACTATTCCTCCACGGTGTATACCGAGTCAATATTAACACATAAGGTCTCAACACCTTCTCGTTCTCACGTTTTGTGTCCGTTTGACCATGGACACCACTTTGGATTCATAAGTGTTACTTTAAAGCGGCCCTCACTTCTCACTTATATAGGTGATCTCCTATCCGAGTATCCTGCCATAATCAACCTCAACGAGTTGTAGGAATCATTAAAAGTCAAATGACTTAGCCTCACCACAACTTTGCAGGTGTTTCAACACTTGGTTTTGCTTTCTAGGGATGGGTTATAACATTGTTTCCAAGTGTTACAACATAACCTTCATAGTTTAGTTTTCCCATTGAACCAAGTTCTTGGGATCTCCAGTCATCATGGTTGAGTTACCACTATGATAGTTATTTTTACTTTGTGGACTTCAAGCCCATTCCCTCTAGCAATTTACCCAATTGATCTCGATTCAGTCCTTTTGTCAAAGGATCTGCCAAATTGTCTTTTGACTTTATGTAGTCAATTGACATCACACCATTTGAGATCAATTGTCTAACGGTATTGTGTCTCCGACGAATATGTCTAGACTTACCGTTATACATATTGCTTTGTGCCCTTCCTATAGCCGCTTGGCTATCACAGTGAATCATCACAGAAGGCACAGGCTTCCTCCAACATGGAATATCTTCCAGAAAATTTTGAAGCCACTCTGCTTCTTCACCAGCTTTATCCAAAGCTATAAACTCAGATTCCATAGTGGACCGAGCTATACACGTTTGCTTCGTGGACTTCCACGATACCGCACCACCTCCAATGGTGAATATGTATCCACTAGTTGAATAAGAATCTTTCGAATCTGAGATCCAACTAGCATCACTATATCCTTCAAGTACAACTGGATATCTTGAGTAGTATAGCCCATAATCCAAGGTATACTTCAAGTATTTTAACACCCTAGTTAACGTTTTCCAATGCTCATGGCTTGGATTGCTCGTGAACCTACTCAACATATTTACGGGGTAGGCCAAGTCGGGCGTGTACAATTTGTGATGTACATCGATTTGCTATTATACGTGAGTATTCCATCCGAGCCATTTGTTCTGTTTTTATTAGCAACCAGATTTATACTTAAATCAATGGCGTCTTTGACGGTGAACTGTCAAATGCATTGAATTTCTTGAGCACTTTCTCCACATAGTGGGATTGTGACAAGATAATTCCATTAGAGTTCTCAACGATTTTTATCCCAAGGATTACATCAAGATCCCCATATCCTTCATGTCAAAGTTCCTCTTTAACATTCTTTTAGTCTCCATGATAGTATCATGACTACGCCCATGATTAACAAATCGTCTACGTATAGACAAACTATGACAAATGCTTGATGTCCCTTTGACATATACGCATTTATCACGATCGTTGATTTTAAATCCATTTGACAACATCGTATTGTCAAACTTAAGATGCCATTGTTTTGGAGCTTGTTTCATCCGTCAAGGATCTTATTAACTTGCACACCTTCTTTTCTTGACCGGGTGCAACAAACCCTTCAGTTGTTCCATCTATATTTCAAAGATCTATCTCTCCATTGAAACGTCGTCTTGGCGTCCATCGATGAATCTCTAGATTGTGCAAAGCGGCAATCGCAATTAAGCACCCAAATAGACGCAATCCTCGTTCTTTGGAGAATAGGTGTCAAAGAAGTCATATCCTTCTTTTTGTTTAAAGCCTTTGGCTACAAGCCGTGCTTTATACTTATCAATAGTTCCATCTTTTTATACTTCTTCTTTAGGATCCATTTACATCCTAAAGGTTTATGACTTGAGAGGAGATCAACCAACTCCCAAGTATGGTTCTCGAATGGACTCGATTTCACTATTGATAGCTTCTTGCCGGCGGAGCATCCGGGTACCGCTTAGAGCCTCTTTAATCGAGTTTGGCTCACCATCTAACATAAATGTTATGTAATCGAGGCCCAAAAGACTTAGCCGTCTTAGACCTCTTCTTTGCGTCTCGGTTCTTCACTAATTGGTGTTGAACCACTTGCGCTTCGTGAGTTCTTTTATTCGTACTCACTTCTAATTTTTCTCTACAAGGGTAGGCATCCTCAAAGAATACAAAGATTCCTTGATTCGATTATGGTACCTTCGGTCATTTCCGGATTTTCGACTTATGTATCATAAACCTATATGCACTACTTTGGTATGCATATCCCACAAAGACACAATCAACTGTCTTTGGTCCAATTTTAACTTATTTTGGTTCGTATTGCTACCTTAGCCAAACACCCCCACACTTTAAGGTATTTATAAGAAGAACTTACAATTTTTCCACAATTCGTAAGGTGTCTTATCTTTCCCTTTAAGTGGTATTTTATTCAATATGTGGTTGGCTGTTAAAACAGACTTCCCCCACATATTCTCAGGGTAATCCTAACTTATCAACATGGCATTCATCATCTCTTTTAGAGTCCGCTTTGCGTTAAAGAACACTTGATCGTGGTGAATATGGTCTTTGTTGTTTGATGAATTATGCCCGACTTTGGGTACATAGTTCTTCAAATGGTGCAACATATTCGCCACCTCTATCACTCCGAATTATTTTAATCCGGCTGCCAGTTGATTTTCAACTTCATTTTTATAATTCTTAAAAGCCTCTAATGCTTCATCTTTGCTTCTTAACAAGTATAAGTAGCAAAATCTTGTGCAATCATCAATAAATGTGATGAAATATTTTTACCACCTTTAGTTTGCACGAATTTTAGATCACACACATCGGTGTGTATCAACTCTAAAGGTGAAGTGCTCCTTTCAACCGAACTTCACATTTTCTTTGTGAGTTTACTTGAGTAAATTAATCAATTCTAAATTTACCAATCTTTTTTATAGCATTGATTTACATGTCCTAATCTAATATGCCATAAATTAGAGCACTCAAGAATATAAACAGAAGAAGATTCATTCTTATTCATATTCTCATAAACGGCGTCAAATCATTACATTCATTTTGAGCGAGTCCTTTGTCTAGATAACCCCTACCAAGGAACTGTCCAAATTTGCTAAGTACAAACTTTTCGGACTCAAAACTAGTCTAAACCCATGGTTGACCAAAGAACCCGAAACCAGTTTTTTGCGGATGTCCTGGGGACATGCAACACATCCTTCGACTTCAACTCCTTTCCCGAAGTCGCTTTAGCACCACCGTTCCAACGCCAAAGAACATCAAAAGAGGCGTGATTCCCCATATGGAGCTTCCTTCCTGGTCGATGGGATGTAAGAAGAGAATGCATCCTTATCGAGCAGACATGGCAAGTGGCACCGGTATCCACAAACCATTCTTTTGGGTTATCCACCAAATTGGCTTCAAACACCACCGCCGACATGTCAACTTCACCTTCGGCTCCCTTTCTTCAACCACATTGGCATTGGATGCGGTTTGGTTTTCTTTTTCTTTGGCCGACGGCCTTTTCCCCCATATGGTTCGGTTTGCCCGCATTGTAGCAAGCTCCCTGGAATTTTCCAGTGCCGGTTTCTTGCCTTTATCGTTAGGCCTTTTCTTGAGTTACTTGACGAGCCGTGCTCCATCAAGTTGGCTTTTGACTCCATAGGGACAAGCTTGGACTTAGAGTCATTCCTCCTATTGTCTTCCTCAATTCTAAGTTTGACAATCGGATCCTCTAGTCCCATCTCCTTTCGCTTATGTTTGAGATAATTCTTGAAATCCCTCCAACTTGGGGCAATTTCTCAATCAAGGCGGCCACTTGAATGCTTCCTGCAAAGCCATTCCCTCGGAGATTTCATGTAGGATCAACGGAACTTCGAACTTGTTCCATCACGGTTTTAGAATCAACCATCACAAAATCCAAGAACTTACCGACAACAAATTTATTTGTGCCGGCATCCTCGGTTTTGTACTTCTTCTCCAAAGATTCCCACAATTCTTTGGAGGATTTCACAGCACAATACACACTGTAAAGTGCATCACTAAGTCCGTTTAGGACATAGTTACGGCACAGGAAATCACACTGGCCCCATGCATCAAACGCAGCGCGTTTTTCGGCATTCATTTCGTTCTCAGCAACAACAGGAGCGTCCTCGGTCAGATACTTCGCCAGACTTAGGGTAGTCAGGTAGAACAACATTTTTTGCTGCCACCTCTTGAAGTCGAAACCCATGAATTTTTCGGGTTTCTCAGCTTGAGCAGGAGGGATGATCGGGGTTCTGCTTGTGCTTGCCATCGTGAAGTTCGATAATTGTTTTGCGATTGTTTATTACAATGTTACAGAATCGGGATGCCTTCAAAATGGCAAATTACAGAAACAAAGATTACAAGAAAAATACTATCTATTACAACTTCTTCAAAAGAACTTTCAGAAGCCAAGTCGAGACGAATCTCTTTCCGCAAAGCAATTACGTCTCGGCTAGTGCTCACGGTTTGACGTATTGCTTCCAAAGATGAAACGGCTTACGTCTTTTGTGTAGTAGCACCACTAACACAGAAGCACCTTCGAACTAGAAATGTGCTGAAGACTAGTTGTTGGACTTAGTGCAGAATGTAGAAAATAGCTTTTGGAGGTGTATGAAATGCTATGAATTTTCTGTGTAAAAACTGCAATGCACAACAATGTTTTTATAGACAACCAACACTGCGGAGATAAAAAGGTAGTGGGCATTAATCCAATTGTAACATCCCAGAATGTTACACCCCACTACTCCATAACAGACAAGTATTGGGCTCTTTTGGTGATCACCTATGTAGGAGTTACTAACTCCAACAGGTCACACGAATAACCGGACACCTACAATGTCCGATTCATTGGGCTTCAACAAGATTACACTGCTCACTCGAATGCGGGCCAAGCCCATTTTCGAGTGGCAAAACTTTAGTGGACCTGGACCCGGGCCCAATAGGGCCGGGCCGCCCCGGCCCAGGCCGGGCGGGCGGGCGCGTGCGTGTGGCCCACTTGTGATCATCCACTTGTGTTATAGTTTATACAACAAATAACACCTTCTAGTAAATAAACTAGGATAAACTATGATATGTATTCCATGTGGGATAAGGCATAAGCCTTTCATCTCCCTTTAAATAATCTTTACATAATGCCCATTTATGTGGCTACCTTCGTGTATTAATTTGTCACTCACCGAAATTCGGTTTTGAGAAATAAAAAATACTACGAACATCTACTCGGAACGTAGATTAATAATATATAATTTAATTCCTCCAGAATTAAATATTTAGCCACCGAAAAATTGGTCAAAGTCGGGTCGACACCCACTTTATCAAAACCAAAATTTCCAACAATTGTGAATGGAAATCCATATTGGATTGTAAAGGTTGACGGGAATGAGAGTGCTAAGAGTGAGCTTGGTGAGGTTTTGGTGTGTTTTGATGTTACAAAATTGATTTTCAAGATTGTGCCTCTTTCAAGCCTTAGTCTGAAGGAAGAGGGCGGATCTAGTGAGGAAATTACTTCGAATGTTTAGATGATGATACTCATATGTACATAACAGGACATGATTACTTGGTACAATTTCTAAGGTAAGTCTATTTTATTCAAATAGCTTGTAAAAACACTTTCCCACCCAAATTACGGAATTTCAAATTGATCAAAGGGTGGTTAAAAAACTTGGAACAGTTTAACCATTTACCTATTCGGATTTTTCTTGTAACTAGTAAGATACACGTGCGTTGCACGTGATCCAAATAATTCTACCAAATTAATTACAATTAAAATCTTCATTAGTTGAAATTATCATTTATTAAATTATTTTGTATTTATCGTGAATGTCGTTCATGTCTTTTGTTCTTAAATTAAGATTGTAAAGATTAAAACTAAACTTATATATTTTATGGCTTAGATTTGAGTAGGTGAACCATGGTTTAGAAATTTTGAATCTAAAGCACGAACTTAAATGATATTATCATTGAACTAAACTCAATGGACATTAAAAATTCGAGTAATATTACAAAAAAAAAGTTATTTCATTAAATTATTTTTCGTCAATCCTTTTTTTTTTAATGTCTCCTTTTTATTCATACTCGACTTTGATATTGTTCTTTATTTAGTTATTTATTTTTGCATATTTATTTTTTAAACTTTGAAGAGTGTCTTCATCATCGCTTGAAATTAGGATGCAATATTCCTATGTTTCTTTCTTGTTCGCTTTTGTTTGTTTCCTTCTTCTTTTGTTCCCATTTCAAATGCATTCTTACCTCAGGCATGATCGGTTGATTTATTGGATGTCTTCCTCTTTTTGTACTTCTCCAAAATGAGTTCTATCTTTTGAATCTTCTGGACTACAATGTACAGTCTTATTTCATTATTTGTGCATTTTTGTTTAAAGTGATGGAAAAAATGGAATCATTTGATCCTTGCATGTTCAACTATCTCTAATATACGACTCTGTGTTCTCCTTAATAAAATTAAATATTTATATTTTAGAAATAGAGATAAAATAAGTAATCAACAGTAATTGAGATCAATAATTTAAACTCAAATTAATTAAAATTTTCATTGTTATATCATATAAATAATTTGAACCGCAATCCATGTATTAACCTATCATGCAAACAATATATATAAGGAAAATAAAAAATATATAAATATAAAGAAAAAATTATGTGTAATATAATATTATTGCATGTCCAATCAGTGTTAAATATTTACTTATTGAATGTATATATATATATATATATATATATATATATATATATTATCGTTGAATCCTCAAACATAATAACACAAGCACTATGATCGCCTTGTACAACATTCAAAAATAATATATATCAATAATTCATGAAATAATCATTAATGTTAGATGTATGAATATACAATATTTGAGTACTTTAAATATTGTTATATTATTTTAGTATCTTCCTCTTTACATTAAATGTAAGTGACATTTTCTTTATTTTTGAATATTGATTCAACACACTTTTTGTCTGAGCCATACTACAAAGACAATTTACATTCCATTTTATCAATAACTCTTTTGAACTAATAATACATATCTTGTAAATGGAAATTAGTTAATACTTAATACACTAAACAACTAAAGTTAAGCAAGTAAAGTGATTTTTTGTGCTAATCTTCATTTAAAAAATATTATAATTAAAAAAAAAAAGACTCATAATTGGCATAAAAGTATTATTCATTGATTGTTACTTCCTTTGAAAATTTCATTATCCTATTCATTGATAATTCACGAACTTTGTTTGCATCATTAATTACGTAACCTAAATAAAATAAAATATAAACTTTGTTATCCTTAAATTTGATCGTTGTAGTGAATATATTTAAGTTTATTTAATAAAATTTTCTCACACACTCAATTTTTTCAGGAGTCGGATCAATATGCAAAATTGATGCTAATGTAACTCTTTGTTGTAATTCAGCTAAAACAACAAAAATAAAGGAGTTAAACATTCCTTTTCTTTGCTTATCACTTAATTATAATTATATTATTTGTAACATATGTTTAAATTATATAGATTGAATTATGCAGATAATTCTAGAAATGTTTTAAAAGTCATGATTGGAAGGTTTTAAAGTCTATATTTATATATGGATCCAATTTCTTTTAAAAATTCAAAATATTTATTCTTTGTTTGATTTTCCAATCCCCACATATATTAGATCATTAGTAAAGTGTAGTTAATTTCAGCCGTTAATTTTCTTAGCTAAATAATCACGCGAATCCTATCATTTAATAAACATATATAATTCGAGCAATCTGCACTTGAACTCATATAGATAAGTTCTCTAAGGATCTTTTATACTAAGAGGGTGTTTGGCTAAGCTTATTTAAAACATCTTATAAGTTTCTACATCTGATAAGTTGTTTTAGGAACTTATAAGATGTTAGATCTTATTTTAAAAATAAGTTGTCAGAGTGTTTGGATAAAATAAGATAGTTGAGCTATAAGTTGTTTTTGTATCATATAAAATTATTAAGTATATTTTTGTCTTTTGAATGTTTAAAATAAGGAGCTTATAAGCTCTTTTAAAAAAAATTAGGGTGGAGGTACTTTTTTTAGGAGCTTATAAGCTCTCTAACAGCTTTTTTTAGAGCTTATAAGCTCTTTTGGAAAAAATTACCAAACACATTCTAAGAGCTTATAAACTATTAAACATCTTATAAGCTGTTTTTAGGAGCTTATAAGCTCAGCCAAACACCCTCTAAGACTTGACCCCATACATTCGTAGTTAAACACCCATCCATTCCATATTCTATATTTTACTTTATTGCTTGCATCACTTCCTTTTCACCTTTTTTTCCCCATAGTAATTGACCCGTGCTATCTTCAGTTTGATGGTCCTCAATGCTTGGAAGATTACTAAGATGGCTTATTGAACTATAAATTTGGGTAATTAAGGAAGTGCTAGCAATTTCATGAAAAAAAAAAGTGATTCTCGATTTCTAATTGGAAAAATTACTAATTCTTTTTCCGACTAAAAACTGTTATTCACTTATTTTTAGACGTTGCATGCAAACAATCCCTAAGTCCAAGTAATATTTATACGGTCAACCCAACTTGGAGAAACGTTTCTCCCCTAGAAAGCTAAAAATAACAATTGAAATGCATAATCCGTGGGTGTAGGATCATTTGAGTTCATCTCACTTGAGGTTTACAATTTAAAAAAAATTATATCATTAATTTTATTATATTTTTAGCCATTTTACTTAAGCCAACATCATTTTTAACCATATTTTCAAAGATATATTTCTTTTAGCTATTTTTGAGTTTAATTTTCTAGTTTGTCCTCATTTTCATTTCTCGGTGCATTTCCGAACTAATGATTCTTTTCTACGGAAATACACTTTTTTCTTAGGAAAACAAATAATTTTATTAATATGAAATATCATCCAACATAAGATCTATAGTGCAAAGTGGTGGGTAGCTCCACACAAATTGACAACCACCAAAAATGATTCATTTGCTAGTTCATGAGAGAAACCATGTTGCCTCGACGGTGGATAAAAACCACCAAGAGATCCAGTTCACCTTGCAATAAAACCTGACACTCATGTAAATAGTGTCATATTCAGATTCACCATTATCAGAAGAAGACAAACCATCTACCACATATTTCGTATCCATTTCCGTCCAACTTGTCGAAGTCTCAGTCTATGGATCCATGATTGCGCCTCTCTAAACCCACCGCCTCAGCCTCACTAACTTCAAAGAAACTACGAGAACTGATAGTTCGACCCACAACAATCCACCCAAGTCATCACGAAGGACTATTCCATTACCTGTATAATTTCTTGCACCACAAAGGGCAGCCTCCACATTACACTTAAGGTATGGAAATGAGAGTTTTTATGTAAATACACTAAAAAGGCACAATAAATAGGAAGAGGAACATGTGTCAAAGTTCATTTGTGGCTCCTTCAGTCATTTGTGTCAAAGTCCAATTAATGCCAGTCACAATTGGTTGATTTCTTCTGCTTTGACCCCATTTCACTGAAATGGTCTACGGAGAAACAAAGAGAAACATGTACAAATCAATAATTAAAGATATTACAAAAAACAATCATATTTGTATAACAAAATTGCTCTTAATTATAAAGCTTACAACAAACAATACAACAGTATCCCCATTACAATGCAAAGTCGAGCCAATTTAATTACCTAAATATGGTGCTTGGAAGATTCAAAGCCTTTCTCTAGCCTATGAAAACTGCACTTTTCGAGTCTCACCTCATTACCTGAAACAAAATAAACAATTGAAAATTAAAAAAATAAAAGGACGCATACAAAACTAAATTATTCTGGTTGGTAAGTAAGGGAAATATAGAATGAGTGTCACGCCCCAAACGTGACGCGACGGCGATCAATCACTTAAACAGAAATAAACCCAACATTCTAGAAAACGATGCAACAATCCCAAGTGAAACAAGGTCTAAAGCAGCGGAAAACAACAAGTACAACAAGATTACAATTACATCCCAACAACTTAATAGCTTACAGTCCAGAACTAGGAATAAAGTACACATCATATCACAACTTAAGTGTCAAATTGGTCCTACGCCCTTCAATTACAGTCCAGAATTTCAAAAGAAATAAAAGAGTCCAACATCAGAAAAATAAAAGAAAATAGTCCAAAGAACATAGATAACGATAGGAAATGAGTTCAACGGGCGGAGCTCGAGAGTTCAATCCAAGCGGGTTGAAACTTCTTCGACAAAGTCATCTTTTAAGGTTAGAAAACGGAGAGGGGTGAGACGAAATCTCGGTGGATGGGGTGATCGTGTGCAAGTGTGGCGATATATATAGTTAATGCGAGAAATTTAGTTGTATGAAAACGCGTGAGAGATGATGCATGAATTCACACACATATCCACAAAGCGTCATGAAAAATATATTTATGTAATATACTTATACGATTGAAAACATTCATGGTCACGCAGCACTATGGTTCAAGCGATCGGGAGGATTGCGTGCGGTTTGTAACGCCAATCCTATGCAAGGCAAGTAGCGGTTGCGTCACGGATTTGTAGCGCCAACCTATGCAATACAAGTAGCGGTTAAAATGTACGGTTTGTAGTGCCAACCAAGCGGGTCGATTAACTCCTAATCGTGTGGATCGGGGCAATGATTCCTTCGTTCTTCCTTGTAACTCCCCGAGTAAGATGGTCTAAGACATGTCACCTTATCGCTCCGTAGCAAAGACAAAATCCACAGTGGAGCTAGCAAGTGCTCGGATCTGTCATAATCATGATTATACCTCAAGTACTACGACCCGCTTCCTTGGACAAACTCGTCCCTCGGTTGCGGGATTAGGGCGATGGGGAAGAGTGGAATAGCGGCCCAGAGCCTTGCCCCATCCCCCGACGTATCCATTCGATTGTGAGCTCGACACACCAAGTTGACTTCAGCAGAAATTAAATACAAGTTCGTAGTCAACCAGCAATCAGTATTATTGATTCAGGGGAAGCGGTTTAGGAAAATTTTGAAAATTTGCGAGTAGCAATTATGGCATTAATGGAGTTATTTGGATGAAGATGATTATTGGGAGGATAAGCAATCTTCGATATCTTGAAAGATTAGGTGGAACATAAGTCCCATTATAGATTCAAATCGCAAGACGAGGAAGTCGCCCCGCGATCGGGTATTAATCGGTCAAGGCGGTCCGATAAGTCAAGGGATTTTTGAGAAAATAAAATATTTTAATTAAGAATTGAAGTCAGAGGGTCCAGGGCTATTTTAGTAAAAGGAAAATAATTTGAGTTAGGTCCTTGCTAAAAAGAAAATTTACAATTTAGCCCCATTTTGTAAAAACCAATACTTTTGGGGTTAAAAATTGAATAAATAAATACCCGACCTTGAAAAATTATGAGGTCAGTTCCTAAATTATCCAAATTGTTCAGAGATTCAGGTTTTTTTGAAGTTTTGAGGTCGAGTTTTTTATAAAATTCTCATATTGGCCCCAAATTTGTTAAAATTGTCATTTCGGGCTCTAAGTTTAAAATAATTGGAACTCACAAACCGGAAGGTCTTTTAATGTGATTCAAGTTGTAAAATATCACTATGGTTAGTGGGATATTGGGACAAAAGTAGTTTTAAAAATAAATAAGTTTAGGTCCTTTAACTTTTGAAAATTTCATTTTTGTCCCATTTTGAAATAATTGCCTTTAAGGCTTTTAGGGGTCCAATTGTTATGAAATTTGAACTTTGGGTCCAAGATATAATTATGTTATAGTTAAATTAGTATTTCCAGGTGCATGGACTGCATAAGTCCTGGATATTGTATTTTGGTCCTCAAGTTTAATCTTTTACAATTTGGTCCCTCAATTTTTATAAAATTACTTTCCAAGCTCTAAACACTTGGATTTTTGGAATACACTTAAAATATGTTATTTCCAGTCCCTTAAGAGTTAAAATTTTAATTTTTAAAATTAGGGTCTGGTACAGTTTCGAAATTTTCAAAATAGCCCTTAAACTTCTCAAATTTTACAATCTAGTCCTTGGGCTTTTAAGGGTTGATTTTATTTATCTAAAAACTCTTAAAACTTTATTAAAATGTCAACACATAATTTTTGAACCTGAGTTCAGTCCCAAAAATTGAAAATTACTGAGGGGTCCCTTAAGTTTTATTTTCTTGCAATTAAGTCCACCAACTTTCTATTTTTGCATTTTAAGTCCAAAAGTTGAAATTTAATCAATTATGCTCGACTTGTCCAGGTTACAAATCATTCAAAACATAGATTTCAAGAATCATACACATACATATCCTTCTCATACAAAATTTCATCAAGTATAACAATAAAGTGTGCATGTATGCCCTATTTTTCGATAAATCGCATTTGGTCACCCTTAATGTCAACCTCCAAGGTCAGCCCCTAAAACTCCAAAAATGAAAATGGAGTGCCAAAATTTGGAAAATAGAAGAGAAGAAGAAAGTGTACTAAAAATACCATTTCTTACCTTATAGTCCAACTTCTTCACAATTTTTCTTCAAGATGACTAGTCTCTTAACTTCTTCAAAGGTCTTCTAGGTATACCTCAAATTCAAAAATCAAACTTAAATTAGAAGATGAAAGAGGTGAGCTAGAAGGTATAAGAATAGATTGAAGAAGAAAATTTCTTACCTTGTGTAGTGTATATGGTTCGAATTTTTGAAGAAAATGGGAGATAAATTCTTGAAGTTTTGGTTAAGTGTTAGTGAAGAAGATGAAGAATAGGTAGAGAGATGTAGGAGGATTTTTAGAGAGAGGTAAGAGAAATTACAAGACTTAGAAGAAATTTGGTGTTGGTGAAATGAAATGGGAAGAATAAAAATTTTGTTTTGTTTTGATTAAATGATAAGTTAGAGTAATAATTGAGGGAATTAGGGAAGAAAGTAATATTTAGGCAACTTTATTAGGGACAATTAGCCAAAATGCTAATCTTAGGGGGGAATTTTTAAATTGGTCTTGTTTGACCAATTGGATGATTGAAATGGTGGGATTAATTTAAGATGTAGGTTTGAATTAATGGTGTAAAAATACACAAGATGAATACACAAGATGTACATGTACAAGAGTTGAGAGATATTTCTACACCAAAAAATACACCAATGTCGCCCCCCTAAGGGTATTTTGGTAATTCCACATATTTTTTTTTGTCCCAAAATTGATGATAATAGATGAATAAATATCAATCTCCAAAATAATTAGTGATTTCCTTGATCACTTATAAGTCTCATGATCCCTTAATCTAAATCGAATTCTTAATTCTATAAATTATAAAATCCCTAAAATAAATAGTCTCTTAAAATTCTAAGGTGACTAATAAATACACCAATAATAATAATGATGATCAACCAAGTGATCATAAATGCGAACTAAAATTAATAAATGATTATGATCACAAATAGAATTTAAAAGAATTAAATGCAAAATATATTTATCATTAATATCTACCCGTCAAAGTGACGCGGTAAAATAGTCAAAATAATACAAAGACGATACGAAACAAGTACATGATCGAATAAAAATCGGGGCTTCACAATGAGACAGAAAAACATATAATCTTGACATTACACAGGAACAAGTAAAAGGGAGAGGGGGCCTAGGAAAGGGCATTACAACTTTCTTTCTCATTTTTTTTTCTAAATTACTTTCCAACAGAAAGAGTTTGGGAAGAACCTCTGATCAATAAAGAGTTGAAAACTCGTTTGCTCTAATTGTAAAAACAAATGACCATATATACTATTGAACCACAACCATACAAATTTTTAAAAACTTGTTCCCTTGCTCATCTATGGAATTTGCTACATGGGTATAATCTGCCAATTTCTAAATGACACTTCATACAAGGTGCCATTCATATATATATATATAAAGCAGGGGAAGTTTTTCACAGTAAGGCGCAAAAATCAATTAGGGTAGACAATGCAGCAAACATGTACATATGCTATGAAGGTCAAAATGAATCAACCAATATTCGTGAATCCAATGTATGAATTGCACCGAGAAAGCATGGTCTACACTAAACGAAAAGGGATGACGATCTAAGGTTGCTAATGGTATAGAAAAATGTAAAATTGTTATTATCAATGCAGATGTTGAATAAAAGATTAATATGCAGTTTCTAACCCGGATGCTTGCAAATCGAATGTAAAGTTTTCAATCCAGTGGATTTTATCCAGACTTCAGGGCAGAAGACGTCCAATTTTTTGCCTCTCCTTCAGTCTCTTTTTCTCTTTAGTCTCCTGTAGTTCCCTTCTATCATCCTCGAGAACCACCTTAAATAGGTAAGATTCAATTCTTTCAACATTTTACGATCGCCTTTACAATATTCCTTTGAGGAAATTCCTAGAAAGAAAAAATGATATTAACTCAAAAAAAATTAAAACGAAAAAGGAACAAAAGAGAAACATATGAAATTTCAAGTTGGTGGAGTAATTCTTACATTGTTTCACCAACAAATCACCATCACTGCAAATTTCCTTGTTGACAATCTTTAGTTTAAGGTTTTACGGCTCTCTTGCTCTTGCTCGTGCTGTTTTTGTGTATGAGTTAGATGAATAATAATATAATATGGATATAAGTATAGATATAGATAATTCTCCAAACATCAGGCAGGGCTATTGAAATCAATAGTCTACTGAGAGGAAAAAACAAAGTATAACTATTTAAAAAAACTTTAAACTAAATTAATTTATTTCAAAACAGCGGCTTGAACTTTGAAATGGCTATTCATTTTCATGTGAACCAATTAGAATACACAGGCCCCTGGGCCTGCCTAAGCTCATCTTCATTGATGAATGCTTCAGCCCGTTCCACTCTAAAAATGTCTATCATGTTTACTTTTTCTACAGAAGTTTTAATTATTTGTAGCATTATAATATCATTGAAAACCTTAGCAAAGAGAAATGCATCTAGTAGGATCATGTTTTATATGCCCAAAAACCACAACAGTCAAACGTCCTTAGAATGTGAATAATTTTTCCCTGCACTGGTCTAATATTAATTTCTCAGTCCACTAATTCCTAAAGACACACAAATCAGTACAAAGCCATAGATGATGAAAAGACAGCTTTTAATCATCATCAACACAGTCCAGAAAGAACAAAACCAAAGGAAATTAACATATTGTTTTTGCCACTTTGCCATGTAGGTAATCACCACCTTTGTGTTTGCCTGGAAGGGCAAGAATTGAGAAAGTTATTCTTTTTTTTTTTTTTTTGTATTGGTCCCCCATTGCGGCATAACATTCTTTCAAGAAATAATTGGTACCTTGGCGGAATATATACTTCTTGAAATCGCCATATCCTTGACTCACATCAGGTTCTTACTTTAAATCTAATAGACATGCTACAGTCACTAAGTCACTTGTTACCAACTCCACCTTCAGGCATTAGTTTTATCATCCTCAAACACCGTAGCAATCAGTTTTCCATCAACCACATACTTTAGTTCATAATCCTGCAACTTCTTCGAAGCATTGGTCCCATAGAACAACTTTACGTTTGTGAAGAACCACATTTCAATGCAAATACTCTCCATTACGAACTTATTCTATTTACCTTCTTCCGCATATACATCGGACAATAGCATATACTATTTTCTGCATCCATATCATCTCCAAATAAAAAAAGAAAACCCAGGAGAGCAATAAAGAAACTAATTTACAATAGGATGGAACACAAAACCAAAATAATTGATTTCTTTTTTCCCCTAATTGAACAGAGAAAGAAGAGAAACTAATAGCACCAGATGTAATCCACAACTCAATCAGAATATAAAGAACTCAAACTTTCCCACAACCCATACCCGATCAAATTACAACAATTTTTCCACAGAATCAACTTAAGAATTTATAAAATAACAGGGAGCAAGTCTCTTGTGTGAGACGGTCTCACGGATCTAAATCTGTGAGACGCTTCCTAAAGCCGTCTTGAGAATATGAACCATGAAAATAAATTTAAAAATAATAATGAACCACTATTAAACAAAAATAAACCCTAAAAATACATGAATCATGAAGAATAAACCCGAAAAACAAAAATAAACCCAAAAATAAAAAATAAACCCTAAAAAAAAAAAAAATCCTAAAAACTCAAATCAATTAAAAATAAACCTAAAAAAAAAATAAACCATAAAAAACAAATATAAACCCTAAGAAAAATAAAACCTAAAAAAAAAACCTTTAAAACTTTGTGTAAGAACAAATCTCACGGTAAAATCCAGTGAGGCCTCACGCAAAGTCACGCAAGTTTTTGCCAATAACAGGATAAAAAAAAAAGAATCCAAAGAGTATTAGAAAGAAAGAAGAAAAATTAACCAGTTTGTATGATCAAAGAAAGAAGAAAACCTTAGCTAATCAGCTACATAATACAGATTTCAGGATAAAAGGAAACTTATCTCACTGAGTTTCCCTACGCCACTTTCCTTATGTCTTGTTGGCATAAAAAATACTATGTTGTGTGAATTATTTGTGGTGTTCTGATCGAAAACCAAGAATAGGAATTTTATGTTTGATACTTCTGATTCAATGTTGAAGTTGACGGAAGAATTTGGAAATTGGCGGATGGGAATTGGGTGTTTGATACATTTTCTTGAAGAAATTTGTGGAAGAATGTAATTTTACCTGAATTGGTGGAAGTTGGTGGAATCGACGTCTCTCCCTCTATCCGAGTGAAATTACGTTGTGGAAGAATGTAAATTTCATCTGTTCAGACTTCAGATCCCCCAGAATCGATGTCTCTCCCTCTATCCCGGAGAAATTACATTTTTATCATTAACTTAAGATTTCAGATGAGGGTAATTTAGTCTAACTACTTTTTTACATAAATATTCATACTATTAAGATAGTAGTAGATAGTAGATAGTAGAATATTCATATTTTAAGATAGTAGTAGATAGTAGATAGATAGTAGATAGTAGATAGTAGAATATTCATACTTTTAAGATAGTAGTAGATAGTAGATAGTAGATAGATAGATTTTTAAAAATTTCAATTTCTTAAGTTATTTTCACATTTAAAAATTATAACTACAAATATTATTAATTAAAAATATATTAAACTGAATTTAAGGTGCAATACACAAATTATATATATATATATACAACTCATAAAATATTTTCAAATGATCATATTCAAAAGGTATATGGCATATTTGTTAGTTCTTCTGGTTTTTCTGTCATATATAATTTTGTGGCTATTTTTCAATTTTTACGAAAAGATAATTGCTTAAATTAAAATCTAAGTTATTATTAAAATTTAGAATACAAGTTATTATGGGATTAAATATTTTTTATTCACTTTTTTATAATTAATTGATATAGACTTGAAGCTTTTACATTTAAATCTAGATTTCATTATCAATTTTGTTCTTTTAAATATATATCCTCTTGACTGAATACATTCAATCAATATGCTAATATAAACTTAAATTTCAATTGCAAGAAATAAACATATTGGAAAGAATATAGAAGGACTTGTACTAATATTAAAAAAAACATTAAAATTTAAAATAAACATTGAACAAATCTTTATTTTTAAAATTAATGAGAATAATCTTAAAACTTATTTTTAAAATAGAGGTATGAGAGACTAGAGGACATAATAGAAGATGTTTCTTATTCTTATTGTAATCTTTTGTATTATTTGTTTTATTAGACTTGAAATGCACTAAAAAAGAGTTAAATGTAGAAGAAGATGATTAAGAAAGATAAAAAAAAAAAAAAAAGTTGTTCTTAAGCTCTAAATAATGAGTCAATATTACTTTTAAAAACCTTATTCTAGCAATAATTTTATATAATTATCTAAAAAACAATGAAATTATATATTTTCTCTTCATAGTGGACTTATTTTTATATAGGGTCTATATTTGAAAATCTTAAAATTTATATAACCATCAATAAGAAAAAAAAACAAATGCATATAAAGTAAGAAAGGATTATACGTGTATTAAACTTAGAAGAAAAACTTTAAAATAATATATATAATAATTTTAATTTTAAGCTAAACTCTGATATGATCACTTAAAAACTATATTCTTAAAATATTATTAAATTCTAAATACCATTATTATGATATTTCTAAGTACCAAATAATCTAAATTAACAAAACAAAATATAATGTGAAAATTTGAACCAAAAATAGATTTGATTGAGTCTAAAAGTGCACATATATGTATACTTATATATATAGGTCTTGAAACCCATAGTCTAGGGTGAGACCTTAGGGACTGATCTTAGCCATTGGTAGATAATTTTTGATGGCCCAAAATATTTTTCTTTGTTTTAGGAGGTGAAATAATAACTGATTGGCCTTAAGGATAATTTAGTAATTCTTTAGTATTTTGGATAAGTTATACAAGATAAAAATGTAATTAACTTGTACGTGATTTTGTGAAAATATGTTTACCATATTTCAATCCCGTAAATCAATTATTATTGGCGATTTCTTTTCAAAGTTTTACACTTTCGTGAGTTTCTTCATCCTGGCTTGGTTCCGCCATTGAAGACTGATTTTTTACAAGTTTTCACCATTTGAAGAATTATTTTTGTAATATTGTTGCATATAGTATTGGGTCATTACATGGTTAATATAATATTATTGTTTAATTAGAATGATATTATTATATTTTTTATTTATTGTTGTTGTATATATAGTATTGGGTCGTTACTTGCCTAATCGACTTTGATGCTTAGTTACCAGGTGTCTCTGCATTTTTATGTAATAATGTTGCATATATAGTATTGTTAATATAATGTTGTTACTTAATATGAAGGATATCACTGCATTTTTTATTTATTTGTTGTTGCATATACAATAATAATATACTAATTAAGCAATAACTACAACAGAAACTATCAAACCAAAAATATTATAAGTTGAAAATACCATGTTTGATTTCTCCAATGTAATTCAGAAGCTTTTTCTTTTCCTTCTAAGACGATACATCAAAAAAAAAAAGAAACGAAGAAGATGAGAAGAAATCTATTATGGGATGTTAATTTTTCGTGAGTGGAAGTAATTAGGATGAAACTAAATCAATTATAGATTATTTCCATAATATTATCACAGTTTTTTTATTTCTAGCAAGTTATCTATTAGTATTCTTTTACAAGATTACCCTTAGTATTAATAAATCAATTAAATAATAAATATATTTGTCCTTTATTTTTAGCTATTCGAAATTTTCTACCAAATACAAGATTAGTTCCTACGCTTTCATCCTAGACACTGGTCTCATTGGTTCCATGCTATATATATATATATATATATATATATAGAGAGAGAGAGAGAGAGAGAGAGAGAGAGAGAGATTGGTTCAAATGAGACCAATCCCTTTAGGTTAGTCCATAAGAACACTTATGGACTCTTGATTTAAAATTTTAGATGGTGTAGATCATTTTAGTTAATTTAGGCATATAAGGGTATAATTGTACTTTTATATTTAATTAGTTATGTTAATTGGAAAGCTATTAGCAATTTTTAAGGAAACATAATCCTACCTTTTAAGTTACCCGATTTTTAGGGAGGAAATATTATCAACTTCAAGTATTTTTTTCAAAATTGATACTTATTTCCACCATATTTGTGAACAATGTTTTATTGTATACTTAGTTCAAATGGACTTGTATACTTAGTCATGTTTTATCAGTATATTTAGTTCAAATGGATTTGTATATTTGGTTCAGTGGAATCGTATTCTTAGTTATATAGGTAGTTTAGTAAATTTGTATACCTAGTTCTGTGAATTTGTATACTTAGTTCAATGGAATTGTATACTTAGTTATATAAGTAATTGAGTGTAATTGTATACTTAGTTAAATATTTCTGTATACTTAGTATTATTTTAATGTATAGTTAGTTCAATGTAATTGTATACTTAGTTAAATGTTTATGTATACTTAGTAAAGTTTTAATGTACAAGTAGTTTAGTGTAATTGTATACTTAGTTAATTGTTTATGTATACTTAGTAATGTTTTAATGTATAGTTAGTTTAGTATAATTGTATATTTTTCATTAATTGTTGCACGATTTTGTTGCCACATTTGAATAAATCGCAGGTTCGAATGGGAAGAGAGAGAGAAAGGAAAGATGAATCGCTTGATTATGGGGACGTGATCAATACAAAATCACGTCCCTAATTTTTAGGAAGCGGTTACTATATTTAATTTCCTGGATTCCTATTTTATCCCTTCTGTTGTATACTTACTTATGAAATGTTGTATATATTGTAATATATCTTGGCCATTGATTTACTATTTGGATGGTGTAGATTTAGTCTTATGGACTAACCTAGGAGGGTGGTCTCACAGGATCTATATATATAAGATAATGAATGAATATAATGAAGCCAAAAGCTTGTAGTCTCTTCATGAATGATATAAGGAATATAAATCTTGTTGTCTTTATATAAAATAAACTTTGCAGTTATACATTATTTATAAATATAAAGTTTTTAATTTTAATAATAAAACGAAGTGTCAAGTATAAATGTAAGTGTAATATTTTATAAGATGATCTCTAATTTTCTGATAAGTAGAAAAAAAAAGTTGTGTTTTTATTAATTATGATCATATATAAAATATAAGATACTGCTAAACATTAGAGTAAAAAAAATGTATCAATAGTTATACCATTAATCTTATATATATTTACAATGATGGATATACCATTTACTTTTCACATTGCACGTTAGATTAAATTTTAATTATTTTCTCATGATGTATTTTTTTGATTAAATAACTTTATTAATTAATACGGATAAAAAACCTCATTGTATTCTTTTACAATGATTTGGCTATCTACAAGTCTAGCATAAAAAAACTCATAAAATAAAATACGGATAAAAATTCCAACCATCAAAATCAGACAAAAAAATGATTAATGTGATCAAAAGTATAAAATTATTTAGTTATATTACTATTAAAATTTTCAAATTTCTGGAAGGTAATTCTTCTTAAAAAAAATATAATCCTTCAATAAAAATAAAATTAGTTATAATACATATTTAATATACATTAATCCTTCAATAAAATTAGTTATTTCTTTGATTATTATTATTTATTTATAATACATATTTAATATACATTAATCCTTCAATAAAATTAGTGAATATTTTTTTGTAAAGTTACAGGAATCACGTGCAACGCACGTGCATATTACTAGTTAATACAAATACAAATACCTAGTTATTCAGTTATTCTATAGAAGATAATACATTTTTATAGGAAAATTCTTAATAGATTATTTTAAAAAAGGGTTAATTAAACCTTTGGTACCCAATGTATTAACAATTTTCACTTTTGGTACCCGCTTTTTGGGGCATATTATCAGTACCCAAAGTTTCAAAATTCACTCGTTTTTGGCACATTCCGCTAATCATTCGTTAAACACTAACAGATGAACCTGGAGTAGTAAGTTTCCAAGTAAAAAACCTAATTTCCAGGTTTAAATTGATATATGTTAGTGGCGCACGCTTTACAGTGTCTCCGACGCCAATTCCCGCGACCCCAAGTATTGTGCCACCACTCATTTTGAGCATATTCACAAGCCTTACAATGTCGAGTGGTTAATTTCAAGTTTTGAGTTCGCCTCTGGTGCCAATTGAGGATAATTCGAAAAACCCAATGTTTCATTGAAATCCAAATTTCATCCAAGATATTTCTCCAAATCCAAAATTGAGCATACCATCGTCTTCTCATGTCTAGGCACACAAAGCCGACCCTTCAATCGACCCAATTTGCCCCTGAATCCAAATTGCACAAAGGGGGATCTTAAAATCGATTTTTTAATTTTAGGGGCCATTTCTCCATGTTGCCGAGAAGACAAAGTTTCTCAGAATAAAATTTTGAGTCAGAATACACCACCCCCATCGAATAGTGCTACGATGCCGGTTGGCCACTATTCACCAATCACTTGCTACAATAGGTTGTTCGTTAGTGTTTAACAGTTGACTAAAGGGACATGCCAAAAATGAGTAAATTTCGAAACATCGGGTACGAATACTTCGATATGCCTAAAAAACGCTGTACCAAAAGTGAAAACTCGTTAATATTTCGGGTACCAAAAGTGAATTTATCTCTTTTAAAAATTATATAATTTTGAGACAAATTTATAAAAATAGAAAAATGAATTAATTTAGAATAAACTTTATAAAATAGGAAAAAAAATAAATTACTTTATTAATGAAAATTTGGATTTTTTAAAAAATCAAAGTGGTATAAAAATATGGGGTAATTGATTTTTTGCAACCCGTAATATAGGGGTTTCTGGGAGTTTAGTACTTGTCTTTTATTTTTTGGAAACTCGGTACCTAAATTAGATGGCAGAAATGCAACTTAATACAAAATCTTGGTGGAATATTCCACAAGGATTTGGTCACATGACCTACAAACCCTATTTTTAAGGGCTTTCGGTCATTTAATGACAATTCCACCATTGTTTCTTATTCACACGGGGCAATAATATATTGCTTCTCCCCTCCCCCTCCCTCTCCCCTCTCCCTCTCCCTCCTTCAATTCTTCTTCTTCATTAGCATAGCTTGGGAAAGTAGGTTTAAACTTTGTGTACTTTTCCACAAAATTTGAGATATATTAAATTATTTTCTTTAAGAACAATAACTTCTTATTTGACACTTTAGAGGTGGAATTGTCAATTGACTTCAATAATTGATTCGAGTGTAGAACAATTTAATCTTGGTTCAGAATATTTGGACTTCAAAAGGTGATTTTTGAATTTGAGAGATTTTGGTGGAATTTCGATCTTCATCAAACATGAATTTGGACTTCAATAATGTTAATTGGATGACTTAATAGCTTATTCTCGAATCAAACTTCGTTCAAGATTAATTTAAACTTCAATAATATTAACTCGAGAGCTTGATTTCTTATTCTTGAATCAATCACTATAACTTGTATAGACTTTGTAATGAACATCCTGATTTTCACATGTCTTTCATGCTTGGATTTTTTCTCCACAAGTGAATGTTCTCCTTCAATATGACCTCTATTATAATTGTATGAGAGGAGCCATTAGAAGAATCTTTTGACGCAATCGCGAGATTTGAATGACCCATGATTTGATATTATCTCTCTTTAATCACACATGTGATTATTATAAAGAGAGATAATGGCAATTTTCATATCTTATCACGATGAGTCTTGATACACAAATGACAAATTTTGACCGTAAAATTTTTACATATGGAAATCCTTTTAGCCGGTCGGTAAATTTTATATTAAAATATCAATTAATCAACTATCTAATTTTAAAAATTAAATTTGATCAAATTCCTAAATAGAAATGGAAATCCCATATTCTGAATAATAAAAGTTCATAAGCTTGGGTATAGGGATGTCAACAGGCGGTGCGGGGCGGTGGAGCGATCCTCATCCCCGCGGCTAATCCCCGCCCTCCATTTTATTATTTTTTTTACAAAAAATTAATATATTAAGTTTTTTAATCATTTTTAAATACTTAAAAATATATAAATTATATAAAAAACAAATAAAACATTCATTATACAAAATAAATTAAAGATTATCATTTTATTATATTTAATGTTAGTATATTTATAATATATTATATATATTTAAAATATTATATTATATATTTAACATCCGTGTCCCCGCGGGGCGGGGAATATAATCCCCACCCCCACCCCTCCCTCCGTTCCCGCCAACGAAGAGAAAAAATTCCCAAGAAAATTCTCCGTCCCCGTCCCCATGGGGGATTTTTTCGGGGAAGAATCCCCACCCCATTCGAGGCGGATCCCCGCGGAAAACGGGGATTTCTCGCCCCACTGCCATCTCTACCTGGGTAATATTCCGATAATTTGACAATAATTTTATAAAAACTCAATTATGCAACACAATTTATCTGTAAAATACATAATCAAGACAAATATATCAATACAAATACTTAATTATTCTATAGAAGTAGGAAAATTCTCGATAAGTTGTTCTTAAAAAGTAAACAATTTTGACACAATTATATAAAAATAAAAAAACAAATTAATATAGAATAAATTATTAAATGAAAAATATAAAAAAAAATGGTGTTTTTGTTTTAATGAATTAATCGACGTGTTATAGAAATAAGCGCTGCTCTCACGCCTCTTCATTCTCTATACATTGCACGCAGAAGTCAGAACCCTTTCGGCCTTTCCTCATTTTGTTTCTCTCTCTCGTCAAATCATCAAAACCTTTAAAATCAACCGCCTCCAGGCTCAAAGAATGCCTCCGGAAAGCCCGAAAAAGAGCCAAGAACCGATTGACGCCTTGACAGACTGTGTTTTCCCTGAAGATATAATCCTCTGCATCGTCAAACGCCTTCCGGTGAAGTCAATCCTCCGTTTCAAGTCTGTTTGCAAGCCCTGGTGCGAGCTTTTTTCGACGCCAGAGTTCATTAAAATGCACCATGGTCAGTTTTCTAGTGACCCAAAAAATCAGTCTTTTATTGTGCACAGAATTAATAAGAACGACAGTAACACCATGTCTCTCTTTAGCATCGAATCCAATGTGAAGAAACCCATGATTCTTGACTACCCATTTTGTTCTATCCATCTCGATATAGATACTGTGGGGTGTTGCAATGGTTTGTTTTGCTTATATATCCCACCATTTGGGAAAATAATTGTTTTGTGGAACCCTGCAATGAAGTTGTCCATGGAACTTCCATCCTCAAAAGTAGATTTTGGGGCTCATCAGAATGTGTCGCTTGGGTTTGGGTATGATGCTCAGAGGGCTGATTTTAAGGTGGTAAGGATTTTTAGTTCGAAAACGAATATGAGCATTACTGGAGTTGAGGTGTACTCTGTTAATTCAGATTCTTGGAGAACAATTGAGGTTGATTTTCAGTTTAATGTGTTGCAGACTAAAAATGTCGTGATTGTGAATGGAAATCCGTATTGGGTTGCAAAGGTTGATAGGAATGACAGTGCTAAGAGTGAGTTTAGTGAGGTGTTGGTGTGTTTTGATGTGACAAAATTGGTTTTCAAGATTGTGCCTCTGTCAACCCTTTATATGGAGGTTGGGGAAGCGGTAGGATTGGTTGATTGGAATGGATCTCTTGGTGGTCTTGTGTGTACAAAAGACAATGAAAGGGTTAAATCTCTTGATGGGTGGGTGTTTGATGATGGTGAACAAATTTGGAGGAAAGATTACGCATTTGGGCCTATTGAGGTGAATATGGATAGGTTATTGTGGTGTTCAAAAAATGGGAAAATTTTGGGGGAGCGCGCAGATGGTAAACTGTTTGTGTTTGATCCTAAGACCGGGTGTGTTAAGTTCTTGTTCTATGCTGCTCGATCGCCCCAGTCTTTTCAGATTTATAGATACGCTGAGAGTTTGTCATACATTGAAGGAATGAGACAAGTGAACGCGAGGAGGAAGAGGAAGATGGTAGATGATGCCACTAGAGGAACTTGAGGTTTTTTTTAGGTCCTATCTGCAACTGCATGGTTGTGAAATTGTTGTTAGTTGTCTATTGGCATTCTAAAAGGGTCTTACTGACCTTGTTGACTTTTGGACTTTTGGTACTTTTGCTAAGGACATTATATGTTTTTCTATAAAGAGCTATTGGGAATTGTTTCGTATTGATGTTGGGCAGACTAACGAAATTTGCTTTTTTTTTTTTTTTTTTGTTTCGATGATGTTCAAAGTTTATAGTTGAATATCAAAGTAGTTGTCATGAATGGTTATAGTTTCAAATAAATGTCATAAATGCATGGTTTCGGTCAAGACATTTTTTTGTCTAGTGAGGAAATTACTTTGAATCTTTAGAGAGAGTTTCTTAATTCATAATTCATTGAGATTTGGAGCACTAACTGACAATTATATTCTTGCTTAATTTGATTTAGTGAGAAATGCCAAGCTTGTCGAAAAATCTAATCAAAAACTCCCCTGTTTTTCTACTTTTTTCATTGTTGTTGCTGAGGGTTTGTTTGAATTCATATTTTGTTATGGTTGTTTGAAGTGTTTGCATATTTCATTTTGTAGATCATTAAATGCTTGCTTGTTTCTATGTGTAGATTTTCACTCATTCCAATTTATGTTCTATATAACATATGCATACCATTCTTTTATCTAGCTGTAAATGTGATTGTGTTTGTGTGTTCTGGTTTTCAAACCTATGATCTGTCAAACCATTGAAATTGTGCATTGACTTGCGACAGAAAGGATCAGTAGCTAACTTGCGACAGAATAGCGATGGAATTCCTACGGAAATAGACATTTTAAACTAAAAAGAAAATAACAACGGATCTGCCACGACTTAGCTACGGAAATTATGACGGACTTTCTTTCCGTTTGTAAACCGTAGGCAAATAAGGCGCCAAATTTGTTGCACAATTTTTTGCAACCGAATAGAGACGGATAGCAACGACTGATAGCTATGGAGCTCTAGCCGTCGTTACTAGCAACGGAAATGTCCGCAGATATGTTTATTTATAGATGAAGTCGTTTCATTTAATTTTAACGACAAATTTTGAGTCTGTATTACATAATGACGGAATATCCGTTGCTAATTAATTTCCACATTAATGACGGACATTAAAGCCGTCATTTTTTTTAATCTGATCCCCATCTTATTTTCATCATCGTGGGTTTAGTTAGGTTTTAACTTACCACCAATTTTCCTCTCCACTTCGCCGCCACCAGCCCTTGCGCATAGATTCACCACCAGCCCCACCGTACCATCGGTTCAGTTTTTAAGTTTTTTTTTTAAAAACTTTTCCCATTTTAAGCGAGTTAGGGTTTACGATTGATAGATATTTCATAAAAATTGATGGGCTCTATTTAAATCACACCAAGAGGTATGAAATTACTCTATTTGATGTAAAGATTCATTAGCACATAATAGTTTCATATGCGTTAAAATGTGTACAGAGTTTTGTGTTTCGTCTCAGGCCTCTTTTTGTTGCTCTTGTTTCTCCGGTTTTTTATGATAGATGTTTTTTGGAGTTTTGTGAATAAAATCGCATGCATTCATTTCATTCCTTAAGTAGATTGGTGCTTTTCCTTTTTTTCCTTATATGCTTTTGCATGAAGTAGTATAGGGAACGTTTCTTATTGATGTTGATGTGACTAACGAAGTTTGCTGTTTTTGTTCCTATGATTTTCAAAGTTTATGATTGGTTTATGTCAATACATTTTTTTCTTAGTTCATCGAGACAGAGAGGGATCGCTAATTATCATATATGGAGCGCTAACTGACAAGTAAATTCTTTCTTAATTTTATTCAGTTACTGTGAGAAAATTCTGAGCTTGTAGGAAAGTATAGACAAACTTCCCTATTTTCTTTTCTTTTCTTTTTTCTTTGTTGTTTTTGTTGTTGTTGGTGATGGTGTGTTTGATTTCATATTCTGTTATGGCTGCTGATCCAGAGGAGTGGCGATTCGTTAGATCAATACATGGAGTATTGGTATAATTCCTCTGTCTTTTTCATGAAGTGTAGATCATTAAATGCTTACATGTTCTATGTATAGATTATTCATGCCAATTTTATGTTGCATTTATTTTCATGAAATGTTAGTATGCTTGCTATTGCCCTATGGTTCCTTTTTAATTACGGGAGGTTTACCAGTATTTTGTGCTTGTTATGTCTAATTATAATAAAATCTTGATATATATCACCAAATGGTGATTTGTGACTAGTATTGGTTTTAGTTTTTGTTTCAGTTTTGTTTTAATGTTTTTGGAATGAAGTCGAGCATTATTCTCTGTACTTGCCACTTGCCATGATATATTTTACAAACTAAGATGCTTGGCAAAGGCAGATGTAGCCAAGATAATTAGATACCATTTTTGTTTATATGAACTTTTAAATTGAACCTGAACCTCCTATTCCTTTGACACCAGAAATTTTAAAATAAACTATGTCAAAAACCCCATAAATATTTGAGTGTATGGAAGATTTGGACGTCTGGGATCATCTATAAGTGATGGTGTTACGGTGTAGCACGCTTTATCTTTTTCTTGCAAAAATTAAATATGATGTTCCTGTTCATGCAATATGATGTTCATATAATTGATGATCTCATTGAGATTTAACAAAATATCTCAGTTATCTTTCATAGTTTACTTACTACTCCATTGTATATGTTTCTATTTCACAAACTGCACCTATTGAGGGGGATAATTTGTAAAACAAATACAAACCTCAAGGGGCTATTTGATTATCTCAAGTATTTGTATTCATAATTCTAAAAGATAATTGGATTTTTTTTGTAATTAGGCTAAACCTTAGAGATAGATTTTGTAATTACTTTTTTTTTTGTAGTGTTGGGTGAGCGGACACAATATGCATATTGACTCCATTGGCGTAGCAGATAAATGTAATTATCTAAAGCATGTTCTTTCAAGGTATCATTACAGGGTTAAACATAGTTCACTGGATATTGCAACCATTGGTGATCGTTCTTTCGGGACCTTGCCTTGAAATCATGCCCCCGTCTTGCTTGCTGATTTCATTGTTATTTCGAGCAATGTACATGCTTTTAGTGAACGAAACGTCTTTTTCTTCTTGCGCAGATTATGGCTTATCTTCTAATGTCAGCATCATCGTCGGTTGCTACCAGGGTGACTGACTGGATTTTGATTTGGGGCAACAGCGAGTTCACACTGATGGCCGGCCACTGCATCAATCGCTATGTCATTCTTGGCTTTTTGTTGCTTTCGCCTTGAGCTCTCTCATATCTGGTTACAAGTTCTGCAACCGTGATTCAATTTGATCGCATGCATCAGGCGTACATCCATATATCTCCGACTAAGTTTATCTTTCTTTTTTGATAATTTTGAGAACTATTGCGTGAATGTTTAGTTGCAAATGAAGATGATAGTTGTACATATGCATATATAGGTTTAGGAAGTTTTTTCCTGTTTAGCGTTCGGGCAAAATTCGGTAAAGTTAGTATTGTTTAGATATAATTAATAATTTCGCTGTAATGTTGTTCAGTTAAGTTGACCTCCTTTAGAACCTAATGACAGACAGACACCGAAAAATGTTGAAAGCTTAGGGTGCGATTGGTTGTGTTCTCAACGCCTGAGTTCATTAAAAATGCACTATAGTCAGTTTTCTAGTGACCCAAAAATCAGTCTTTCATTGTCCACATAATTAATAAGAACTTGAGTAACACCATGTCTCTCTTTAATATTGAGTCCAATGTGAAGTAACACCATTTGGACAAGCTTAGGGTCTTCCTTGGGGGGTTGTTTGGCTGCTATGATTCTTTGCTGCTCTCTGAAGAATATATATACCAAAAAGGATAGTATTAGTTCCTGTTCAATATTTCACATTTTAAATATATATATATATATATATAAAATAATTGGAAAAATATTGTAGTTTGAGCTATATATGGTGTTAGCTGGAATAGTTCATGCATCTTGTTCTTGAGATAACAATACTCATATTCTAGCAGCTCTAAAGCTCTTAAGCACCTGTTTGTTAATTCATGTTAAACAAAGATAAATTAATAATGGTGCTAATCATAAAAAGGTGAAAGTGAATAATTGTAATGAGGACCACAAAAGTATATTGTTCCTTATATTTTAATGTTTGGTATATGATATTATTTTTTAGTTTAGAATACTGTTAATTTTGGTGTTTCAATTGTAGTTTGATATCTACAAACTGATATGTAACAATCTGGGAGGGGTTAAGGCTCTTAGTCTGTTTCAGTATAAGAAGGATATGTTTGACGCGGGGTTTTGCTTTTGAATGCAAACCAACATGTTTTTACCTTCTGGTTACCATTTGAGAATTTTATTGATATGAAGGGAAAAACCACTTACTATGTTTATGTGTTCCTGTATTTATTACCTGACATTCTTTTTCTCAGCTAATTTGATGTTCTTGTTAGCTCTATAAGCAGCAGATCTTAATTCTGCTGGCTTTGACATTCGCCTAAAAATAGGATCGTAAGCACTTCCACAATAAATGGATTTAACAAAGGTAACTTACATTGGTTATTAGATAACTGATGTAAAAAACATCCGGTGGCAATGTAACTTTTGGAAGACCCCTACATCGTTTATAGTGAATAAACGATGTAAACCTTTGTAAAAATTAGACATCTACACCTGGTGTTATTTGACCCGATGTAGAATAGTTTTTTACGCCGGTTATCTAAGCACCGATGTAGATGTCTATTAATTTATCCCCAAATCTTTGCCCTAACCCTCTCACTCCTCCCGCCGCTCTGTCTCTTCTCTCAAATCATCGTCCGTCTGGGATGTCTCCTCTCTCCCCAGTAATCGTCTGTTCACTCTGTCCAAAGAGAAACCAAGAAAAATTGAGGAAAATCATCGCTCGTTGTTCACATCATTTATTTTTTCTGATTAATTTCTCAGTCTATCTTCCGATTAAAGCTACAATTAATTAACGCCCCATATATTTGCGAAGGTTCTAGAGTTGCCGTTTCCCTCAGACGCCGACGTTTCGATCTCGGTATCTCACGACTCTCACCGATTCACTGCCGCCACCGATTATATCAGCGGTGACATTAGGGCCGATGCTATCGAGATCTACCCTGGGGTTACGAAGATTATTATTAGTGGAAACGCAGTCGCTGACGTGTCGGGGACTAAGTTGGAGCTCGATTGTGGCGGTTCAGGTTGCCGGATTTATGCGGCCGGAGCTCGCCTCCGCTACATTCTTACTTTACCTTTTATTTGCTTCACTCTCCCTTTTAGAAATAATTTTGTTTACGTTGACAACACAGAGTTTAAGCTTTAATGTTTAATGGAAATATTAAAAAACACGAAATATATGCTTGAGCTCGGTTATGGTTCTGCTTAAGTTTGATTCCGATCTTTTAACGAAAGCTATACCATTTTAATAAGATTGATTGATGAAGAAGGGTTAAATTACGCTTATGAAGGGAAGATTTAAATCGGAATGAACACCTAGATTTTACTGAATCCTGCTTGTTCTGGAATTGTTTCGTGTACCTTTTGTACTTGATGCGAGTTTCATTGTCATGTTTTTCATTGCTCGCATTTGGTGCTCACAACATATGGAAAACTATACTGCATTGTTTTTGACTGTTATACTGGGATAGCTGTATCTTAGTTTCTTCTATGTATGGATTTGGTGTGGCAGAAATTATAAATGATTATGAGAGTGTTTAGAAACACTTCTCCTTTAAAGGAAAAAGTGATTTATTGCCGCAGAAGTGACATGTTGAGAATCAAAAGTTGGTACTATTAGCAAATAGGAATTGAAAATTGATTAAGTAAAAAGAGTATTTGGTGGATAGCTGTAAAAGTGCTTTTGTGTGTGTAAACATGAAACTAGAACTAGAATCAGGAATCTAAAGCACTCTTCTGACTCCTACTTTTAGATTCTGATTAAGTGAAAGCAAAATCAGAAACATTCTCTATATTTTCAGCTAAGAGTTGATAATCACTTTTTTCTTAGTGTTTGGAAACGCTCCCAATATTTCTTTCTATGGGTGCCGTAGATGGAGCTCCTTAGAGCTGGAGAGAAAAGATCAAAGATTATTTGTAAAATTAAAATTTTGATCTTTCCTATTGGCTCATGTTTGGATATTCATATTATTGTGTGAGATGTATGAGATATGTGTTGGATTTGTCTTCTAGGCATGTTTGTTTTGCTTTAATCGCCTGCTTTAACCCAAATATCCATCACTTTGCACTTATCGATAGATTTGAACTGTTTGAGTTTGAAGGTCTCATGTTTTTGTAATATGGGCCTTATATGTTACCTTTTTGCCATCATTGCTTCTACTCATTGATTGCTCTGTTGGCTTTCATTTTGATGTAGTCTTATCTGCTACTTATGTTTATGAGATGGGGTTTACTGTCACCTCCCAAATCGTCGGCTGACGTTCTCGTCCAAAGAGAAACCAACAAAAATTGAGAAAAATCGTTCGGAGGATATGTGGCTGCTAAATATGCATTCAAGTTGGATGAGTATTTATTGTTTTATTGTATCATCAACCTATTGCTGGTAATAAATAATATCTATCAATGGACGTGATTACTTTCGCATTGTTGATTAGCCTACAATGCTCTTTGCAGCACCCTGAGCACATAGAACAGTTGATTTTCGTAGGACCTGCTGGATTCTCTTCAGAAACAGAGCACATCTGTTCCTGATTCTATAAATCATTGGCAGGGGGTTGTGTTCCTTTATGTGTTGTTTAGTATAAGCTTTACCAATGTGGTTTGGACAAGGCTATGCTGTAATTCTCGTCTGCACATTCTTGAGGTACTTGTTCAAGTGTTATGGTG